>CM076583.1:540333848-540742207 GCA_034641835.2 Pinus albicaulis | reverse complement strand
ATACCCAACACCAGGGATGGTTCTTCATCGAAGAATGAAGATGAAGAGAATTGAGCTTTGGATGCCAACGCAAGGAAAAGGAAGGGGAAGAAATTTCCTTCAAAATCCAAAGCTAAAGGCAAGAAGCAAGATTTGTCCAAGGTGATGTGTTTTCACTCTCACGAACATGGGCATTTCGCCACTAACTGCCCACAGAAGAAGAAGCACAAGAAGGCTGCTGGAGCTGCAGCTGGAGAGGCCTTAACCTCACAATTTGAACTTGATTTCTCTTTGATCGCATGCTTGGTTTCAAGCTATATGGGATCAGTGTGGTATCTTGATAGTGGTGCATCTTTCCATATGACGGGAGACAAGGAGTTGTTTAGTGACTTGGAGGAGAAGGACCTCTAGATGCATATATAGATGGTAGACGATGGTCGATACAGTGCGACCGACATTGGGACAATTACCTTTGAGAGGGAGTCCAATAATCCATTCTTGTTGAAGGATGTTATGCATTTTCCAGGTCTAAATAAGAACTTGGTCTCGGTCGCAATGTTGGAAGACAAAGGTTATGATGTTGTTTTCAGTGAGGGAAAAGCCTTCCTTTGACATAAAACAATGGGTCAAACCAAGAATATATGGATTTGAGTTAAGAATATCTAGAAGCTGGAGGTACATGGCTACACTGCAATGGTGGGCAAAGAAGAAGAAGTGGTGAGTCGGGATGAGGGTGAATTATGGCATAGGAGATTGAGCCATCTTCACCATGGTGCTTTGAAGATTTTGCAGAAGATTTCTACTGGAATTCCCAAGGGTACTCTTGCGCAGTCAGATCAGTGCAAGGGATGTACTATGGGTAAGTTTTTGAAGACCACCTTTCATGAGAAGGAGAACCCTGCTTCATTGATCCTGGAGAGAATTCACACAGACGTGTGTGGACCTTTCTCGGTTGCTTCAACAACAAACCACAAGTATTATGTTATATTTGTTGATGACTATTCTCGTAGATGCTGGATCTTCTTCATGCAAAAGAAGAGCGAACCGTTCTCAAAGTTCTGTGAGTTCAAAGCATTGGTGGAGAAGGAGTTGGGGAAACAGGTGAAAGCTCTACAGAGCAATAATGGTGGTGAATACATCTTGGGAAAATTCAAAGACTTCTATAGCAAAAAATGAATTCGAAGAGAACTCATAATGCCTCATAACCCACAGCAGAATTGGGTCACGAAGAGGAAGAACAGAACGATCGTGGGTGTTGCATGAGAAACGCTGCATGACTAGGGCCTACTGATGCACTTGTGGGCGGAAGCATGAAACACTGCGGTTTATGTGCAAAACCATTGTCCTCATAGAGTACTTGGCATTAGTACACCTGAAGAAGCTTTGACTGGTAAGAAGCTCGATATTTCTCATTTGAAGATTTTTGGCTCATCTGTTTACATTTATGTGACAAAGGATACCAGGAAGAAGATGGAGTTGATTGCAGAAGTTGGGATATTTGTGGGGTACACAGAAACACCCCATAATTATCGTGTGCATTTTCCAGACAGTCGGATGACTGTGGTGCGACGCGATATAAAATCCAATGAGGTGAAAGCCATGAAGTTGTCGCTTGGGAGGGAGCTACACTTGCACGCAGAGGAGGAAATTCTTGTTCTTAAAGATGAGCCTCTAGATGTGGATCAGCCACAGGAGGATATTCATGGAGTGGAGGAGTCCACTCATGTAGAACCAAACATCAGACAAGGAAGAAAGCGTACCACAGAAGCTAAGAGACTGAAGCTTGATGTTGCACAGAATGTAGGAGTCCCTACATCACAATGCAGACAGAGAAAGTCATCTGACCAATTTAATGGATACATGGCTCTTATGAGCAAGTGTATCGTGACAGAGCCATATTATTTTGAATAAGCAGTACAGGAGCCCACATGGGTAGATGCCATGGTGGAGGATTATGACTCCATTATTAGAAATAGTGCTTGGGATATTGTTCCAAGGTTGGTGGGAAAATCACTTGTAGGATCAAGATGGATCTACAACGTAAAGCAAGCTGCTGAGGGGAGCATCGAGAAGTATAAGGCAAGATTTGTTGCCCGGGGCTTCTCACAGATTGAGGGGATTTATTATGAAGAAACCTTTGCACCTGTTGCACGGTATTCTTCCATAAAGACCATCCTTGCTCTCTTAGCGTAGATGGGTTGACACATTCATCAGATGGATGTGAAGACTACGTTCCTTAATGGGATCATTGAGGAAGAGGTGTACATTGAGCAGCCTGAAGGATTTAAGATCTTCAGCAGCAAGTCACATGTGTGCAAGCTCAAAAGAGCGCTGTATGGGCTGAAGCAAGCATGCTTGGTACACTCGGATCGACAACTATTTCATTGGACTTGGCTTCACCAAGAGTTAGGCAGATGCAAACCTGTACCAAATTGTGGTGGAAGGTAAGATTTTAATCATTTTTCTTTATGTTGATGATTTAATACTAACAAGTGATGAGCAGTTGATACACTCATGCAAGGCAGATCTTGCAAAGGAGTTTGAGATGAAGGATTTGGGCCTCCTTCATTATTTTCTTGGATTGGAAATATGGTAGCGGGAAGGTGAACTGTTTGTGTCTTAAGGCAAGTATGCCCAGGAGATAATGGAGAAGTTTCACATGCAAGGCTGCAAGCCTATCGACACTCCTCTTCCAGGAAATTGGAGGAAAGAGTATACTACATCGGTAGAGGTAGTGGATGCCACTGTTTATCGACAGTTGGTGGGTTCGCTCATGTATTTAGTTAATACATGACCAAACATATGCTATGTGGTGAACCAGCTTTCACAAGCGATGGTTAAGCCTACCAAGCTCTTTTGGAAGGTAGGAAAGCATGTCCTAAGATATCTCAGGGGCACATATGAGTATATTTTATGGTACAGACAGACGGATGAGGTGAATTTGCACGACTTCATGGATGTAGATTGGGCAGGCAGCCCAACAGACAGAAAGAGCACATCAGGAGGGGTTTTCAGTATCGGATCTATGGTAGTTTCTTAGTACAACAGGAAACAAAGATCCGTGGCACTCATTTCAGCGGAAGTAGAATACATGGCAGCAAGTCAAGCTGCATGTGAGGCTATCTGGATGAGGAAGATCTTGGTTGGTTTGTTTGATTCACATTTAGATCCTACAATGATACATTGTGATAATCAGAGTTGCATTAAACTCTAGGTTAATCCTGTGTTTCATGATAGATCTAAACATATTGATATCCAGTATCATCATATCAGATATTTTTTGCATCAGAAGATCATGTTGCTTTAGTACATTCCTACGGAGGATCAAGATGCAGATATTCTGACAAAGGCGCTCACCAGGAGAAAATTCAAATACCGTAGAGGCAGGATTGGGGTGAAGGATAATACCTATCTTGTTGAGAGGGAGTGTTGAGATTCAACAAGATGATGAGCTTAGTGAAAAGAGTCACCTTCACTAAGTAGGCCCGTAGGATATTTTTGGTGCAAGTGTATTTTTAGACTATGTCTATTTTTAGACACGGTGATCATATTTCAGAAGTTGCAGGATTATATTTGTGGATGGTTGATCAAGTTGGAAAAATAGATGAAATTATATTCTTAGAATATTAGGCGAAGTCTATTTATAGATCGTCGATCTAAAAATAGAAGTGTCGATTATTATTAGCTCTTAATAATAATCTGACAATAAACAACAACTTATTCTCTTGGAGCACTTAATTTCAGTGCATAGATTTGGAAAATCAGTGGGCTAAAGGAATTACACAATTCCTAGGGTTGACTGGTGGTTCATGCATGGAGGACTCAGTTATAACTAAAGTGGAAAAGTTATGACAGAGTTGGAAGAGTAGTTCATGGAGTTGTTTTCAGTTTAAATCAGTTAGACTCAGTTGAGCTAGTTGTATCTAGTCTAAATGAATGATACACTAGTGAGAGTGGAGTGAATTAATTAGTTAATTAATTCACAAATAATAACTCATTAATCAACTGAACAGTACAACAGTTAACTGCAGCGCATGTCAGTTCCATTGGAGACCCAGTGGAGAGATAGGTGAAAGGGAAAGATGGACTATCTGTTGTGACCATAGTGATGCATTGATTGCACCACACATACATTGGAGTTTCCAATGAGGATTGCGTAGTCAAGGCAAGGGTAATTCAAATTCATTCAGAGCTATTCTTTAGCAGGGATTGTGCAGTGGAGGCAAGCTAGCAGGAGGGAAAATATCGGTGCATGGATTTGTAGATTTCTTCTATGTTAGTGTGTGACAATTGATTGTACTGAGAGCTTGATGTACTAATATTTGTATGAAGATTGTTACATGATCTCCATGATACATAATATATGATAGTTGGGGTTTTCAGCTTTAGGCTTTCCTGTTAAACAACTGTGTTATGTGCGATTGTTTTTATTTATGCTTCACATGTGTTTGCAATTAATTTTACGCAAAATATTAAAAGTGGAATGATTTTGTATTTTGTGAGAAGTTAAATATTGTGAGATCAGGGGAATATGGATGTATGCATGCTTAGTGTATACTAATTTCTACAAAATCAGTCAAGAGAGAGTTAACAATTTCAAGGAGGTGATTCCGAGGCTGGGGAAATGATTAACTGGAGTGGGACCAACGGTCCTAAAGAGGAAAACTCGTGCCCAATACAAGTCAGCACTCCGCTCCAAATTCAGTTAAAAATTCCATAAAGGTAAGTTATGGCTCATTATACCTACTCCTTTGAGAATTTTGAGAGAAGTGGGAGCAAAATAAGTTAGATGATCCATCAGAGAGAAGAGCATCAAGTTCGAGCTTGCATGCACCCTCGTGCTAGAGGAAACAATGAAGTGCTACATGAAACTAAACAGGAAGATCGTCAGGGATAAGGAGAGAAAAACATAGCCACTCTTGGGTTATATTACATCCTAAGGACACCATATCCCAAGAAAAAACACCAGAGGACATAGGTAAGTGGTTTCTACCCTCCAGAATTGAAATTTATTCATGAAAGTTACACTCAGTCAATTATAATTTGGGAATTAAATGGTGAAATATGAATTTGTTTGAGACCATAATCTCCAAGATCTCTTCAAAAGTAGCTCTTAAACAAAAAAATGTTACAAGCTTCCTATGACAACCATAAAAATGGGAGGCAGATTTAACAAAAGGGAGCCCACTGATATCAAAAGAATAAGACTGCACCCTCAAGTAATAGAGATATTCAGAAACCACCAATGGCTAGGTTTCTTCTAGCTTCTCAAGGTTTTTAATGAGGAGATATCTCGAGAGTTTGTAGTGGTTCTGAAATCATACTCATGAGGAGAGAGCCACCATTGTGGTTAGAGGCCTAGCCATCACACTTTCACATGAAATAATAAAAAAAATCACCCCTTTTCCCTTAGGAGTCAAGTGGATTAAGGAAGATAAGATGCCAAGCACTGTAGCCAAGAAAAGATTTGTTCTTCCAGGAGAAGAGTTCATTGAGGAAAAGAATGGAGTGAGGAGAGAAAGCCTTCCATACCCTTGGGATGAACTATCCTTCCACATCATGAAATTAATTTCTTGTGAGGGAAGACTTAGTGTAGTCTATGGATGCCATTTCAGGTTGTTGAATGAACTTAGATTTCAAGGAGAAATCCCTCTAGAAAAAAGATTGATCATCCCTCATTTCCTCTTGAACTCAATAAAAAACATGAGAAAAAGGGTGAGGGAAAGGAAGTACCAGAATTTGGCTCAACATGGCCTCATCAAACTGATAGTGAGTGATGCTTTGAGCAGAATAAACCTCCTTGTGTCTTGGTCCTCATTCATAGACATAGATAGGGAAGCCTTCATAGCCACCAAAATAGGACAAACCTCTACCTCTAGTCTTAGAGAGAGGGAGATAGAAGAAGAAGAAGAAGAGGGGGAGGATGAAGATGAGGAGGAATAAGAAGAAATGGAGGTTGAAACAAAAAACACAGAGATATTAGAACCAGAGGAAGGGAAAGAAAAATAAAAAGATGGAAATAAAACAGAGAAGGAAGACACTAAGGGGAAGAAGGAAGAGAAGATAGAGGATAAGGAAATATTGGACCCTATGTTAGGCATTTATACCTCTCCTCAACATACCAACATATCAGCAGAGATAACAAAGAAGGAAGTGGCTGCTACCCTAGCCACTTTGAGAACACCAGTGAAATGAAAGAGGAAGAGACAAACACCCATGTACTTCAGGACTAGAAAGAGCCAAAGGGTGAGGTAGGGGAAACCACAAACTCCAACTAAAAGCCCTATTACCATTGAGGAGTCACCCAAGAAGGATGATGAAATAAGGTTAGAAGAAGGAAAGGTTCAAAAGGTCACCTCACCCGTGAGGACCCCTGCGACCTACATAAGAAGAAATTCATCAAGGTTGGAATCTCCTACACATCTACCAGCCCCCACATACCCTAAAAAGACAGAAAAAGGGAAAAAAAAGTAAGAGAGGGTTTGCCATAGGAAAAACAGATTTTTCTACATGAAACTCTGTCTTTGCTTCAGGAAACTCCAACATGCCTAGAATCAAATAAATAAGCCTTGGATGAGGGAGAAAAGACACTCAGGGGTGGGAAAGAGGCCCAAGAAGTTGAGGAAAAATCACAATATGAAGGGCAATATGCCAAAGCGGAGGAAGAGAAAGCTGAAAAGGAGGATCCCACCTCACAAAAACCTGTCCCCAAAGATATATCAATAATGTCACACTCTATCCCTCAGAAAAATATCAGCTCCTACTATACATTTATTTAAGGGGGAAGATTGATTCCTCAGAAGTTTACAATACCCTTATTCTATCAGTTGGAACATGAGAGGGAACACACTCATCATTGGATGAAGATTGCTACAACCAAAGGTGCGCATGACATAGGGGTCATGAAGGAAAAATTCACTAAGTTGGGAAGGGATTTGTATGATGTTAGGCTCAGAGAATCCATATTAAAAGAGTAGCTTTAGGAAGCCCAGGAAAATAATGCAATATTTCAAGATCAACTTTAGCAAAAATACAAACAAATGGCCACCATGGCATATTTGTGCATGGAGACCATTCAACACAGATACCCATAAGACTCCTATGAAGTCTACCTCAAAGAACAATGGATATTATTTCAAATAAGGACACTAGCCTCTCATGGGTCCTTACCTTTTCAGAACTATAGATAATTCATTGAATTTTACAACTAGTCAAGCATGGCAGACAAGGAAAAGATGACACAATTCTACATGCACAATCTTGTGTTGATAGACTTGAACATTTGTGACCCTAACCCTAGAATGGGAGACATGTAGTTGATGGAATTAGCCTCTTGGATGGTTAATGAGGAAGCAAGAGAACAAGAAATAAGGAGGGTAATGAGGAGAGAAAACATGGAGCCTATACACATTAGAGCAGAACTATTAAGCCCTAGGAAAGTCATTAACAACCATCTCAAGATAGAAAAGGATGTCGCACTTGCAGAAAAGTACCTCTGCACACAAGCACAAGCCATGGCCCATTTTTATGATGTTTCTATGTTGATGGGATATGAGTTCATAATGGCTAGTCAAAGGATATGGAATGGCCTCCCTCTCAGTCTTAGAAACATGGAATACCACACCCCAGAGAGATTGAGAAGTGCTCTAGAAAGGGCACTGTTAGTGTCTATGAGTCTCCAGTGATCAAATTTACTCTTTAAATGTCAATTTATAGGATCCTAGGTCAAATTTTTATAGTTTCAAATGAATTTTCAAATAAAATTTGATCATTGGTCAGTATCTAGGCATATTAATGCTCCCTCCATATTCAGGGTCAAAAAATGCCGTCCTGATCATGTCATCACTCCTTATGATAGGTCATCAGAAAAGTTTCTAGGTAATTATTTTTGGTCATGAAATCATGATTATACATACTGCAAGGTTCAAAGGTCCAAATCATAAGTTTCACATATGCATTTGATGTCATCATCGGGCTAGGTTATTAAAAGTCATAAAAGAGTCATGTCATCACCATAGTCACCATCATGGGAGCTAGTAATTAGGGAAAGTGTTCAAAAAAGATTTCAAATGTACATTTTACTCTTCTTGAAGATGTAACCTTGCCTAATAAAGTGATAGAGCTACAATACACTATCCTATCATTTCATTTAAAAAAAATACATGTGATGTCACTCCATGACCAAAGCAAAATCGACTTTTGAGTTATAAGAAGATCATCCAAGCATTGTAATTATGCATTTAATATTCATTGAGAACCTCTCCATCATCTAGCTTCATCTCAACCATCAATACATCGAATTTATTCATTAAAACCCTTGTCTACCTACCTCACTGCGTTTCAGGTACCACACGCCGCGTTTCTGGTGCCTTCACTGTGTTTTTGGAAGAGGAGAAAAAATTGAGCATCCAAAGGATTTCAACAGTATTCTATATGTTCAAGCACACTCTCAACAAGTAATTTTACCTTCTTATTAGTTTTCATACACTTATTTCCTTCAACAAGTGGTGAAATCCCTCTCCTAGGGCTTCGCTGTGCTTTTGGTCTCTCCAAGTTTTTGCTTCATCTCAGTTATAAAACCCCTATTTTTTCTGCCCTATCACCCTCATACACACTTTATTTACCTCCCCCAAACATTTCTCATACCCATTCCCTTAATCTTCCCCGTTTTACCCACAAACCCTAGCCTACGTTGCGTTATTGCAGAAAATATAGGATAGGACTGTGTTTTGGGCCTTTTCCCATATTTCCCTCATCTATTTCAAGGAATTTCACTTCCCTATCCTCCCTAACACTCATCCCCATCTCCAAAAATTTTCCCAAGAATTATCTCACTCTCCTTCCCCTCCATTCCTTCCCTTAACCTAGCTGCCCAATTTCCCCTGTTTTCCCAATCCTACTCTACCCTTCCCTCCTACCAAACTAGGGTTTTATCAAGCAAACTAAAACCTTGGACAGTGATAAGAAGGAGTAAAATAAGGGGGGTCTTGTCTCTATATTTGAGCCATCCAATATGAAATATATCAATGGTTAATCATTCATCAAGAAATCATTTGAAGGTGATGACTGCCTAGGGTTTTGTGAAAGGATTCAATAGGTAAGATGCCATGCCAAGTTGGCAAGCCTCTTTGCCACTAATTTTAGGAGGGATAAGACTAAGATAGTAGGGATTGACTTCACCATATTAGTATATTCCATAGCTTCAACCACATGTAACCCTAACCAAGGAGATATTTGGTTTAAAGGGATGGATTTGGACATTGAAAACTACAATATCTTCCTGAAACCACACTATAAATATTCTCCTACTCATATCTTTCCCTTCAGAAAATTATTAGATAGATATGCTTCTTTGATTAAGGTTATCATGAAATATTTTACTTGTGAAGGGAGATTTTCTAGATTGTATCAATATCACATAAGGCTACTGATGCATTTCACTGCCATCAAACAACTGAACTTGCCTCATTACTTATTCAGAAGCTTAGTCAAGATGTCTAAGAAAGTACAAAGAAAATGGAAATATCACCAAGCAAGTTTGTTTCATCATGGTTTGGTCAAATTATTTTTTTTGCATCAACTTTCACAAATCAATCTACCATGGGAAACATTCATACACTCATCTGCCTTTATGCCTACCACTAGTCAACCTACTAGTAAAAGCACTCCATTAGCACCATCAAGGCCAGAGGAGGTTGGCTCATCCAACAAGTTTTCAGTTAGAAATACACCTAGGGCAGTGATCACACAAACCTACAAGAAAGGGAAAAGATTGGTTTTTTCCCCTGAGATCACTAAAGAGGTGTCTATACCTATAACTTTGACTAGGTCACAAACTAGACAATTGCCTAAGGAAACTATAGTTTAGAAAGTTCAAGGAGAAATGGAGCAGTCACCTAGGCATACAACTGACTCACCCTTGCAGAAAAATGAGAAAGAGCAGGGACCTTTTGATGTTGACATGTTTGACCTAGCAGAGCACAAGGAAGACACATTAGCTGAGAAAATAATCAAAGAAAAAGACGAAGATATCAGAGAGCTTAAGGATAATATTTCAAAGGAAAACTTCACGATAGCATTTTTACAGCAAGAGAATAGGAAACTTAAGGTAACTCAACTACTGTTAAGCAAACCTAGTGTAGGTTTGGTGGCAGAAAAGGATAAGGGTAAGGAAGTGATAAATGTAGATAATCTTGAGGACAAGGATGTTCAGATGAAGCCAAGAAGGCCAAAGAAAAGAGGACTAGAAATACAGAAAATACACGGAAGTGAGCCATCTTCTCCCCTAGGTCAACAAGACATTTATGACACTATTGCAGCAGATATTGAAGAAGACAGGGAGTTTTGGCTTGGGTTAGTCAATGAACACCTAGAGAAGCATCTAAAGAAGGAAAAGAGAGCTACAAATCTTTAGAGACACATGGCTAGACATTATTACACCAGGAACCATATTTGCAAAATTAGGGTTAGGAATATGAAAGAAAAGCTAAAGAAAACCCTAATCAAGATAAAGAAGAAATATAACTTGGATTTGCTTGCTGATGCATATCTAGTTGTCTAGGCCACAAGTGACTAATGAAAAAGGAGGAAGTTTGAACGAATTTAGGGAAATTTTGGGAAATTTTGAATTTTTTGGCATTATGACAATTTTTGATGCACAAAAGCACAACGAGTTCATGCTACGCTTCTTCTCAGGGCATACAAATGACAAGTGGCTTACATGGATGGATAACCCTTGACCAGATATGCACTTGATTTACCATTTCATCTCACAATTTTGGAGAAAAAGTCAATAAAAATGTCATTTTCATGTTTCTGCTTCGTTTTTGGACCCCACGATGCGCTTCTGGAGTAGCCTTGTAAAGTCAGTTAAGGCTAAATAGAGAGTTAGTTCTTAACCTCCCTAGTTTTAGGTCTGGTTAGAGAGATTGGTGTAATCAGCTCCTATCATGATGGATTCTACCCCTGAGAGGAGGGAATGTATTTTTTCATCTATATGTATCTTGATTGAAGTCAATTCAAGGTTTGACATCAGTTAGACAAAGGCTTGGAGCTAGTGTACATCATATATTTGTAGGAAATATACAAGCAGTTGTAGCTATTATCTTGGGATTCTTGTGGTATGCTTTAGTGAAATTTTTTTTTCTCTGTTTTTATAAGCATATTGAATATTTATTTTTCGTTATAACCATTAGTATGATTTCATGTGACTATCTCATGAGTTTTTAAGAAGACTTTATAGTTTATATGCTCTGTTTTAATGAGATTTTCATGTTTATGTATCATTTCTTCTGATAAATGAATTCATAGTCTTATAATCATTTTGAACCTTCTCTATTTCAAACCTATACCACAATGAAAACTCAAATGTGTTACTGAGCATACCTACCTTGCCCCATTGTATCCCTACAATTGATCATTTGAAACCCTGACCTAGTTCCCTAGACCTTTGAGCCTGATCCAACAAAACCCTAAAAATCAAACCCTAGTGAGTTGAATATCTAGCCTAAGATCTATTTTCCTCTCCAGTCACTTCATTGATTGTGAAATTTGAGAGAGAGCCCTCTCTAACTTCGAAGGCTAGCTACAAAATCCAAATTTGGTTTGAGGTTACCTCCTTCGGTCTCCTTTCTCAACCTTGGGACACTGTGGAGGATAACATGCACCACTATACAAGAGGGCCATGCAGGCCAGGAAGATTCAGTGGCTTGCTTTGAAACTCAATCTACCTTTGCTACTGGGACTGAGTGATGGGAAAGACCAAGATGAGAAGAACAAAGAATGGGAGGAAGCAGAAAATAATGATGGCTTTTATCCTCCTGAAGGGACTCCCACACTTCTTCCTTGGGAAGTCAGAGAGTCCATTAAATATTTGAAAGAGATGTAGAAGGAGGACTAAGTTTCTAAGAGGATGAGAAACCATTTGGTATGGGGGTGATGATGAGCTGCTTCATTAGGTATAATTGGAGGGGTTAATTGTCACCTTTTTAGCCTTATTAGTCTCTCTTTCTCATATTTAATTATATTATGGTCTTATGTTGCTAGTGTAGATGGTGATGAAGGCTTGTCATACTTCGAATGCCTAATATGGGTTAAATGCAGGATAATCATGAAGATATTGCACTTTTGATGAAGATTTTGCAATTAAAGCTTGGAGTAGACAACAAGGAGAGATTCTAGGAGGATTTTCCACTTCCTTAACTCCCAAAGGTAGTCAAGGGATCCTCAAGATTCCCTCCATCAGCTCTAAATCAAAGGCAACCAAGAAAGTGGGAGATAAAGTGCACCAAAGCTCCACTTCTCTTGCAGTCAAAGGGGAGACATCAACTACATTTTAGGGAGATGTTGGTAGCTACCCTTTACGATAAATAGGGCTGAGAAAAAGCTCATTAGGATTTGAACTTTGAAGGAAGCTAATAGACTCTTAGCTCTTGTAATAGGTTTTTGAGACTTTTATGATTATGTAATGAGACTATTTTCTACAATAAGATGAGTATTCAAATTGTCCTTCACCGATTTAGATTTAGAGGGCTAGGCTTGTGGGTTAGGGCCCAATCCATTAGCCTTAGTCTCTCTTGTGTATTCATGCTTATTTTTATGCCATTGTAGCTAGTTTTCTTACATTTCAATTCACTATTTTTAGTTTGCTTCCATTTTGTATTTTTTGTAGTTAAGCTTGCATAAATGTTGGTAGAATAACATATAAACTCAGAAAGATGTGTGTCAAGCCTCCCTCTCTCGTATCTTTCATTGGAGCTTGAGGAGGTAAGATCTTCACCACAGGCCCAAAATTTATCTTTAGTTTATGATTTATTGGAAATAAGAGTTAGGTTGCCGTAGTGTCATGAACATGTCTAGAATACTGAGTTAGAATTATGTTTGAACGCTTAAGTAGGTTTGTTTTCCAAATTCAACTCATCTTTTCCATTTACTTCATCATATATTTGCCAATGTTTGTTGCATGAACATGTAGTTTTCTTGCAGGTTCAAGTAGCACATCAAAGGAGGACTTCACCAACACCTTTAGCTTTATTTCTCACCCATAATCAGCCTTCTTTCGATCAAATTGACTTCAACCCTGTTTTTGAGATTTTCACCTTCACACCATGAGAAAACCTAGAAGTGAAAGATGGGCTTCTCAAGAGGTTATGATCTTGGCCAAGGGGTTGGACACCTTCCATTCATCCAAGTAAACCTTCATTACACCTCCCCTACACTTTTCTTCATCATTTTTGGCCTCTGACTGCCCTTAAACTATTTCCTGTAGCAATTTAGGACTTTCCTGTAGCACTACAGGAAATAACAGAACTTGTAGCAGCACCGGTGGGCCTCTCCTTAAGCCCAAAAACCATCATCAACCTCATCTAGACCTGCCAAAACCATCAAGACACCTTCAACCCTGCATCCATGAGTTCAAAACCTTCCTAAGCCACCTTAGCGCCTTCTCCTTGTTGCAAAACAATGCATTTACAAGCATAATTAGGTCATGATTAGATGCATGAATAAAAGCATGAAGTATACAGAGTGTGTTTAGCCATTTTCCCCAGAAATGTGTGAGTATATTATCCTTCTTTATGCAATTTCAATTCAGCCATTTACTTCATGAAGATGCCTAGTTTGCTTCTATTTCTTGACATAGTTTAAATTGCATATTTATTTCTTTGCAGAATAGCTAGATGCATTTTCTTGTTTCAACATAGTACTTTGATGGTTAATAGAGTAATTATTTTGAGTCACTTGTAGTTCTAGGTCTAAATCATAAGTGTGACAGACTTCACTTATAAACCCTAGAAATAAGACCCTTTCATAGAACTTAGAAGAGGATGACATGAGTAGAATGAATATGTTGTGTATATAACACTATCACCTCCAAGTTTGTACGAACCCCGGGAAATAAAGTAAATTAGAGTAGCCTCTAGGAGTTACTACACTCTTGGTGCAATACCAGGGCTCACCAACCATGATACTCAAATCGTCGATATTTTTTTGATGATATAATTTTTATCTCTTCCTAGATCTAAATTTATGCCTGTTAGAAAATTTTCCAATAAGAAGGGTCCATGTATGGATCACCATGTGGCCTTTTCGTAGACCTTGAGGCACCACTGTGATCACTCTCCTGTCCACTGGTCACCTATTGTGTGCATGTATTACTGGGGTATAACAACACCTTGACCAATGGTGGGTTTGAACATTTTGGGGTAGGGGGGAGACGTAATAGATCTCAGTCATCTAATGGGAATGGGAAATATGGTTCCAATCCTAATTTCACCCCCATCGTCTCGCTATAAATCTAATACAACGGGGTGGGGATTAATCAATATTTATTTTCAATCTTGTTCGGGCAAGGATTTTCCTAATTTACGTTCATGGGGCTTAACACCCTATCCATGGGTGAAAAGGTGATACCACCCCCCATAATCATGGGCCTGAAGAAGACTGAAATGTACTTGAATATTTAATGACTCCATGCCCGAGGATATGTCATATATTTCATGTACCATCAGTTCAGAGATCACCAGAGCTTCTAAGCTCTCTCCTTTTCTTCTCATATTCTTCTATATTGTACTCAGATTCCGCAAGACCTAATGGGATGTTGTAAATTGATTCTAGTGTGATGAATCCAATCATGTAACAAGACTAGGTAACTTGGGACATTTTCATCAAGTGATTTTACTCAAGAATTTTTTTTCACTTGGTTAATTATTGATACTTATCAACACTTAATAATTCATTGAGTTTTTTCTTCCAAGCTATAACCACAAAGCTAGAGTGAATCTTGATGGCAAGGCCTTGGGTGAGTCCTAGTTTCTAGAGTCATTGTATATTACCATGCTAGATCACTCGTAAAGTTTCACGAAATTTGATTAGGTCTAGGGGTCATTTAATTTTTATTTTTAATTTTTTCGCACGATGGAAATTTTAATAAATTCTGAATGTAATATGTAATAAGTGATATCTAGAGAAGTTTTATGGGGCGGGTGTGCTCAAAATTATACCTCCATTCCTAAAATTTCTACTAAGACACACTTTGATGGTTGGAAAATAAGTTATGGACCCTAAAAACCCACTTTTCCTAAGTCTATGGGAAAATGTGGCAATAAATTGAGCCAAAAATGAAATAAATGGAGAAAAATAAATATACACACATGCCAAAATGATGTGGAAATGAGGTGGAAATTCATCAGAAGGCCAACGTCAAGTTAGAAAGTGACGTGGAATCTATCTAGGCCACAAATCAATGAAATCGAATTTCTCAAGGAAGGGACCACGAGTTCCAAAGACAAAATCATACCTTTTGTGGAGACAACTCAAGTTTAAAGGATTGATCAAGAGTTTACTCAAGATATGATTCGATTTAATGGAGAAAGAGTGGATAAGTGATCTCCTACCACTCTAATCCTCTCCACATGTGTCCTCCTTCATCTTCCACGAGTCCCTATTCATGGATAACTTGAGCCTCCTTGGAGAATTTGACTTGCCACTTGGGAATTCGAATTGCATGAGGTTACATTGGGATCTCCACCATTATTCATTAGGATTTGTTACCATTCCCATATTTAAGTGAGCAATGGACTCTCACCTTGTATCTTTAGAATGAGCTATTGTGCTTAAGGAGACTCTATTGGATTGTGTACTTACTTTCATATAATAAAAATAATTTGGGGTATTATGTTGATGATGTTCTCTTTCTCTCCTTGAGGTGATGCTATTCTAATTTATGTGCTTACTTTCTATATGAAATTTGGATTACGTTAGCTATCATTTTGACATTCATTTGGGATTAATATGTGCAGGTTATCTTGTGTTTATTTTTTATTAAAGAAATACTCTGAGAGCGAGAAGCACTATATGATTTTAGGAGAAATCTCTAGCCTTATCACCTATTTTACTATCTAGCTCCTTTATGAATGCTAATATCTATTTCCAAGTGTGTATAAAATTATTTTAAAGTTTCTTGAAGGATTACTTGGGCATGGGAGAATTATCCATTAGACTAACTGATAGCGGGTTTACTGTCAACCCACATTCCCAGTACTTTTCAATATTTCTCCTAAAACTGTGTGTAAGTGCATCCAAAGCTTCTTCCTGAATCAACTTCACAATCTGGGCAACTCAACAGGTTCTTGGTTCTGGGACTGACAACTAAATAAAAATCCAAGCCAAGGATTAGCAGTCTCACTACTTAATTCCTTCCTTCTTATTTATTTATCAATTGATAAGTGAATACCTTAATCCAATCTTATATTATACCAAATAATAAGGCTTCCAAACCATACATATTAAACCCTCGGTCTTTTAACTGCGCTCCTAAATCACAATTTATATGGCCCCACTTCGCTTATTCAACATTATACATAATATATCCATGCCTAAATTATGGCATTCTTCAACTATCGAAACCTTTACAACGAAGTCCAACAATAATCGTCATACCTTTATTAACTTGAAACCTTGGTCAAAACATCTTTAATATCTCCATCGGACCTTATACTAAGGTTACAATACGTCGACTGACATTAATAACCGAATTCATTACATATATCTCCCAGCCTATATATTTATCTCCGAACCTTATAATAATAGTCCGACACTTTATAACCAATTGACGTCGCAATAGCCATTTGGCCCCGGGCCCACATATATATCAATAGACCAATCAAACGCATGCACCGTACCTCGTTTATCATTCGCGCACCTTGTTTATCGTTCGTGCATCTACAACAAGCGATCACCGTTCGATGGCCCCTTCCAAAATAAATGGCTCATCACAATATCGCTCGGCGTCTTGGTACGAAAGTTAACGTGCGATGGCGTGCTTTAAACGGTGGTTTTCCAATTTCGTTCAGGGACACGTGTCAGCAGCTCTATGGAATCGCTCCCAACTCCTCAAATACCGCTTGCTGACGAAAGGTGGTGCGATGAAATCTGCTTCCAACCTTTACTATTCACTCCAACCCGCGTCATTGTTCCTCTCGGTCATGGTTCCCTACTCCAGGTTCCACCTATTCAAATTAACATAGTTCTATTTCGCCTTCGCCCCTTGTTATACAATGCTCGTCCGATGAACACCAATATCGCTTATGCGTGGATTAAAGCCATGCCTATGTTAATGGCATATACTCACAATTATATCACTCCACTGTCAACAGTTTCGACAATATTTACAATCGATCCTCGAACTATGTACAGAGCACCATTTATCCCAGCACCGGATTTCTTAGTTATCACGGGTTTCAATTATCCTCCGTCAGGATGCATACATATATTCACACAGAACTTATTCAAGCAAAGTAGATATACATTCACACATAAGTTAAATTCACAAGGCAAAAAGATACTGAAACATTTCTTATTTACACAATGGATTGAATTACAACCACTGGCTGGCCAAATCTTCAATCTGATGGCCTTCTCCTCTATTCTACAGTTCTATGCAGTTCTCCACGCAGGTCTGTGTAGGTCTCTCTCGACTCTGTCACAGAGGTTTTTTTTTATAAAATTACAATGAATCGCTTCAAATTCCTTGATGACTCACAAACATTTCAATTCCTACAGTTACAATTTAAACTAACGCTATGACAGACCAAAATGGACTATCGCTTCCTATGACCTCTAATCATTCAGGCAGTTACATTTCTCCCTCTAATTGACTAAAATTACTCAATTATGGATATTTACATAGGGGGAACAAAACATGAGACCCCCCTTATGTTTATTTATGTACAAAAAGTGTCTTGGGCCTAATGCCCCTGCATTAGACTCCCCAGGTTCAAATGATTCATGATCTCCTGATCATGTGCTTTATTTTTATCTGCCTGGATTCCACACCTTGTTCTGCAACTGGCCATCCGTTGTAGCGTCCTTCTTCTGCATTCCTCCTGGCTTCCAAACTTTATGCTGTAGCTTTCCACAGGCTGTACCTTCACATCCTCTGTCTGCTTTGCTTGTGCTGCTATTTCCTTGTTTCCTCGCCGCTGCCCTTTTTTGAGGCATCTTCTGCATCAGTTTCCTTATCAATTCAATTTCTTTTTCAAATATTTCCTCTAACTGCTGGACACTTACTTTTGTTTGCTGCGTTCTTATTTCTTCATTTCCTACTGCTGCCCTATTCACCACCCTATCATCCATGCCCTCTCTGCAACAGTAAAACTTTTGCTCCTCTGCTGGCAACACTTCAGCTTGTTGCTTCAGCACTCTTTCCAGCAACACTCCAAGCTGCTGTTCTTCCGTTTCACCTCCTTTTCTGAATATCTTTAGCAAACATTCTCGCCATCTCCTTTGGCCAAAAAAATCATCAATATGCTGCAACTCAGGTTCAACATCTTCTTCTTCTTCTGCCTTGGCAATCTTCAGCAATTGCCTTCCTTCTTCTTGAGTGACTCCAGCAATCAAATCAAGTTCTCTAGCCACTGTATCTTCATCTTCTATTAGAGTGAAACTCTGGTTCTCCACTGCTGTAGCAGCCCCTACAGTCTTCCATACAGTCTTCTCTTACATGGTTGTCTCATATTCACTCAGTTTCTCATCCTCATTCTGTAACAACTCTTATTTTTCTAAGACAACTCCAAGTGATGGATTGTCTTCTGCTTTGCCTGTCAACACAGTCACTTCATTAGTTCCACAACCCCAAGACCCAATGGTCCCTACTGATGACTCAATCATCAATTCTTTCCTATCTTCATCCCATTGTGTCTTCACATTCTGTAACCCCCAATTTTGAAATTTAGGTCTTCTCTCTTGTATGGAATCCTGCTGATTCAACATACTCTCTAGCAGCTCAATTTCTCCATTCCATGGTTTAAATTTTTCCACAGAATTCTCCTTCTTTGTCAATTGATTGTCCCATGCTGTCAACTTATCTCCGTCATCAACAGGATCTGCATTCATCAAATATTTGTTAGAACAAAGTCTACAAGGCCTCATAGCCTTCCCTTCTTCTATCAGCATCTCAATATGCTGTCCCAAATTTCTCTTCTTCTCAATCAGCACATCAGAATGCTGATTCCAATTCTTCAAACATTTCTTGAGACCATTATTTAGTCTCCCTTCTGCACCATCCTTTTCAAGGATGTCTTTCTACTCTAGTTCACAAGAAGGAACTTTCTCATCTTCAACCATATCTGTCCTTACCATCTGAACACCTCCCCTCTGTGGTTCTATCCTCTGCTCATGCCACAATCTTGGCATCTCACCACAATCTTCTTTATCTTCTGCTGTCACTATCTCCTTAGTCTTCATCAGAATAAAATCCTGATTTCCCATCTCTGCAAAGACTCTAGCTACCTGTCCATCATTCTCCACATGGCCATTTATCAAAAGCAGCCTGTCATTGTCTGCATTAATGAAAAATTCATCATCAGCTCCATTGAAACAACCTCTTCTATCAAATAAGGAATTAACGAATTCCTTCTGCTGCAGTAGTTCAATCTGTTCTTCATCTGAAAGATACTCATCATACTTTACTTGGAAATAATCAACTTCATCTGTCACATTTTCATCATGTGAACTGCCTTCATTAACACTTGCATTCACACACAACTTGTCAGATGAAAAAACACAAGACCTCATGGTCTCAATTGGCGGTTTGGTCACCAAATATTTCTGCTGTTCCAAGTCTTCAATATTTTCCAGAGATCCTCCAATGGTATCTTCTTCTGAGTCCTCAAGTTGTTCAGCCTCCAGCCTCTGGCCAATATCACAAACTAAAGCTCTTCAGCTTCCAATATGTTGGGAAGCAGAATCTTTCTCTAACTGTGCATGGACATCTTCAAAACATGTGGCTGCTCCATTTTCTTCCTCAGTGACACCATCAGCAGTTTGTTCTTTCTCAACTGCTGTTCCTGCAAACATACACAATATGTCAGATGTAAGGCTCTTGGACCCCTTGGTCCCACTTGAAGCTTCAGTCTCCAAGTCTTTCTCTAGATACTAAATCACTCTGAGTATTCCTTTCTTATTCTAAGCATTCATCATCTGCTCCTTCTTCCTTTGTAGCCTCTGCCACTTTATCTTCTTCTTCATGAACCAACCAACTCTCTGGATTTCTTCTATCCATCTCTTCAGTTCATTAAACTCTTCCTTGATCTCAGCAACTTATTTCCAATATTATTCATCTGTGATTCTCTTCCTCATGCCAACTGCTTTGGCATCTTCCCACACTCTTTTGCTGTGGCCTCTTCCAGAACCTCTGCAATCTCTACAGTCTCTGCTATGGCTCTCAATAGCCATTCCCTTCTCTATGAGTTCTTCACTTACAAGCTACACTAAGCCTCTGCAACAACAAGCTCTCTTACTGCAACTTACCTCACCAAGCTTCTCTCCCGAGCTCCAGCTTTTGGCAAGTACTAGTCCCATATCTTTGGAACCTTCTGAGCACTCTCTCTGCTCTCTAGGCTTCACTCTGCAACTTTATCAAGAACACCCCTCTTCTTCTTTCATCCAACCTCAGTTGGAAATTATTTCAGGTTATGCCACACTCTTTATGCACTCAGAATCCCTTGCTAGACTCTTCTATCACTGCTCTCAAAGCTTGTGATCTACTTCTGCTAAGATGTCTTCCTCAATTGCTTGCACTTTATATTCTGCAAACAATACCTTCCAACCAGAGTTCAAATAAGGCTCATCATCTTACCTCTCAAGATCCCTGACTGATATTTCTTCTTTTATTTTCTCACCTGCACTGCATCTACCTGCTGCAATCTTTTGTCTTCAAATCCAGATTCTGTTCATCTGGAGACCTTCACTGCATGTCAAATCAAATCTGCAAATTTCTATATTAAATAGGTTCAAACATCAACTATTTTTCTGGTTCTGTATATGTGCATTTCCAAAATAAAATTTTTAGCGAGCTAATTAAGTTCTAGCTCTGATACCACTTGATAGCGGGTTTACTGCCAACCCACATTCCCAGTACTTTTCAATATTTCTCCTAAAACTATGTGTAAGTGCATCCAAAGCTTCTTCCTGAATCAACTTCACAATCTGGGCAACTCAACAGGTTCTTGGTTCTGGGACTGATAACTAAATAAAACTCCAAGACAAGGATTAGCAGTCTCACTACTTAATTCCTTCCTTCTTATTTACTTATCAATTGATAAGTGAATACCTTAATCCAATCTTATATTATACCAAATAATAAGGCTTCCACACCATACATATTAAACCCTCGGTCTTTTAACTGTGTGCCTAAATCACAATTTATATGGCCCCAATTCGCTTATTCAACATTATACGTAATATATCCATGCCTATATTACGACGTTCTTCAACTATCGAAACCTTTACAACGAAGTCCAACAATAATCGTCATACCTTTATTAACTTGAAACCTTGGTCAATACATCTTTAATATCTCCATCGGACCTTATACTAAGGTAACAATACATCGACTGATATTAATAACCGAATTAATTACATATATCTCCCAGCCTATATATTTATCTCCGAACCTTATAATAATAGTCCGACACTTTATAACCAATTGACGTCGCAATAGCCCTTCGGACCCGGGCCCACATATATATCAATAGACCAATCAAACACATGCACCGTACCTCGTTTATCGTTCGTGCACATTTTTTATCATTCGCGCATCTACAACAAGCGATCACCGTTCGATGGCCCCTTTCCAAATCAACAGCTCATCACAATATCGCTCGGCGTCTTGGTACGAACGTTAACGTACGATGGCGCGCTTTAAACGACGGTTTTCCAATTTCGTTCAGGGACGCGTATCAACAGCTCTATGGAATCGCTCCCAACTCCTCAAATACCGCTTGCCGACGAAAGGTGGTGCGATGAAATCCACTTCCAGCCTTTACTGTTCACTCCAGACCGCGTCATTGTTCCTCTCGGTCATGGTTCCCTACTCTAGGTTCCACCTATTCAAATTAACATAGTTCTATTTCGCCTTCGCCCCTCGTTATACAATGCTCGGACGATGAACACCAATATCGCTTATGCATGGATTAAAGCCATGCCTTTGTTAGTGGCATATACTCACAATTATATCACTCCACTGTCAACAGTGTCGACAGTATTTACAATCGATCCTCGAACTATGTACAGAGCACCATTTATCCCAGCACCAGATTTCTTAGTTATCACGGGTTTCAATTATCCTCCGTTAGGATGCATACATATATTCACACAGAACTTATTCAAGCAAAGTAGATATACATTCACACATAAGTTAAATTCACAAGGCACAAAGATACTGAAAATTTTCTTATTTACACAATGGATTGAATTACAACCACTCGCTGGCCAGATCTTCAATCTGATGGCCTTCTCCTCTATTCTACAGTTCTATGAAGTTCTCCACACAGGTCTGTGCAGGTCTCTCTCGACTCTGTCACAGAGGTTTGTTTTTATACAATTACAATGAATCGCTTCAAATTCCTTGATGACTCACAAACCCTTCTATTTCTACAGTTACTATTTAAACTAACGCTATGGCAGACCGAAATGGACTATCGCTCCCTATGCCCACTAATCATTCGGGCAGTTACATTTCTCCCTCTAATTGACTAAAATTACTCAATTATGGATATTTACATAGGGGGAACAAAACATGAGACCCCCCTTATGTTTATTTATGTACAAAAAGTGTCTTGGGCCTAATGCCCTTGCATCACTAACTCACTCCCAAGCTCAAGGATTGAAGGAGCTATTCAATTTTGCCTCAAGGATGTTATCTTACGAATTACAAAGATGGAGTTTCCTTTCCGTTGGCTCTCTTAGAATATAAATTATTTCTTAATATATGTGCTTCAAATAATTTATTTTTATTCTAGATCTATTGCGAAGGCTTGGCCTTTCTTGTTTGCATACAAGAGTTTATCCCTTGTTGCATGCATTTGTATTTGCATTGAATATCATTTTTGTCATGCAACCATGAAGCTAATTTTGTCCTCTTGCTTGCATTGTGTATATTAAATGGAGGATTGGAGAGCTTCGTATTGAAAAGTGTTGATGGAAGATAAAAAATCTGATTTGTATTGCAACCCCAACTAGCTCACATTTGGGGCAAATTTGAGGAAAAGAGAGATCTAAACAAATGACTCTTCTTTGAAAAACCTTTAACACATACTTGGAGATGAAAGTCAAGGAGGTCGTGGGCTTTAGAGAAAGCATTATTTCAAGGCCTTGAGTCTTTTCAAGGCTACCTATTTCTCCAAGAAATACGTGAGCCTATAGAGGCTTAGCCTCTTTTTTTTTGTACTATTTCTAAGCTTTTCTAGAAGGCTGTTTTTTTGCAAGTAAAAATTAGTCCTAATTTTTCATATTTCAAAAGGCTTCTCATTTTCTCCTCATTTTCTTAGATTTCCAAGGAGAATTTCGATTTTTTTTTAATACTATTGTACAGTTTCTCCCTTGGTTGAGTTGAGGTCTTTGAGAGGTTCATCATTGTAACAAAGTCTCTAATAAAAAAATAGTTTTTCTTGTAGGAGCTTGGAAGATTTCTCCCATGGTAAAATATCTCCACATTTAGAGGGAAGCTTTTATGGGTTGTCTTTAATTTTGATGGTTCAAACTCTCACACTTCATTCACTTTTTTTAGCTTGCTCAACACTCACATTAATTCTTGGGATTAACATATCTTTCACATTTAATTTTCCATTTGCAAGTGAGTTTATCTAGTTTGTTATTTCAATTTCCAAGTGCTTGCAGTTGTGCAACTTTAATTTCCTTTTGAAGTTAAACCACTTGTATGCAATTTACGCTTTATTAATCTACAACTTGCAATATTTTTTTATGAGAACATTTTCTTTATGTGCATTCAAGTTACAAGAAAGTACTTACTTCACTTTGCAAGATTTTATTAGTTTCACTTTCTCATTACCATTTATTTACTTGGCAAGGTATTTCATAAGCTATTTTGATCAGTCTTGAGATTATTGGAGCATCTCTACTTGGAAGAAATATTGCAATTTCATACTTGGTTCATTGGCTTCAAACACTTTGTGAAGCATAAAACTCCATTTAAATTTCTTTTCTAGTATCATTTAGTTGGTTCCATTGTAATTTTCCTTTGACGTTAGTGCAATTTTCTTTGGGCATTGTCATTTCACTTTCACTCAAGCATCTCTAAAATCAACCTCCAACTTAAGTTGGTTGTATAGACTCTAGGGACCCTGACTCCTTACAGTGAGATCCAAATTCCTAGCAAGGATGAAATTTGGGGATCGGAGTTCAATTGAAAATTTGCTTTAGAATACCACTAATAAAATAAACCAGCATCACATATACATCACAACTTTACTTTACTTACAAATGCAATTCTCCTACATATGTTATCTTGGATTTATTTGAGTCTTATTTTCAAATATCATCCTTATTTCAAGAAGCATTTATTTTACTATGCAAGTATTGCAAATATTTTACTTTTGCAACTATTAGCTTTCTTGTAGTTGGAATATTATTCATTAGTGCAACACTATTTCAAGTTATTTCATTTATTTGTTACTTTGATGATCATTTATGTCATGAGTAATTGATGTCATTATCTTGTTAGTTGAGAATTTTCTTCTAGGTACTAATTTATTTATAGTTGCAAGTGATATTTATATGCTCATCTTGGTCTAACATTTGATTTTACAGGATTATTTATAATTGTATCTTGAATTTTATTTTGATCAAGCATTTTTCATTTACTTTGAAGCACTGGTCTATACTTTGAATATATCATTGAATATTGCTCATATATTTATATATTTGTTCACATTTTAGAATCAATCCATCTTTGATAAGTATGTCCTGACTTTAGTATCTGAGAAACTCACATTTCCTTTAATTAACCTTATTTAGGGACCACACCCCTTACCTTAACTAGGAGAGAGATTTAATGGAGAGAGTTTGTATTAGGTGGCAACCCATTCTCTTAGTTTTCCACCAAGGTAACACCTTGTGAGGTTGAGATTTTTTCCCACACTAACCTAGATGTCCAAGTGAGGCGACGACATTTTTTGGCAATGTTGTCGGGGATAAAGCCTCTCGTTCTCATCATTTGAAATTTTTGTCCCGGGATACATCACATTTTTTGGCGTTGTTTCTAGGGAAAAGTCCTATTTTACCTGAAAATCGACTAAATTTTGGTTTTCTTTTTTCATATTGGATTTTAGAGTTAGTTTCCCGCTCAAGTGGTGACTCCACTTGGCACAATTTATGTAAGAGTGTCTACTAGGATAAATCCAAGTTGTTTAGTTATTTTCACTCTTGATCCTGAAAGGGTTTTTAGAGTGAGATTAAATAAACTCTCTTCTAGTAGAATTTATAATCTTGGGCATGAGGCCATTCCTGATATCCATTTTCTTTTTGAAATACAAGTAGATCAAAACATCATGAATGATATTTTTATTCCTTGTAATTTTATTAATATTAATGAATATCCACACAATATACCTATCAAGGATATTGAAAGGTTGTATAGTTTCCAAGGTAACAATGCAATTAGTGTTGCATCACACATCAAGAAATTCAATGTTTGCATCACTAAGTGGTGTAATGGTGTTGAATATGAGGATGTAAAGATGATAATATTTGTCCTCTCCATAGAAGAGGATGCTCTTGATTCGTTCACTGAGTGTCTTGCTAACTCTTATGACTCATTGTAAGCTATTATTAATGCATTTTTGGATAAGTATGGAGAAAAGAAATAAGATAAGAACTTTATCAATGCCATTAGCCATATCAAGAAGATCAGTATTGAAACTATGGTGGAAATCAACAAGATATTCAATGGACTGGTTAAGAGTATGCCTCAAGATGTTAAGGCTCCAAAAAAGTTTTTATTGTGATCTTATTTGGATGATTTTTGTGTTGACACATCTTATGAGCTGAGAAGAAATAAGCCTGCAAATATAAATGTAGCTTAAACTGAAGCCTTTAACATGGAGAAGGCTAGAAATGAATCAAAAAAGTCAGAAATTCCTAGTTATATTAGATGGTCATCGAAGGCTCATGAATCTAAAGGGAAATGTGAAGCAAAGGAGGTTAATAGGGATCCCATTAGGAATTAACCCAATTGATCAAGAGATTGGAATTGAATCATGCAAAAGAAATGCAAGCCATGAAAAATAGGTTGGTGGACATGGAAAGATCACATGTGCAAAGGTTCCAACCTACACCAAATGATAGATGGAAAAATAATAAGGGCCCTCCAAAATGTTACAAGCCTCCAAATCCATTGGAGTCCACCAGCATGGTAGATCAAGTTACCTCTTTTTCTTTTTCGTTAAAAAATTCTCTTTATATTATCAATTCATAAGTTTAATCAAAATACAACATAGCTATAGAAAAATAGACCAACACAAGCTTGAGAGCTAGTAGGAGCATTTCTATGAACATAAGAAAGTCTAAAGAAGAGCCAAGACAACCAGTGTCTTTGGTTATTGCTGGCACAAAAAGAAAAAAATTACAAAATTCAGAATTATACATCAAGGAGAGGGATTTGGAGGAAATGCGGGAGGTGCAACAAATAGAGCATCTATTTCATGCTTATGGTAGTCAATGTGCTCCACTCGAATCTCTAGGGCACGAATATGGTCATTGGTTCATCGATGCTGACGCCATATACTTTGCAAAGAGTCCAGTTTTTTGTTCTGCATATGATAGAGGCCATTGATATAGGCAACCATTTCATTCTTGTCCTTGTACCACTGTTCCCTCAAGGTGTCAATATTGAGGTGTATGTTATTCATCTAAGCTGCTATCTTTTCCAGCGTGACCGAAGCTTCAACATGGCCTGGGGAGAGGGCTGGAGACAGGGCCATATCCACTGGAGAGTGGCGGATCCTAGTCGACACAGAGTCAAAAATAGGCTCCCCATTCTGCTGTATTTCATCCATGCAATGACCAACACCTCCCCTTATCGCACGCCCTTGCTGTCGAGGAATAAAAATAAGACCACCGCACCTAACTTCTTCGGCCCAAAGAGTTATCTTCCTACCCCAAAAAATAAACCACACAAAATTAAATTGACAATTATGAACTAGAACACTTCTTACCAAACTCGAGCCTTTGGCCGACTCGATCTAGTTGTAGCCAAGCTCGTAGTCTCGAACACCAACACCAATACCACAGATATCACATAAGTAGGAAGGCACACCTTAGGTCTCAGAGACCTCCGAACTCCTCCAACACCAAGACTAGCAATAGACGACGTTATCCCTTGCGATCTAACAAAAACACACAACTTCCGATAACTAGAGATATAGCCAGGTGTCGGAAAGCGGGATATCCTCACCCAACTATGCGAAACAGGCCAGAAACCAAAAAAATTGTCACTCTAGTCAAATAATTTGGCCCCTGGATCCCATGGAAATCCCAATATAGAGACCAAATCTGCACCCAAACACATTTTCTTGTCTCATCCTTCTTTGTTTGGCCAAGCTATGGATTGAGCTAGGACACCAATATATAGGTCGTTCCCTCTCGAAACTCTCTCCTCATCGCCCAATGACTGTAAATACCCAATTTCCTGTACAAATTCCTTAATAAATTGAATGCGCAGAGAGCATGGTCTAGGTCCCTATGCTTCATCAATACGATCGTGTGGCGCATGGAGGTCCTCCTGGATCCACAATCCGATGAGCTGCCAACAGGCCACTAGATTGGAAACCCCCATTGAGGACTTCGAGATCAAACTTCAATAATGATTGTAGGCTATGGAGTTCTCTAGGATCCAAGTCCACCTTGGATATGACATCCACCCAGGCCGCCCTAAAATATCTCTGTAGAATGGTCGGGCCATAGTTATCCAATCAGTCCACTACTTTGTTGCCCTCCCGAAGAATGTGGATAGTAGTTACATACTCAAAAGAGGTCAGGGTGCATTGGATGCATGAGAGTTTAGATTCAAGATGCTGGATTTTGGACACTTTCTGGGGGGGAAGAGCCATTGAGGATTCTCTGAACCATATCAAGAATAAGGTGCGAGTTTCCCACTATTCTAATTCTCCCATAGAGAAGGTGAAGGGCCAAATTGATTCCCATATCATTGAGGCTCCATCGAAGTTAAGCTAGATACAACCCAATGAAGGGGATGGGAAGCTTGAGGGGGAATGGGTAGGGGGCTCTGGAAGTCGAAGCTTTTGGATGAACCAAATTGAACAAGAGATTTATCAAGGAGAGAATCCAAGTTTTAGAGTGTCCCACATCCCAGTTTGGTGGGTCCCAAGTTTCTGTTAGGATGGTTTCCCATATGTTAGATATTTTTTGAGTCCAAATATGGGTGTTGGAAGGTAGCTGACCTTCAAAAATGGCATGATTTCTCTCTTTCAAGGTGTTCCACAAAAGAAACCCCAAAGTGAGACACCAAGATCGACTTACCACTGGGTTGGAAAATTGATGAGATGTCCAGCCTTCAAGTAGCTCATGAATGTCATCAGGGTGATGATCCATTGGTCTGAACAGAGAGGAGATTTGATCACATACATCTCGGGTTATGGTGCAGCCTTAAAAGAGGTGGAACATGGATTATTCCGCATGCTTTCATAATAGACACATCGATGGGCTGAAAATCCGCGCTTCTAAAGTTGATCCCAGGTTAGTACACACTTATGGCTAACTAGCCAAAGGAAGTGCGCTAATTTTGGCCATAGGTTTCTCGTCCATATTTTCCTCTAGAGAGGGCTATCCGAGTGGGTTGTTGCTCTCACCTTGATGAGATTGGCTTCCTTAACAGAGAAAACTAAAGAAGTAGAGATGCGCCATATAATCTTATTCGGCTCTTGAGATGCATGGATTCGCCGCTACGACAAATGGGAGTCTATATGCTCTCCAGCCAGTTGAGAGATTTCTAGCATCCATTCTGCATTACACTTCCATTTCTTCCATCCATGTTCATCGGTCGTTTCAGTCCAGTAGTCTGCCACCCGAGTAGCAAAGATCAAGTGGAAAATGGGCATTAGATCAAAAAGGGATTGATCCTGATCAAGATGATAATATTGTTGCCAGGAGTCCAACCAAAATAAGTTCGACTTCCCATTCTCCACTTCCCAAAATAAATGGTCGCGAATCAGATCACTATTTGTATTAGCAAGATTCCAAATTTCCAACCATGTACTCGGAATATGGTCATGGATTAGGGCTTCCTGATATTTCCCCTGTCCTTATTTTTGGGTCTAGATTGTTTTCAGAATTTCATCTCCTTCTTGGGTCCATCTCCACCATAGTTTATCCCCAAGAGTGGCGTTGAGAGTTGCCGGGTCTCTCAGACAGAGGCCACCCAAGACCTTAGGGAGGTAGAGCTTGTGCCAGGAAACAAGAAAACATTTTTGGTCCATAGATGCGCCGCTCCACAGGAATAATCTAAATATAGCTAATAGTTCTAAGTATATGCATTTGGGGGCAGGGAGGGCAGACAGTTGACACATGGGCATGGCTTGCAACATGAATTTTAGTAAGGTGGATCTCCCAGCCAGATTGAGGACGCAGAAGGTCTAGGTCGATAACTTCTTGGTTAACTTGGAGTAGAGGTATTTCTAGGGAGAAATGTAGAGGGGATTAAATATGAGGGGTACCCCAAGATACTTAGAAGGAAGAGATCCGATGGTCAAGCCTAAGACTCTAGCTAAGCAGGATTGAACTGGGCCGGGAGTATGGAAGAAATAATATTCAATTTTTCTTTATTTAGGAGAATACATGACGTGTCTTGGAAGTCCTCCAGAATTTTTTTCAGCTTCGTCGCTTATCTGAGAGTAGCCTTACCAAAAAAGAGATTATCATCCATGACTTTTAGTGTGTCATATTAACACCAGTTCTGTGCAAGTGGAGACCATCCAACAGGCTCAATTTCTTGGCCACCTTGACAATTTTCCCCAAGCCTTATGTTGAATGATAAAGAGGAATGGGTATATGGGGTCCCCTTGACGGATTCCTTCAGAAGATCTGAAGGTTTCCGAGGGGATCCATTGACTAGGATTGAGAAGAAAGGAGTGGAAACCAGGGATTTGACCTAGTGGATCCAGTCTTCGGCAAACCCAAAAGATCGAAGGATTGCTAACATATATTCCTAGCTTAGGAAATCATAGGATTTTGATAAATCTAGTTTAAGTAACATACCTCTTGCTTTTTGGACCTGTAAGGAATGAATGGTTTCATGGACCAAGACGATTCCATCCAGAATTTTGTCCTTCTACAAAACCCAATTGCTCCTAGCTGATAATGTGATGGAGGATAGGTTTCAGGCGATGAAAGCGAATTGTGGAAAATATTTTGTAGATGATATTACATAGGGCGATCGAGTGGAAATCGCTGGGAGATAGGGCCTCGTGGGCTTTAGGAATGCGAGTTAAAAATGTGGTGTTAAGACTTGACTAGATTTGATGAAGGCGATGAGATTCCTCCACCAGATCCCAAATGTCTTGACTTAGGAAGGACCATCCTACTTTGAAGAATTGAGCAGTGAAGCCGTCAGGACCGGGGACTTTATTGGATGACATGGAATTGACCACCTCTTCCACTTCAGAGAGCATGATGGGGCTAAGTAACACATCATTCTGAATAGGGGAGACTAGGGAGGGGATATGCTGCATTATGGTATGGATGGCTTCAGACCTACCATAGCCTTCATATCTCTATAAAGAGGAGAAGAATGTCTTCAAATAATTTTCAATATCTTATTGTATTTCATACAGAGTGTCGGTAGATCCTTGAAGTTGAGAGATATGGTTGCGGTGGTGATGATTGATCTTGGATCTATGGAAAAAGTTTGAATTGTGTTCTCCCTCTCTCAGCCATTGGATGCACAATTTCTGACGCCATAAAATATCCTCTTGATGTCTTCTTTCTTCTAACTCCCCTATCAGGAGTCCCTCCTCTTCCACCATCTCTGGGGAGTGGCCGTCCCATATTATTGTCCTCTCAACATCCTCAAGGTGGGCTTCCATATTGCGCTTCTCCTCAAAAGCGTTTCCAAACTCCTCTCAGTTCCAGATTTTGATTTTGAATTTCAGAGCCTGGAGTTTCTTTTGGAATTATTGCATCTTATTGCCAGAAGGATCTTCCATCTTGGTCCAACAGGTCTCAATTTTTTCGAGAAAAACGAAATGTCACAGCCAAAAGCTTTAAAAGTGAAAGGGATTTCTCCGAGGAGAAACTGCAGATGACAAGGCCAGATTGATAGGCCAGTGATCCGATCCAAGGGAGGGTAACATCTCAGTTTCTGTATTTGGATCTTGTAACATAAGATGTTCTGAGAGGAGGAATTGATCCAACCAGCTGGCTAGATGGTTCTGTCTCCCTCGACGATTGTTCAAGGTATGAATACCATGCTTGGGAAGAATATCTACCAAGTGGATATCTTCTATTGCATCATTGAATACCAGGGAATAGGGATCCAATCTATGAACACTGCCTCTCTTCTCTTCAAGATTTATGATCATATTGAAGTCCCCTCCAATAATCCAATCTTCAGATGCCTAGGAGCAGCTCAATCCTTATAGTTGGGAAAAAAATAAGTATTTATCTTGAGGCATGGGGGGACCATATACTGGAGTGAGACTCATCCACGATTCTGCGCCTATAAATCAGAAAGATGTAGATAGGGAGAAACGAGAGCCACCTCAGTATTTGAGAATGAATTTTTCTGGATAGAAAAGGATTACTAGACCCCAGGGACCCCCATGACCTCTATGGACACTTCTTGAATATTTTTGTAGCACCGCTGGCTGTTCACCATAACTTTATCTGCATTCATTTTTTTTTCTTGTAAAAGGACAATTTCTGGTCTATAATTAGCAATATTTTCCTTTAGAGATCAGATCTTACCTGGGCTGTTGAAGCCCCAGATGTTCCAGGAGATGATACTCATTGGAAAGAAGGGATAGATCTAGGAAAATAATCTGTCGTCTATCCCATCTGCCCCAAATTCAACAGTAACTCACCTGCTTCATGGATCAAGTCTTTAGTCGACTTCCTCCCCTTCTTTCCCTTCTCTTCCCCACTAGATACACAATGGTGAGCGCCAATACACTCTTTTATTTTCTTGAACCCTATAGATCTGAGTCCAGTCTTCCTGATATGGCTACCCATTGAGATTAGAGATGGCCCAAGTGTGACAACTGTTTTCCTGGAATATCTTTGAAATTCGATTTGATCCAGGTTTTGAATATATCTAATATTTAATTCTCTTCTATACCTAATATTTTTTTTTCTCTTCCACTTCCAAAATTTTGTTGGTATGGGTAAGAATCTCTTTGACCCTCCTGTCGTCCTCATTTTTTTTGAGCATCTTACTCTTGGTGGCCATCTTTTCCCCTGGGATAACAAGTTTCTTATTAACCTCCATGGACTGAACGATCTCCTTTTAGGAGGATGGGGTGTCCGTTGAATGCTCCAGATATGTATGTAGGGTTGCTAAAGCAGCAAAGGGACTATTCGAATTGGGGGTCATCGAGGTTTCCGAGACCTTAGGGTTAAACTTATGCTGAGGTTGAGGGGCATCCTAAATCGCTAGAAGAGCTTGTGAAGCGTATTTTAGGGATCGATTTTGGTGAGGGTGGCACCCTCCAACTTTCTGAAACCATTCTTCACCTCGGTGCTAAGCAGAAAAATGGCTTCCTCTGCAATTGTCAAAAAGAAATCTCTGAAGAGGTGACCATATTCATGGCACCTAAGACACTTGAAATGCACATGTTCATAATAGAGCGATTAGATCGAAGTGGAATCATGGTAGATTAACTCTATGGAATCTGATAGAGGTTGTGAAATGTTCATATGGACACAGATCCGAGCAAAGGCTGTGTAATGATGCCATTTTGTTATCTCAGATATTTTGAAAAATTGGTCAATGGAGTTTCCAATGCCTTCGAGTATGTTGTGTTCCCAAAAATCGTCCGGCAGCGAATACAAAAATACCCAGACCGAAGCCACTTTGAATTCTTCCTTGTTGGGGTTGTAGAATTCCTCCTAATACCAGAGGAATAGTCCCACACTTCCCATGAAATATGGTCCATTTTCGAAGATCACTTCATGTCCTCCAGATCCTCGAAAATGACGGTAAAAAACTGTTTTTCTCAAAGGTGGAGCTCGAATTTACCTCAGGGTGCCCATTTATGTTGGATCCAGAGCAAGATGTCTTCGTCCTTGGGCCATATGCCCAAAAAATTGTAGATCATAGCCTAATATTTCATGTACTAGCGGAATTTCTCTAGGTAGTTGTTAGGGATTAAAAACTTGGGATTGGTTGTTGCTTTAGGAAAACACCGACTTCTCCCTTATATAGCTTTTCATTATGCCCCCATTTCCAGGGTCTCTTTAGTCATAACGACGATGAAATATTCATGGTTCTTTCGCCCATGGATGAATGACGTGTGGTTCACGATTTCCTTGAAGGATTGTGACCCCTCACGATGAGGTGGGGGCCCATTCATTTTTGTGTCTGCAGTCGACCAACGTGATTCAGAAGAAATGACAGGCTACGAATGATTCAGAGGGGGCCAAATCCATCATAGAGGGTCAGATCTGTCAGGAAGGTATTCAGGTTGTAGGGAGTGGAAACCATAGTAGAGCTCAACGATGTGGGAACTCACAAGTTATATATATCAAATTCCCTCTTATTGTAGGCCATGTGATGAGTTTCATGAAGAGGCCACATGCCCATATGTGAAGAGAATAATGGAAAGTGGCATGTTGGTAGGTGAACATGTGGGAACAAGTGGTCAAATCAATATGTTCTCCACGGAATATAAAGTTAACACCATTGAGAGAAATAAGGATATTGACCATAGGCCTAATAATCTTGGGGTTGATAATATGACTATAAATTTTGATAGTGTTAGTAATATTTTTGCAGAAAAAACCTACATTTGGACAGATTCTTGCTATGGAAAAATAGGAAGGGATGAATTATCATAGAAGGAATATTTAAAAAATTGAAATAATTACAAAATATTTTCTCCTCCTACTCCATAATTAAATTTTGACTTGTGCGATTGGGTGAATAATGCAAAGGTTTCTATCCTGGTGACAAATATTTTGAATATACCATCTCAAAGGGAAAAATAACTAAGTGTTATTGAAGTTACTCAAAGGGAATAAAATCCTGGTGATGAACTGGAAGATGAAGAAATTATATTAAAATGTATGAACTGTTATGTGGGGAATGAAGATCATCAACCATTTTTTGTTTCATTGATAGTGAATCATCATCTTTTACATAAATGGATGCTTTATTCATGGGATTAATCAAATTTCATGGTCAATAAAGTCATGGAGAAATTGAACTTAAGGGTATTTCGGCCCTATCCCAAAATCTGTTCAATGGATTAAAAAATAATTGAAGTTTGTGTGATATTTAAATATTTCTAGATTTCTAGTACCTAGACGTAATAATTACTATGGATACTGTTGTGATAGATGTGCCTACTACATGGGGAATGATCATATCAAGGAAGTGGGCATAAAATTTATGTGGTAGCCTTCAGATAGACCTATCATATTCCACCATACCCATGATAGATAATAACTTTGTCAAGTTTTATCGAGAGTTAGAGCGAATATATCATGTTGAGGATCCAAGGAAACCCAACAATGAAACTATATATGGGTCATACAAGCCATGAAGTAATGCAATGTTGATGGATTTGCTACCACCCTTGAAAAAACATATTCAAAATAAAGAATTTAGGCATAAATCAAAAGGCTTGGGTATTTCGAATCTTGCATAAGAGAATTTTCAAGATAAGGCAAAAGGATTGACATTAAATGCATCATCATCACCATCACAACTAACCAAGAAGAAAAGAAAAAAGTGAAAAAAGAAAAAATATATAAAAAATGGATCACCAGTTTTGAGCAAGGTCAAGCCTCAACAAATCAATAATCTAAAAAGGAAAAGGAAGGGGCTATGTATATTTGATGGACACAAACAAGATAAAATTGTGGAAATTCAAAGTCCCAAGATAGTCAGAAACCACTACTGTAGAAACCTCATGTTATTATATCTGATTTGGTTGGTGGCTTGAGGCTTAAACCACCATTTTAGAGAGCACATTAAACCATTGGTTTACATACATTTTTGTATTTCAGGTATTTTCTTAGACTCATATACACCCCTTCATAATAAGGGGGGAATGTAGGACACTTAGTTTGTAAGGGTTGGGTAGAGGAATTCCAACACTTATTGGAAGTCCAATGTCATTGTTGGGTGTGGAGCCTGATTATCTTGTTTATTTTGTATCACAATGTTGGACCCTTGTATCTTAATGGGGCGGCAAAACTGCCCATAATTGTATGTTGCCTGGGGGTCCAGAGGGGGCAGCTGCGAGTTTATGGAGCCCCCCCCTAGCGGGGGGTTTCGGGGGCAGTGCCCCCGAAGCTAAAAACATATGTAAAATTTCCTTGTAAAAGTATAGTAATTTCTAGTCAATCTGCGCCATTCATTAGGCGGATGATCTGATGGTAGAAGTTATGTTTAGTTTAGGTTTTCTTGCCCTAGAAGGTAACCCCTCACTTGTATGAGGGTATTGTAATGCGCCTGTGTATTTTATGTGTATTATCAGAGCAAGAAACAGATAGGGAGACTGTGTGAGAGAACATAGGATACTACATCGAATCTGCTGTAGGTTGTGTCTCTTCATTTTGTTGGATAATATAAAGGAAGGACTGGCTGCTTGGGGTGGACGTAGCTCAAATTGGGTGAACCACGTATATCTGTGTCTCTCTGGTTTTATGTGTTTCTTGTGGTTATGTTTTCCGCATATTTTATGTGTTTCATTGCTCTATAATATATAATTTTATAACAACTGGTATTAGATCCGAAGGTATATTTGGCTGATAAACTCACAGGAAAGAAGGGTTCCTGGTTCGAGTGGGAGAAATGGCGGAAGATGGTAAATTTAGGGTCAAGAAATTTAACGGTCAAAACTTCCCGCTATGGAAGATGCAGATGGAAGATTATCTGTATCAGAAAGATCTGTTCCTTCCATTGAGCGGAAAAACAAAGAAGCTGACGACTATGACAGACGCAGAATGAGAGATTCTCAATAGAAAGGAACTCGGAACAGTACGGTTGTGCCTCGCGGTGTCAGTAGCCTTCAATATTTTGAAGGAAACAACAACAGAGGGTTTGATTAAGGCATTGGCGAAACTATATGAAAAACCCTCGGCCTCAAACAAGGTATTTCTTATGAAATGTTTATTTAACATGAAGATGTCGGAAGGTGGATCTGTTTCAGAACATTTAAAAGATTTTAATACAATTACCAGTTAGTTAAGTTCTGTAGGGGTAAACTTTGCTAGAAAGATGGAATGGTTTGGTTATGGCCATTAATAACTCTGTCTCTGGATCTATTACTTTAAAGTTTGATGATGTTGTCGGTGCTATCCTTAGTGAGGAAATGCGACAGAAAAGATCCAGTGAGACATCGGGTAATTCTTTGAGTGCAGAGTCTAGGGGAAGAAAAATGGAAAGGGGAAAGAACTTAGGATATCGCAGTAAATCAAGGAAAGGCAGATCCAAGTCCAGATTGGGGATAATGTGCTGGAAATGCGGAAATAAAGGACACCTGAAGAAAGAATGTAGATCTCAGAAGGGAAAAGAAGGAGACACACAGCAAGAAAACAATCATGATGAAAATGTGACAGGTGATGTGTTACAAGATTTTTTGATTCTTTCTTTTGAAAATGTTACTGATTTCTGGGTGGTAGATTCGGGGGCCTCATTCCATGCCACACTTGATAAGAAATATTTTCATGACTATGTTCAAGAAGATTTTGGGAAAGTTCATTTGGGTGATGACAAATCCTGTAAAATTGTTGGAATGGGTAAAGTTATTTTAAAACAACAGAATGGAAACCAATGGCTATTAAAGGAGGTAAGGCATGTTCCAAATCTAAAGAAAAATCTAATTTCAACAGGGCAGTTAGGTGGTGAAGGTTGTGTGACAACTTTCACAGATAAAACTTGGAAGGTCACCAAAGGAGCCTTGGTAATAGCAAAAGGTGAAAAGGTTGGTACACTGTATTTATGTAATGGTATTTCTAACGCTGTTAATGCTTTAACTTCCAAAGGAGCAAATACAACATTATGGCATCATAGGGTTGGACACATGAGTGAGAAGGGGATGAAGATTCTTCACTCAAGAATTTTTTGCCGGGTTTAAAGAATGTTGATTTGGATTTCTGTGAGAATTGTATTTATGGAAAACAGAAGAGAGTCAGATTTCTTAGAGTTGGGAAAGAAAATAAGAGTGAAAAATTAGAGCTTGTGCATACATATGTATGGGGACCTGCTCAGGTATCATCTCTCGATGGCTCTCGTTATTATGTTACTTTTATTGATGATGCAACTAGAAAAACTTGGATTTATTGTATTCAGAATAATTATGATGTATTTGATACTTTCAAGAAATGGAAAGCTTTGGTTGAGATTGAGACAGGAAAGAAGTTGAAGTATCCCAGATCAGACAATGGAGGTGAATATTGCAGCAAAGAGTTCAATAGGTATTGTTCAGAGCATGGAATTCGCAGAGAGAATACAGTTCCAAGAACACCACAAGAAAATGGTGTGTCAGAAAGGATGAATAGAACAATCATGGAGCATGCAAGGTGCATGAGATTGCATGCAGGATTGCCTTTAGAATTTTGGGTAGATGTTGTAGATACTATTGTTTATCTAATAAACAGAGGGCCTTTAAGTTCCTTGGATGGTGGTATTCCAGAGGAAGCATGGACATGCAAAAAGGTAAACTACTCCTTTTTAAAGCCTTTTGAATGTGAGGCCTTTGTCCATATTAATAAAAAATATAAAACAAAGCTGGAGGAAAAATAAAATAAATGTACCTTTATTGGATATGGTGTTAATGATTTTGGTTATCGCTTATATGATTATGAAAATCACAAAATCATTAGGAGCAAATATGTAATATTCAATGAAAAGATCTTGTATAAGAATCAGTTGCAGGAAAATAAATAGGAGAAAGAAAACAAAAAATACACAGTTCTTGATGAGATCACAGAAAAATTAAAGGTGCCTGAAAATAATAATAATCAACAACCACAACAACAACAACCACCACAACAGCAACAGACACCTTAAACACCTGAAAGTGGTGTCAGAAGATGTACCAGGATAAGTAGACCCCTTGAACGATACTCTCCCTCATTATATTATTTATTGTTGACTGATTCTGGTGAACCCGAATGTTATGAAGAAGAAATGCAGGTTGAAACCAAGAAGAAGTGGGAGCTAGCCATGAAAGAAGAGATGGACTCCCTAATTGATAACCAGACTTGGGACTTAGTCAGGTTTCCTACAGGTAAAACAAAATTGCAGAATAAATGGGTTTACAGGTTGAAGGAAGAAGATGGAGGAAAACAGAGGTACAAATCTAGACTTGTGGTGAAGGGGTTTGCATAGAAGAAATGTATTGATTTCGATGAAATATTTTCTCCTATTGTTAAGATGACTTCAATCAAAACTATTTTAAGTCTTGTAGCAACGAAATATTTATATCTTGAACAATTATATGTAAAGACAACATTTCTCCATGGAGATTTGGAGGAAGAGATCTATAGGGAGCAACCAGAAGGATATGAGGTCAAAGGGAAAGAAAAATTAGTGTGCAGGTTAAAGAAGAGTTTGTATGGCTTAAAACAGGCTCCAAGGCAGTGGTATCTAAAATTTGACAGGTTTATGTCTGAACAAGGTTATACTAGATGTCACTCTGATCATTATGTTTATCTGAAAAAAGAAAAATGATGACAAATATATTACAATGTTATTGTATGTATATGACATGCTTGTTGCAGGGTCTAACATGCAGGAAATAAATGTGCTCAAAAGAAAATTGGCAAATTCCTTTGCAATGAAGGATTTGGGAGCTGCAAAAAAAATCCTTGTGTGAAATAATAGAACGGGGAAAAATACATGAAATTAACATTATCTGAGATAGTACATACAAAAGGTGTTGAAAAGACTTAATATGCAGAATGAAAAAATAGTTATTACACCTTTTCTAGCCATTTCAAACTTAGTAAGGAGATGTACTCCAAGACCCAAGAAGAAATGGACTATATGTCTAAAGTTCCATATGCATCAGTAGTTGGAAGCTTAATGTATGCAATGGTCTGCACCAGGCCTGATTGCACATGCAGTGGAGTTGTAAGCAGGTACATGAAAAATCCAAGAAAATAACATTGGATGGCAACGAAATGGATTCTCATATATTTGAGAGGTACCAAAAATCAAGCATTATGCTTTGGTGGTTCAAACATTGCTCTACAGGGATATGTTGATGCAAATATGGTAGGTGATAGAGATAACAAGAGGATCACTACAGGATATGTATTTACTATAGGTGGAATAGCTTTCAGTTGGGTTTCAAAAACTCAAAGTGTTGTTGCACTTTCAACAACAGAAGCAGAGCATGTTGCTACTACAGAGGCTAGTAAATAAATGATTTGGTTACAAAGGTTTATGGATGAAGTGGGTAAGAAGCATGATATGGGCACGTTATATAGTGATAGCCAAAGTGCCATTCATCTTGCTAAGAACTCAAAATTTCATTCCAGGACTAAACACATACAACTCAAGTACCATTTCATATGGTTAGTATTGGAACATGGACAATTGAAGCTGGAAAAGATATACATTAGTCAAAATCCTGCAGATATGATAACAAAAGTTGTAACCAGGGAGAAACTGAGAATATGCTCAGTTTCAATTGGTCATCAAGTATGATGATGAAGATGAGAAACATCCACCTCCAAAGTGGAGTCATTTTCCAAAAAATGATGCAATGGTGGAGTTGCTACAATCAATCTCCAAGTGGGAGATTGTTGGGTGTGGAGCCCGATTATCTTGTTTACTTTGTATCACAACGTTGGACCCCTGTATCTTAATGGGGCGGCAACGCTGCCTGTAATTGTACACTGGCTGGGGGGTCCACGGGGGCGGCTGCGAGTTTATGGAGCACCCCCTTGGCGGGGGGTTTCGGGGGCAGCGCCCCCAAAGCTAAAAACAAATGTAAAATTGCCTTATAAAAGTATAGTAATTTCTAGTGAATCTAGGCCATTCATTAGGCGGATGATATGACGGTAGAAGTTATGTTTAGTTTAGGGTTTTTTGCCCTTGAAGGCAACCCCTCGCTTGTATGAGGGCATTGTATTACGGTTGTCTATTGTATGTGTATTCCATTAGGGGAATTTTGAGGTCTAAAGTGGGCCTCCTAAGGAAAATCTACAATCAAAATTCACTTTATGAGAACCAATCACATTCTAGGGGATGACATCATCCCTAATGGTTGAGGTGGCATTTCTTGAGTTAAAGGTACTTACTTGTCACATTCTCAATGGTGGATAAAAACTCATGGTTAACCATGGTAGTGTTCTAAGTACTTTTAAAGTCATAAAGTAAAGTACTCATAACAAATGTTAGTTCACACTTTTTGAATAAAATAATATTATTTTCATTTTATATTTCTTGAAATAAACAATGCATATCTCTATACATTTATTATATTATATTATTTTTATATAGTATATTAATTACATGTTATTATACAATTTAAATAAAATAAATTTTAATTAATAGCAAATAATATAATTAATAATTTATGAATTTATATTTATATTTTATTCTAAGTTATTTAAGTACAAAGTACAAATGCATTAGTTGTTCAATGATAATGAATTTTTCTTGAAAAGCTCATTCTTATTTACAGTCACATTAATACAATTTTTTTATTAATTTTATTTTGGTACAACTTTTGAACTGAATTTAACTATGTTACATGGATTGTGGTGCAAAAAGTGAATTGCAAATTCATAAATATTATTTTAGTGGTTTAGTTATTATTTTATTATTTTCTTGAGAGGCCCATTTTAGACCTCAAAATTACCCTAATGCTCAGAGCGAGAAACAGATAGGGAGACTGTGATTGAGAACAGAGGATATTACAGTGGATCTACTGTAGGTTGTGTCTCTTCATTTTGCTGGATAATAGAAAGGAAGGATTGGTTGTTCGGAGTGGACATAGCCCAAACTGGGTGAACCACATATATCTGTGTCTCTCTGGTTTTATGTGCTTCTTGTGCTTGTGTTTTCCGCATATTTTATGTGTTTCATTACTTTGTAATATATAATTTTCTAACATTTATGTATTAATATGTGCATCTTGTGAATATAACGTATTCAAAATTTTATTTAAATCCATTGTCCATTTTTTATGTATGAGTTTAATATTCATTTGGTCCAAAGTGTTTCCATTGCACCTTGATCTACTATATTACTCAATTCTGAAGAGTGGTTTGTGTCCGATCCATAAAGTGGTTCAAGTTGGAATTCTCCCTCGGGTTTCACTTGTATCATAAAACAATCAACAATATGATTAGTGTCATGTACATACTTTGTAGGAAAGGAAATGTGAAAAAAATCATGTGCTTTCATCGTGGGTGGTAAGGCCACTCCGTAAGCTACTAGTCACACTCTTTCCAAAATATGGAATGGTTCACAAAGTTGGGTGCTAACTTAGTACAATATCCCACTCTCAGTTAGACATTTCTTGGTTGATGATAAGATACACATGATCTCCCAATTGGAATTCTTTGTGCATTATCTGTTGGTCTGCATACCTCTTTTTCCTATCCTAGGATATGTTCAATTTATGTCTAATTTTAATTACTTCTTGCTCCATTTCCTTCAACATGTCAGGTTCAAGAACCACACTATTCACTGGATCGTCCTAGTTAATGGGGTTGTTGCATTTTCTACCATACAATTCCTTGAAAAGGCTCATATTTAGTGACTCTTGGTACACATTGTGTTGGAACAGTCAACAATACTGAGAGGGTGATGAACGAATATTGATAATGTTTAGAAATACAAAATTTCAAATGTATCCCAAGATATAAAGCAAAGCACATAATAAAAAAAGATGTACTACATAGATATTTTAAGTGGAAACCCAAGTTGGAGAAAACCATTGAATGCTTTTTTTACTATATTAAAGAGTAAATTCAAATTTATTAACACCAAATAAAATGTAGCACCAACTTCCTAGTTTATCAACACCAATTTAAAGGAAGCATGAACATCCTAGTTTATCACCTCCAAAGGAAGCACTAACTCCTTGGTTTGTCAACATCAACTAAAAGGAAGCACATTGATTTATCAACGAAAAAGCTTGTACAAGTGTCAATATTAGTCAGAGAAAGTTTTCCCTTTTGGAAATTTCTCCTTTGTCCTTCACATAGGAACTTGACTTCCTAAACACTTCCTTCTTAGAAAAATAACTTCCCTAAAAAATGATCCTTGAAATTGGCCTCATTATCAACAAAAATTGGCCTCTATAACTATTCATCCTCTATAAGGTTTTAATCCACAACAAAGGAAAATTCTATATATTCAATACAAACGTGCAACTCACCTTCAAACACAATAGGATTTAACCCTCAAAACAAGCTTGAATTCAACCTTCTTTGTACAATAACTTCCATTCTGAAATTCGACCTCAACGAGGACACGCCACTACTCCAAAGACAAGCCTAAAATTTTTCCTTCAAAGGGGACATAATTCAACAATTAAGAATAGGTCTACAATAATCCTTCTATGAAGGGTCAGAAAATACTTCCAAAATAAGCGCAAAACCCTTCAAAAATGTGTCAAAAATACTTTCTAGAAAATCTATTCAAATCATCTCCTCGAGTCACTTTTGGTTCATGAGGTATGAACCTCAAAAATCATTTTCTTCAATTTTTTTAACATATTCGAACTGGCTTAATAGAATTACTTGAAATGCTCCACCTCGCACCTATTTATAGTGCATTAAGGGTCTAGACTGGGCTGACTTGTCCACTGGCTAGATTGGCTTGTGTAACTAGTAGCATGTATAGTGAATATTCAAAAAATAATTTATCCTCAACCAGTAGGAGTTAAATAGAGTTACATATACCATTTGAAAGGTCTCAAAATAAGCTTTCTGTAATATTCCTATTTCGGGAATGTCAGCGATCAAAAATCTATTCCAGAGATTGACTGAGAGGGCATTTACCGGATGTGTCACCTTATCAAGGAAGTGTGAGATCCGGAGGCTATCTGGCCCTTTTCAGACTCTGCCTATAGAGCTACTTGAAGGATCCCACTCAAGGGTGAGTTACAACAATATGAAAATTCATATATAAACATACCATGAAGAGACAACATTATACAATGAGCTATGAGACAAGAAGATGGACATATAGCCAAGAATAATGTATAGCAGCAAAGAGTGTACAAGTCCAAAGGAAAAAACCTCTCAAGAAAGGCAACGCGAGCCTCAATAAAACGGGTACATGAATATGAAGGAGCAGTGCTATTTCTGCATAAACCCAAGCTATGAGGACGCAGTTTATAAGAGATACTGATCCATAATAACTGAAAGATATGACATTATATGGCTCAAATACACTAGGGGAGCAAAGCTCTAACCCTTAGAAGCACAAACACATCAATCCTTTAGAGGATTGGCTGAAATATACAAAATGGAAAAAATGCCGGAGTTGCTGGGCAGCTGTTGCAACTCAAATATGGATCTCAATAGAGAAGGCTGAATAAGATGAAAGATCTGAAGTAAACCCTCTCCAATGGGCTCCAAAGTGGAAGGCTGATCCTTACACGTGACATATCGCCCTCCAATCAATCTGTAAAACCCTGCAGAAATTGCACTATGAAAATAACGCAGTTACTAGAGAAAACTGTGCAGTAGGGGCAATAATATGAGTTGGAATGATGCCAAGATATGCAAATGAGCTCTAAAGCTTCCAAAGGAAAGAAAGACTCTCCCTTTGAAAAACACGCAATGGAAGAGGTGTTGTGGAGTCTCCATGGCAACACCCTACAACACAGTATTATGCTGCTGCAACAATAACGCTATGGAGGAGTTATGAATACGCTGCTCCACTATGAAATCCACACACCAATTATCCTACAAAATACTGATGGAAAAAACTCACCCAAGTAGGCACTCGAAGTCCCCTAGGGCTGAGGGTGAGATCTCTGAACGAAGACACTCGGCGCACTAAACAATGCTGCAGACTAGTTAAACAACCAGCGTGCTCAAGAAGTCGAAATGACTAGCTCAATATCATAAACATATGCATGCCCCACAATGGCTCTCCTCCTCTCCATATATAGAAAATGAATTCTCTCCATGGGCCCTACTTCGAATTAGGGTTTCCCTTCCTCTAGAAGCGTCCCTCCTACGTTGTCCATGTAGTGCTTTCCACCTCATACCCTGCGCTGGTTGGCTAGGTCAAACCTCTTTGCAAATGTCTCTTTTCACACATGGGGGTGTGAAATCTAGTTCCATGGCTGATCCCTTTTCATACTAGAGGGATTTCATTTATTTTTTTATTATTATTAGGCCTCCTTTCCCAATTATTCATCTCCTAAATGAATTTAGACAAAAATTAATGTTCCAATTTATTGAAGAAAAATTTGGAACATTACAGTCCTCCCCTCCCAAATGTTGCTTGTCCCCAAGCAACTACAAGGACAGAACTGGAAAGTCTCCACTCAAGGCATGGAGTCTGAAATATGGTGAGGAAATTTTCCCTCATGTGGACCCTCCATTCCCAAGTAATCATCCAAACAAAATGAACCACCTCCCAACAAGGTAAATCCTAAAAATCTCCTTTCACCTCAAGCTCCGGTAATGAAGGTGGGTTGAAAATCTGAACTTGGAAAGCATCATAGCTTACCCCATGCTGTCCTTCTCTCCACTTATGACAAGTGTAGAGTGTATTCTGGCCCTGGGTTGCAAAAGTAATGCCCTCAAATGGAAAAATGAAGAAAAATCCTCCAAAGAGTTCTCCTTCAACAATGAAGAACAGGCGGGCCCAAAACATATTATCCATGATGAATAGGACATGGTCATCATCGAACATCCCAAGGAGAAGTTTTCTGCGAGTTTTACACGATGATGCATGATGCAAACAATATATCACAAGGATACGGCGCAGTTCCACCCACTGCATCTTCAGAAAATTACATGGCAAGCAATGTACAAGATTCATCACATCTACTAAAGAATAGTAAATGGCTGAATGTAACAACAATACATGATCAAGAAATTTCCCATGGCTGTAAAATGCATGAATATCAGCCTCATGGCCCACCTCAAAAGGAAACAAACATGTGGCTGTGGTGGCAATATCTCCTCCCATGCTCCCATTAGAACAGGTAGTGCAAAAAATGTGAGAATTTTTCCCACTTAAAGACACATCCAACTCATGTGTATCCATCATAATCATGCTTCTCATACAAATATGACCTATATCAGAAAATTAAGTCATGATCAGCAATAGAATGAAGAGAATGCTTAAGGTTTCACATGGTGCAAGAAGGTACCAACAGCTTCCCAAACAAGTGCATCACAATTTTACAAGTTGCTGCTTGAGGAAAGTACAAGGAAAAATGTTTCTTCTTACATGGTTAATCATGCATGTCCCCATATGATACCTGTTAGAGTGCATAAACTGAACATACAAGTGATGATAAAACATTTTCCCATGGCCATAAAAGAGATGGCTGCCTCCATCATGTATATTGGCGCAATACAACTCATGGAGCAATGTGACAAGCTTGCCCTCTTGTGAAGCAATGCGCTGCATAGGAATGGAAAGAGTGTGCAAATCAATGAATGTATATACAAATTTCTCACCATATGTTGGAATTAAGATGGTACATGAGTCCATACATGAGTCCTCCATAGTGTTTTGGCATGCTATGAAGAAGAATGAACCATGTGCTGCAAGAAGATAATCTTTCTTATGCTTGAAGACCCAAGTCGAGAAGAATATGACATATATGTCTCTATCATCATTACCTCTTCTTTGTTCATAGATTGCAACAAATATGAAGTGATCCTGGGACCTATGGGTTATGGATCCACCATATTTCCGCTGGGCACACTTCATCCATAAGTCTCTGCTCCAAAGTGACAGCGCTGTGAGCTTATCCAAATAAGCCCATGTCAATACCAAACTCTGTTCTTTGACATGCTTCTTGTCAAAGATTCCTCTAATAATGCTACAAAAAATATGGCATACTCCCCAAGATGGAAGATTTCCCAAATCATCAAAGACCAAAGAGATAATGCCATCTCCTCTTCCTACAACATCATGCAAAGTGTGAGAGAAAATCTGCTCTTGCTCTCCCAGAAACAGGCAAAGCAACAAGACATTTTGCTGCCTCCCCATACCTCCATCATACCGATCATGTGATGAAGACATGATGAATGATATGAGTATCATATCAACACCATGCATCCATACTCTATGCTGCTCAATGATGTAAGTACCCATCCTCTTACTCTTAGGAAGAGTGTTTGCCAAGCGATGGACAAACTCTTTCAAAAGTAACCAGCACAACCAAGCCTTCTGCTGCCCAGTATCATAGATCTGCAAGTAGCCTCCTAGCTCCTTGCTCATCAACCAAATCCACTCAATCACTTGTGGATGCCTCCTTCTTCTCCTCATCTTGGTACTCCTCCCATGAGGGCTACCATCCTCCCAAATCAAATTCCTGTCTTTGCACTTCATGGGATTTTGAAATGTAAGCTTCTCAAGGATCAATGAGACCCTATCAAGACCCAAATAGGTGGTAGGAAAAAACCTCCCATCATGATGTGTATGGCTCAAGGAATGTCCAACACAAGCATGAGAGATTTTATCCATCTTAAGATGTCCTCCATCTTCTATCTGCTCTTGTGAGAAAGGAAGAAAATCTTTGCACTCCATGGTGTGTTGAAGTGCACCTCTGATGAGATCTGTCCTTGAGACCTCCCTTTTATCTATAGTCTTCCAAAACTAATGAGGTCTTGGATTTGAAAGTAGAAGTTCCTCTTTGAGCTAAGAGGAGCTCATTAAGAAAGTGTCATCTTGAAGGGAAAAATGGTTTCTTACTCCAAGATGTCTACCATCAATCTTCAAATCTTCAAACCCCAACCTCCAATATGATGTACAATCCAACAATGGTTCATGAGAATGATGGTTTGATTCCTTCTTGAGTGTTTCCATGTTTCACAACGTAGTGAAACCAAGCTGCTCTATAGTATCAATGAGATTTGACCCTTGGTCATGCAAAAGAAAATCTCCACATTGATCAGAAGAATTTGCTGCAACAATGGAATGTGGAAATATTTTCATACCTTGATGTGCATTTGGAACTTCTTGTAGGGCTACAAGAGTCCCTTCCTCAAAAGTGTTGGCTACCCCAACTGTTGATGCATGTGGCTGCTCCTCCACGAGTGTGACAATGTTATCACAAGCCTCCTCAAGAGGTGATGTGATCTTTTCTTTCTTTTCTCTTTCTCCATCAAAGTTTTGGATCAACCTTTGAGTGAACTCTGCAAAAGTCTTCACCCTTGCATGGCTCAAGTGGCTGCACCACCGATCATAGGCTTTACCCTCCAAGTACAACGCCGAGATTTCAACAACTTCTTTCCCTGCTACAGGATGTAGTAGGAAAAATGCCTCCAACTTTATCACCCAAGTTCTTGCATTAGATGACCCATCAAAGGTATACAACAGAAATATATTGCCTTTGATTTCTTTTTTGCTGCATGGTCTCTTCTCTTCCTTCAGCTGGATGAAATGAGGAAAATCTAGAGTCTCCCTGAAGGCTCTAGGTTGAGATCTATACTCAACAAGGTGATCACTGAGGATCTAATGATCCAAGTATCTTCCATGCTCAATATCTTCTTCTTGATGAGAATAGGAAGTGCATGGTACTTCCTCTTCTTTTTCTTCAATCTTCTTGACCTCCTCAAAGGTGGATGAATTTCCTCTGGATCTGAAAATAGATGAGAATAAAATCATCTTTTTCAACGTTCTGATCTTCTTGGGCTTAGACTCACAGGGGTCAGTGGATCCCTCATACGTGGGAAAAGGTGTCCTCCCAGTGGTATGCTGCAACTCTGAGCTCTACGTGCTAGATCCCCCACTATTCCTTCCACCTTCATCCTGCCTGAGCAGACAGTAATCTTTGAAGGGAAAAGATACTCTGAAGTCTTCCCCCATGGACTGCCATTTGCGGAAATAATCTCCAAAGGGTATATGATCATGTCGCCTCCCTTTCTCACTCGGTACTGGAGGTAAGAATGTAAGCATCATGATCCTAGTTAGCCTACTGAAGGCTAGTGAATGCTGGTCACACTATTGTGAGACCCCCATATTTCCCCCTCTACTGCATTTGGTGGGCAAGATTCTGCCTGCCCTCTTTGTTCATAGAAAAATATCCCCACGGCTGAGCCAAGAACTCAGCTTTGATACCACTGTAATATTCCTATTTTGGGAATGTCAGCAATCAGCAATCTATTCTAGAGATTGACTGAGAGGGCATTTACCAGACGTTTCACCTTCTCAAGGAAGTGTGAGATCTAGAGGCTATCTGGCCTTTTTCATACTCTGTCTATGGAGCTTCTTGAAGGATTCCACTCAAGGGTGAGTTACAGCAATATGAAAACGCATATATGAACATACCATGAAGAGAAAACATTATACAATGAGCTATAAGACAAGAAGATGGACATATAGCCATGAATAATGTATAGCAGCAAATAGTGTACAAGTCTTGAGGAAACAACCTCTCAAGAAAGGCAATGCAAACCTCAATAATATGGGTACATGAATATGAAGGAGCAATGCTATTTCTGCATAAACCCAAGATATGAGGACACAGTTTATAAGAGGTACTGATCCATAATAACTAAAAGATATGACATTATATGGCTCAAATACACTAGGGGAGCAAAGCTCTAACCCTTAGAAGCACAAACACATCAATCCTTTAGAGGATTGGTTGAAATATACAAAATGGAAAAAAATTCAGTGTTGCTGGGAAGCTGCTGCAACTCAAATCTGGATCTCAATAGAGAAGGCTGAATAAGATGAAATATCTGAAGTAAACCCTCTCCAATTGGCTCCAAAGTGGAAGTATGACCCTTACACGTGACATATCGCCCTCCAATCAATCTGTAAAACCCCGCAGAAATTGCACTATGAAAATAATGCAGTTACTGGAGAAAACAACGCAGTAGGGGCAAGAATATGAGTTGGCCTGATGCCAAGATCTGAAAATGAGCTCTAAAGCTTCCAAAGGCAAGAAATACTCTCCCTCTGAAAAACACGCAATGGAAGAGGTGCTGTGGAGTCTCCACGACAACACCCTACAACACAGTATTACGCTGCTGCAATAATAACGTTGTGGAGGAGTTATGAATATGCTGCTCCACTATGAAAGCCACACACCAATTCTCTTGCAAAATACTGATGGAACAACCTCACCCAAGTAGGCACTCGAAGTCCCCTAGGGCTGAGGGTGAGATCTCCGAACGGAGACACTCGGTGCACTAAACAGTGCTGCAGAGTAGTTAAACAACCAGCGTGCTCAAGAAGTCGAAATGACCAGCTCAATATCATAAACATATGCATGCCCCGAAATGGCTCTCCTCCTCTCCATATATAGAAAATGAAGGCTCTCCATGGGCCCTACTTCGAATTAGGGTTTCCTTTCCTCTAGAAGCATCCCTCCTACATTGTCCATGTAGTGCTTTCCACCTCATACCCTGCGCTGGTTGACTAGGTCAAACCTCTTTGCAAATGTCTCCTTTCACACATGGGGGTGTGAAATCTAGTTCCATGGCTGATCCCTTTTCATACTAGAGGGATTTAATTTATGTTTTTATTATTATAGGGCCTCCTTTCCCAATTATTCATCTCCTAAATGAATTTAGACAAAAATTAATGTTCCAATTTATTGAAGAAAAATTTGGAACATTACACTTTCCAACAATATATGTTATGATTCCATTTGATCTAGGTAAATGGAGTAAAAATGCATTCAAATATAGGGTATCCAAATGGGGCATAAAAAATCCAAAAATAATGTTTCAAAATATGTTATTTGAATATGTAACTTTCTCTTTCATTTGGATAGAGGCTTTGACATCAATGATTAATTATTTCAACAATTTCCCCCTTTTTCATTGATGGAAATCATCATACTCCCCCTGTGATCATGTTGCCCTTGTATTTATTCTTCTTGACCTTCATATCCCCCTTTAACATCAATGGAAAAGGGTAACTCCCCCTGACATTGTATCTCCCCTTGTCTTTCTTTAATAAATATCGTGCAAATCAATTTGAAGCACTCCCATTTTCTATCTAAGATACTCAAATGTCTCTCTCGGTAGTGGTTTGGTGAAGATTTTTGTAATTTTTCCTTCATCTGAAAATACTCTAGCTTGATATTATTTTCTATGAATTGCTCCCTTAGAAAGTTAAAATTGATAGGAATATGCTTGGTCTTGGAATGCGTCAGTGGATTCTTGGAGATATTTATTGCACTAGTGTTGTACAAAGTATCGAAATGGGCTCATCATATTTTTCTTGTATGTCTTGGAAGGTTTTCTTCAATATAGAGGACCCGAGTACAACATGTTGTTGTAATATAAATTTCTTCTGTTGTATAAAATGATATCGAAGGTTGCTTCTTGCTCAACCATGATACCAAGCAGTCTCCCAAGTAAAGGATGCTCCACTTGTACTCATTTTTTCACCTATACTAACTACCCAATATATTTCTTTGTAAACTACCAATTTCAAATCCTTTCCTTTTGTATACCACAACCAAAAATCTATTATTCCTTTGAGATTTATGAATCCTTTTTACTACTAGAACATGTGTTTCCTTCAGTGTTTCTTGAAACCTTGCAACTTGTCCAACTGCTTGCATTACATTTGGAATTGAGGCTATCACATAGAGTATGCTACCAATCATTTATATATAAAGTCTTTTATCCACTTCCTTGGATTCATCTACTTTTCTAAACTTGCATTTAGTGACCATAGGAGTAATCACAAGTTTGCAATCTTCCATTTCAATCTTATTCAACATTTCTTTGATTTACTTGGTTTGGTAAATGAAAATGCCTCCATCTAGATAATATATCTAGAATCGCAAAATGAAATTCAACTCCCCAAGCTAGGACATTTCAAATTAATTCAACATATATTTTACAAAATTTTGACTTAATTTATAATCATGACTTCCAAAGATGATGTCATCAACATATAGTTCAATGATGATCATATTGTATTGATCCATATTTATGTAGATATTATTTTTGTCATTTCCTTTTTTGAATCTTTGTTATTGCAAATACCTGTCCAATCTTGAGTACTAAACTCAAGAGGCTTGCTTAAGTCCATACAATGTTTTCTTCAATATGAAAACATAGTCTTCATATTTCAATACTAGGAATATTTTTGGTTGTTCTATGTAGACTTCTTCTTCTAATTCCCCATTAAGAAAGGTTGATTTTACATCCATCTGATACACTTTGATTCTTTTAGAGAATTCATAGGCCAATATCATTCATATTACTTCCATTTTGGCTACTAGAGGAAATGTTTCTTCAAATTCTACCCCTTCAACTTGGGCATATCCATTGCACACTAACCTTGCTTTCTTTTTGGTCACCTTTCCATATTCATTTAGTTTGTTTTCGAAGACCCTTTTTGTATCAATCACATTTTTTGTCCTTAAGTTTTGGAACTAGTTCCAATGTATAATTTTTCTCAATTTAATTTAGTTCTTCTTCCATGGCCTTGATCCAATGTTCATCATTTATATCTTCCTCAAAGTTACTTGGTTTAGTTGTGGATAATAATGATAGATTCTCTTGTTCTAGTTGTATAAATTATACAATATGCATGTATATCTTGGATTAACCCGATCTAACAATATGCTAAAGTTAAATACTGAATCACTTCTACAAATCTTTGCAGAATTAAAAACACAATCGCCAATTACATAAGCATGAAGAAAGATCAATCACACACAACACAGATAATTTCTCTGGGAAGCTTACAACTAAAAACCCCACTATATTCTATTGTATATTATATCATGGATCATGAAACAATTACATACAAAAATCTTCTCACAAGAGCTCTTAGTACATCAGTTGATTGTCTCACACTGTCATACAAAAATTGGCAAAACCTTTAGCCAATTTACTGTCTCCAGACAACCTGCCTTCACTGCGCAATCCCCACTGAATGCAATTCCTGAATTGATGAAATCCTGCCTACCTTGAATGTGCAAGTATCATGGGCTCATCCAATGTGTGTGTGTTTGCATGTGTGCAAGCGGATACTATCAAAACTGATATTTATCTTCCCTTTCACCTAGAACTCAACTCGGTCTCCACTGGATCTAACATGCATGTAGTTAATAATAGTAATTCTTCAGTTGCATGTGAGATCACTACATGTGAAATAATTAATATTTAATTCACTTGATCTCTCACTAGTGTATCTTCAGTTACAACTAACACAACTGAGTTTAACTCACTTAACTGAGTTAAAATATTTACAACTTGCACAAACTCATGCACCACAACACTTCCAACTCTGTTACAACTAGAATCACTCAACTACAACTATAATTATTCAGCATGTCCCACCAACCAACCTCTAACTCGAAATTCAGTTAGCTAACCAATTTTCCACTTTAGTTAACTATTTTTAATTCCAAATTGAGAATAGATTATAGTTTAATGTCCATCTAAATTAAGGGATAATACAAATAGATATGCACCTAAAATTAGCCCATGGGCCCCACCCTAGTGTAGGTGCTTAATTTTAACTAGGATCATGGGTGCCAAAAAAATTTCTTATTGATTCTCAACACTCCCTCTCAACAAGAAAGGGATTATCCTTCACCCCAATCTTGTCTCTATGGTATTCGAATTTTCTCCTAGTGAGCGCCTTCGTCAGAATATCTGGATCCTGATCTTCCGTGGGAATGTACTGAAGCAACATGATTCTCCTCTACACACAATCTATGAGATGATAGTACCAAATATCTATATGCTTGGACCTATCATGAAACACATGATTAATCGAGAGTTTAATGCAACTTTGATTATCACAATGAATCACTGTCGGATCCATATGAGAGCCAAACAAACCAACTAATATCTTTCTCATCCAAATAGCCTCACATGCATCTTGAATTGATGCCATGTATTCCGCTTCCGCTGAACTGAGTGCCATAGATCTCTACTTCCTACTGTACCAAGAAACAACTGTAGATCCAATGCTAAAGATCCCCCCTGATGTGCTCTTTATGTTTGATTGACTGCTAGCCCAATTCGCATCCGTGAAGCCATGCAACTTAACTTCATCCGTTCTTCAACACTATAGAACATACTCTGATGTGCCCCTCAGGTATCTCAGGACATGCTTCCCTACCTTCCAAAAGAGCTTGGTAGGATTAACCATTACTTGACTCAGCTGGTTAACCATAGAAAACCCACTAACTATCGATAGACATTAGCATCCACTACCTCTCCAGAAGTAGCATCCTCTTTCCTCCAATTTCCTGGAAGAGGCATATCCATGGGTTTGCAGCTCTCCATGTTAAACTTACCCAATATCTCCTTTGCATGCTTGCCTTGAGACACAAAAAATTCACCATCCCACTTCCATATTTCCAATCCAAGGAAATAATGAAGGAGACCCATATCCTTCATTTCGAACTCCCTTACAAGATCCTCCTTGCATGAGTGTATCAACTACTCATCAAGAGTCAAAATTAAATCATCAACATAAAGAACAGTGATCAATAGCTTATCCTCAACCACAATCTAGTACAGGTTTGCATCTGCTTCACTTTTGGTGAAGCCTATTATGGTGAAATAAATGTCTATCCGAGTGTACTAAGCATGAGGTGCTTGCTTCAGCCCATACAACGCTCTTTTGAGTCTACACACATGCGACTCACTGTTGTAGATTTCAAAACCTTCAAGCTACTCTATGTACACCTCCTCCTCAATGATCCCATTGATAAACACAATTTTCACATCCATCTGATGAATGCGCTAGCCCATCTGCGCTGAGAGTGCAAGGATGGTCCTTATGGAAGAGTACCTTGCGATAAGCACAAAAGTCTCATCATAATCTATCCCCTTGATCTATGAGAAGCCTCGGGCCAAAAATATGGCCTTTTATTTCTCCACACTCCCATCAACAGCTTGCTTTACCTTGTAGATCCATCTCGAACCTACCACTGATTTGTCAACCAAACTTGGGACAATTTACCATGCATTGTTTTTAACATTGGAGTCATACTCCTCCACCATTGCATCAACCCAAGTAGGATGTTGCACTGCTTCCTTAAAGGAATATGGTTAAGTCACAATACATTTTCTCATAAGAGCCATGTATCCAGTAAATCGGTCAGGAGACTGCCTCTGTCTGCGCTGTGAAGTAGGGGCTCCTACATTCTCTGCAGCATGAAGTCTCAGCCTATCAGCTTCCCTGGTGTGTTTTCTACCATTTCTGATGGATGGCTATGCATGAGTGATTTCCTCCACTCCATGAACCTCCTCATGTGGTTGTTCCACATATTGAGACTCATCTTTGGGAACCAAAAGTTCCTCCTCCGCATGCAAGTCCAACTCCCTCTTAAGCGACAACCGCATGGCTTTCCCCTCATCAAATTTTATATCCCGTCGCACAACAATCATTCTTCCATTTGGAAAATAAACACGATAATTATGGGGCGTTTCTGTGTACCCCACAAAAATCCCAACTTTAGTAGTCGGTTCCAGCTTCTTCCTGGCGTCCTTGGTCACATGCACATAAAAATATGAGCCAAAAATCTTAAAGTGTGAAACATTCGGTTTCTTACCAGTGAAATATTATTCAAGTGTACTCATGCCAATACTATACGAGGAAAACGATTTTTCACATAAACCGTAGTGTTGCATGCTTTCGCCCACAAATTCATTGCTAGGCCCTGATCATGCAACGTCACTCATGCTGCACCCACGGTCGTTTGGTTCTTCCTCTCTGCGACCCCATTCTGCTATGGGTTATGAGGCGCTATGTGTTCTCTTCGAATTCCTTCTTTGCTGCAGAAGTTCTTGAATTCATTAGATATGTATGCTGCACCATTATCGCTCCTAAGAGCCTTCACTTGCTTCCCTGAATCTTTCTCCACCAATGCCTTAAACTCACAGAACTTAGAGAATGTTTCATCTTTATTCTGCATGAGGAAGATCTCGCATTTACAAGAAAAGTCATCAAGAAATGTTACATAGTACTTATGTTTTGCTGTTGAAGTAATCAGAATGGTCCACACATGTCTGTGCGAACTCTCTCAAGGATCCCTGAAGCACAATTCTCCTTCTCATGAAAGGTGGACTTTACATACTTCCCCATGGTGCAACCCTTGCATTAATATAATTGATCAAGTGTTCCCATTGGAAGTCCAGTAGATATTTGCTGCATGAATTTCAAGGCTCCATGATGAAGATGGCCCAATCTCCTGTGCCATAATTCGCCCTCATCCCGGATCACCATTTTATCTGCCTTGCCCACCATGGAAGCGCAAAAATCTACCTCCAGCTTGCATATATTCTTAAATCGAATCCCTATCCTCTTGGCTTGACCCATTGTTTTATGTCGCAGGAAATATTTTCCATCACTAAAAACAACGTCATAGCCTCTATCCTCCAACATCGCGACTGAGACAAAATGTTTCTTCAGACTTGGTACATGCATCACATATTTTAATTGAAATGGTTTACCTGACTCCCTTTGAAAGGTAATGGTACCAATCCTGGTAGCACTGTACCTTCTGTCATCGCACATCTCAATATGCATCTGGAGATCTTTCTCCTCCAAGTCACTGAAAAGTTCCTTGTCTCCAGTCATGTGAAAGTAAGCGCCACTATCAAAATACCACATTGATCCCAATGCACTTGACACCATGCATGAAATCAAGGAGAATTCAAGCTCAAATTGTGAGGCAAGGGACTCACCAGCTACAACTCCAACAACCTTCTTGTTTTTCTTATTTTGTGGACAGTTAGTAGCGAAATGCCCATGTTCATGACAGTGAAAACAATTCACCTTGGAAATGTCCTACTTCTAGCCTTTAGACTCGGATTTAGAATGGAATTTCTCCCCCTTCCCCTTATTTGCCTTAGTAGCCAAAGAACAATCCTCTTCATCATCATTCTTTGATGAAGAGCCATCTCTGGTGTTCCGCCTGAAGTCCTCCTGCATCAGATCCAAACATAGTCATTCCCAATCCGACAATTTTTCCCGTCCATTTACAAAGTCTTCATAATTGTGCCAACTCTTAGGAAGTACTAGGAGAGCCAAAATCACCCAATCATCATCAACGACTGTTATTCCCACACTCCCCAGTTCATATTGACATTGGAAAAACTTTGTGAGATACTTTGGAATGGTTTCACCCTTTTCCATATTGATCTTCTTGAGTTTATCTTTGAGCTCCAATTTCCTATGGTCACTACTAATTTGGAATAGATTAATTAAAGCCTTCCACATAGAATATGGTGTGGCTTTCCCATGCAGGTTTGAGATAATGTGGTCTCATACTCCCTCCAATAGGATCCTCCTCGCCTTTGCCACTTTATTTTTCCATGCATCAAGATTGGCAGTATCTGCAGCATTTGGATTAGGAATATATTTTTCAATGAATTCCTTCAAGACATTGTCTTCAAGTACCTTCTCCATCCTGTCCTTCCAAGAAATTTAGTTCAAGCTTCCCTCAAGTGCATAATATAAACTCAAGCCATTGAAAACCATTTCGATCTTAAATCAGCTGTAGCACCAAGAAAATCTTTCTGCAATTTCAAATTCTATCCAGTCACAAACTCAACTCTTGCTTCACTTGTGAAATTTCCTGTGCTCTGATACCATGTAGAAATTATAAAATATGCATGTATATCTTGGATTCACCCAATCTAACAATATGCTAAAGTTAAATACTGAATCGCTTCTAAAAATATTGGCAGAATTAAAAACACAATCGCCAATTACATAAGCATGAAGAAAGATCAATCACACACAACAAAGATAATTTCTCGGGGAAAGCTTATAGCTAAAAACCCCACTATCTTCTATTGTATATTATATCATGGATCATGAAAAAATTAAATACAAAAATATTCTCACAAGAACTCTCATTACATCAGCTAATTGTCTCACACTGTCATACAAAAATTGGCAAATCCTTTAGCCAATTTACTATCTCCTGACAACTTGCCTTCACTGCGCAATCGTTGCTGAATGCATTCCCTAAATTGATGCAATCCCGCCTGCCTTGACTGCGCAAGTATCATGGGCTCATCCAATGTGTGTGTGCTTGCATGTGTGCAAGAGGATAATGTCATAATTGATAGTTATCTCCCCTTTCACCTAGAACTCAACTGGGTCTCCACTGGATCTAACATGCATGCAATTAATAATAGTAAATCTTCAGTTTCATGTGAGATCACTACATGTGAATTAATTAATATTTAATTCACTTGATCTCTCACTAGTGTATCTTTAGTTACAACTAGCACAACTAAGTTTAACTCACTTAACTGAGTTAAAATATTTACAACTTGCACAAACTCATGCACCACTGCACTTCCAACTCTGTTACAACTAGAATCACTTAGTTACAACTAGAATTATTCTGCATGTCCCGCCAACCAACCTCTAACTCTAAATTCACTTAGATAACTGATTTTCCACTTAAGTTAACTATTTTCAAGTCCATATTGAGAATAGATTAGAGTTTAATGTACACATAAATTAAGGGACAATAAAAATAAACATGCACCTAAAAATAGCCTGTGCGCCCCACCCTAGTGTAGGTGCTTAATTTTCACTAGGATCATGGGTGCCACCAAATTTTCTTGTTGAATCTCAACACTAGTGTTTGTGCTTGTCTTCTTCTTTTGGTTTCTACTCCTGCACTCCTCTCCTCGATGATTTTTTAGGGTGGATGATTCTTTTGATGCAAACATTTAGGTGTTTTGAAATGTGTCTGAAAATATTATTGATTATTTGATTTCTCTTCTTATTCTGCTTCCAACTACTCTTCTTCACGTTCCTCTTCTTTTTATTCATCTTGATTTTTTTCTTCCTCTTCATTTTCATAAAAAAATATGTGATTTTTTTCTTTCATTCTTGGTAATCAATATGTTTTTTCATCAATTTTTACATTGATTCTTTCTACTATCTTGTTGAGTCTAAGGTTGTAGACTTGTATGCTTTGATTTTATATAAGTACCCAACAATTATGCCTTCATCTATCCAAGAGACAAACTTGCTTAACTTCTAGTCATCGATATTTATGTAAAATTTGTTGCCAAATATTCTAAAATGACTGAGACTAGTTAGTATTCCATTCCATAGTTCATTGGGAGTTTTTTCGTTGTTTATTTTGAGAAACCCTCTATTCAAAAAGTGAAAAACTATGTGTATTTCTTGTACCCAAAATTTGTTACTCATCTTCGATTCATGAAACAAGGTTCTAGCCATCTCTTCCGTATTTTTGTTCTTTATTTCAACCACTCGATTTTGTTGAGGCGTTGTAGCTGTTGAGAAGTTTATTCTTATTCCATGCTCTTCACAATAATTATTGAATCTGTTTGAAGTAAATTATCCTCCATTATCTGATCTCAAGCATTTGATTTTCAAATTGGTTTCATTATTAGAAAATTTCTTGAATATTATGAAATTTTCAAAATCTTTTGACGTCTTCTTAAGAAAAAAAATCTAGGTCATCCTTATGTAGTCATCAACAAGCAACATCAACTATTGTTCACCATCTAGTCCCTTTTCTCTTGTTGGCCGACATAAATTAGTATGTGCAAGTTCCAATGGTTTTGTTATGGAATTTTTTTTAGTTGTGAACTCAACTCTTGTTTGTTTTCCATGATGAAAATTATTGCACATATTATTCGAAGGCTTTGAATTTCAAGCATATCCCACACAAATACCTTCTTGTTGATCTTCACAATATTATCAAAGTGCATATGCCTCAATCTTCTATGCAAAATACAACTTTAATCTTACTTTCCCAGGAAACATATTTTCTTTCCAATCTCATTTAAGATGTATATGTTGTTTAGAGTTCTTATTTTTGTTGTAACCAATATCCAAGATCGTTAATTTCTTATTTCACATTATTTTTAATTGAATATAAGTGTGTTTCCATGATCACACATTTGGATAATTCTTAACAAATTATGCTTCATATCTTCAACATGTAAAAAACAAATACCACTGCATCTTTGCTTCTAAGGCTAATTGTGCCTTTCCCTATAATTTTCGAAGAGTTATCATTGCCAAAAGTTAAATATCCTTATTTTTCTTCAATAATACAAATATATTTTTGTATCCAGTCATATGCTTTGAACAACCACTATCAATATACTATTGAATTTTTCTTCTTTGCGATTGTAAGGAAAACTCACATACCTCATCCTTTAAATATTCCTACCTCCTTTTCCAAGTTCTTGGTTTTCTTGCCATATGATGGACATGAACCTGCCTTATTTACCTTGAAGGGACTATCAAATTGATTCTACAATTTCTAGCAATGTGCCCAAAATTGTTGCATTTGTAACATTCACTTTCATAATTAAGAGCACCAAAAATTTTATAATTTATTTTGAAGACCTCACAAAATTTTCTACCATAACTTCCATCATAGTAATTATTAGGACTTTTGTAACGCACCCCCTCCTAAGCCCAAGCCCAACTAGGTTAGAAGGAGGTTGTTACTATGTTGGCCCACCCCCCAAGGTTCTGTTATGGAGATGGTTTCTATTTTTTCTAACCTTTTTCAACTTACTCAAAACATAAAATAGATGACATTTTTGTGCTCGTCTCATCGATACCTTTCCAACGATATAATTTTTTCAACGATTCGACTACTATACGAAGAGATATGATAATTCAAAGATATTCCAATTAAGAATGTGCCACGTCATCATTGATTTCCATGTGGTGATAATATAGTGCCCCACATGGTGCCTGACCTGCTTGCTTTGCAATCGTGAACATGCAAAATCCTTCAAGAAATCAGGGTTCAACCTATTACAACTCTGCAACACATTAAAGTTAACAAGGCTCGACCCCGAGCCTTTGACCTAGAGGTCGGCTTAACCTCCCTCCGGGACCTTCTCTACTTGGGCCTTAACTAGCTCGACCCTAACTTGGGTGTTCATCCCAAATCTTGACTAGTGGGTCCACCGTTTTTCTTAGCCTATGCACCTTGGGTTGGATGAAACCTATCCCAAGATCCATTTTTAATCGACCTCTCGACCCCCAACTTGGCAAGTCCTACATGTGACTCCAAGTGTTTAACATTTAGAAAAAATTATGAGTTTCTTCCTGGTTTACACAAGTGACGTGACATGCGACTACTCACTGGAAGACATAGGAATTAAATGACGAAACTTGAAAAAATACATGAAAAAGAGATTACACTCAATAAATATGCATTCAAGTACATTTATCCAGAATCATAGGGAACTTGAGAAACTCCCTCAGATAGAAAAAAACATGTTTCCTTTAATCAAACAGAGTCACATACACCGAGAAAATAAACATTAAACAATTAACAACTCATACTGGTCAAATTTATGAAAGAACCATAGATTTTCATGCTTACGCAACATTTACTAAAATTTAGCCATTCCTTAACCATGCATACAAGAAATCCAATGTCCATTAACACATAAGAAATCACATTCCTTATCATCAACATAAGCATGAAACTAGTACGATGACTTGTACATAATATTCAAATATAAAAAGCATGTGAAATTAATTATCTTATACAGCCAAATAAATAGACAACCGAGATTAGGACTTCGACTCTCCACCCAACCATAGACAAGCTATAGCCACTATTAATTCTAATTTTCACCCTTGAGCTAGATTCCAAAGCGTGAGGTTGAGTGCTTTCAAAGGGAAACTGAAACCAAAAAAATAGCTGAAACAGGATCTCTCAAGTCCATTATGCCTTCATCCACCAACTATATAATCTTCCACTTAGTCATCTCAGAATTTCATACACTACGAGCATCCATGCTAAGATATCACAATACAAAGAGTTCAACTCAATTTTAAGAGGAGAGTCCACAATAAGGAAGATTAATAAGTGGATAGAATATTGATAGGTGAAATAAATCACCTCTACAGGTGGTTCATCAGTGAGACAAACACCATAGATTCAACCCCTAAGGAAACTCCTAGTGGTTCATCAACCTCACTTGTACCTAAGTGATTCTTCCCAATACAATAGGTTCTTCAATTCCAAGCTTCCGGTGGGTTCTTCATCCCTCAAGAAAGCTTTCTCTCTCTGTAATATTTCACCCAAAAATCCTTTCTTAGAGGATTCCTCAACTGGTGATATTTTATAGATATTAAAAACAACAATTATGAACAATGTTTGTTTTTCATTCTCACCTCGACCATTGGAGGAATTTTATCATACAATGTTTGTTGCATGTTCTCTTCCATTGTTTCTATGTTCTCTCATAGAGCTTGGTATCTTTTCATATCTTTGCTAATCCTCCTAAGAGAATGTCTTCCTGAGGATTTCCATCTAAGATCTCCTTCTGTAGACTTGTTCATGCCCCCTTAACATACCAACCATATCTCTTTTCTCAAAGCTCCATGCAGTCAACTGTTAGACAATGAAGCCCATGCATGTCTTTAAATTTTTTGTCCTTTTCTTGCTTATCGTTGGAGCTCAAAGGACACCTAGGAATTTTCTTCCTCTTTCAGTTAATTTATGACATATTCGGACCATTTAAAACCACTCAACAAACCAAGACTAATATTTGCAACAACCATTCCCTTAATAAATGGAATTTGTGTCCCTCTATCAACCATTTAATAATTACAATTATTTACAATGAGATAAATGTTAACCAAGGGATATCATAGTCCCTTCCCCAATGAGAGGATTATTAACCAGGGGATGTCACAACTTTGATAGTTATTTTTTGCATTTCTACCTTTTTCATAGGCTACAGTTTATATCCTTATGCCCAAAATTATTACACAAATAACATAAGATGAGATAAATATTTTGGTACATGTGTGTAGGTGGTCTTCTTGATGATGTTGTTCTTTTGAGGTCATGATCTTCTTCTTGAATCTCTTCATTGTTCGTTTTTGTGCATCCTCCTTTAGTGGCTTGTATTCTTCCTTCTCGATGGAACCCTCGAGTGCATAGATGTATCATCCTTACTTTGCTTCAATTTTTGTCATCATATAGCTTGAATCATTGTCGGTATTATTATTTTTATATCCTAGTACATACATGTCACTGAATGGTTTCTAGTTGCTGATGATTTCATCCAATATTTTGGTGCTATTGTCAAATTTTTGTTGTATATCCTTCTTTTGTAGTTCCTTCATCAGGGATACTATCTCAGTTTCTATATTCCTTATTATTCTCTCCCTACCAATTGTCTCTTTAGACTTTCTTTATTCACTTTGGATTCTTCTAATTGTACTTTCAAATTTATGGTAGTCTGCTCAATCTCTTTAGATTTATTTCTGGGACTTTGTAAATATTCATTTAGTTTCTTCACCTCTTCCTTGAGAATGATATTTTTCTTCCTTTTTATTCTAATATCTCTTAAGGTACTGATCAATTTTTCTTCAAGATCCACTTCTCCTTCTTCTTCATAATTTCCTTCATAATATTATGGAGTTTCATTATTATTATCTAATTCCATGAAGAGTGCTCTACCAAAATCATTGTCACAATATTTATATTTATTTGTTGAGCTACTATCTTCTCTTGAATAATGACTTTTCTTCTTGAAGAATTTCCCCTTGTTCTTTCCATTGTTTCTTTTTTTGATATTTATTTCCTTTCCTATAGCTTTATTCTTAATCATTATTTGACCCCTTTACAAATGGACATTTAGAAGCAAAATGAACAATTTTACCACATTAAAAACATTTTAAAATAAACTTACCTTTATATTTTCCATTTCCTCTTTTCAAATTTCTTAGAAAGTTGACTTCTTCTTCATCATCTGAATCATCGGTACAACTAGAGCTTATTTTTAATTTTACTTGTTATTCCTTGTCTTCTTGGAGGCCTTGAAATTTTCTTCCCTTTTGGATGTATTTTCATGTTTTGTTCTCTTTTCATATGTTGTAATAATTCCATGTAACCCATCCACAATCAATGTAGCTATATCTTGCCTTTATTATAAAGGTGATATTTTAGAATCAAATCTCATTGGAAGATATTTTGTATATTTTGAACTATGCCTCTATCTGTGATCTTCTCTCCCATCCCTCTCATAGTATTCATGATCTCATCATAATAGATAAGGTAAGCTACACTATATTCATCTTCCTTCATATTCACGTGTTTAATTTGTCCTCTATATATTTGAAGCTTGGCCCTTTTGATGTTTTCATATCCTTCATACACATTCTTAAGTTTGTCCCTGATTTCCTTTGTTAATTCACAATGCATAACCTCGAAAATTTTTGGTATTTTTGACCCACCCATAATGGTATAAATAGCCTTTGAATTAATTTCATAGAGTTGTATTCCAACCTAATTTGTTGGAGTAGAATCTAGTACCTTGTACTCATTTAGAACAAATTTCCAAACATCAACTCCATGTGCCTATAAGAACAATATTGTCCTTATGGTCCAAAAGGCATAATTTTCTCCATCAAACAAAGGAAAACCATGCTTGGAGTATTCTTCTTTCTTTTCCATTATTCTTACTAATATATTCCTTCCAGTGGTTAATTTTGTTTTGAAGGAACCAAGCTTTCATACCAATTGTTGGAATATTCAGCAATACTGAGAGGGGGTGTGAATCAGTGTTGAAAATTATTAACAATAAAAACTTGTAAATGTATCCTAAGATATAGTTAAAATCACATAATAATAAAAATATATAGTGCACAAACATTTTTAAGTGGAAACCAAATGCAGGAGAAAAACATTGAATGTTTTTGTTAATACATTAGAGAGTACATTCAAATTTATCAGCATCAACTCCCTATTTTATCAGCACCAAATCCCTAGTTTATCAACATCAAAGGAATCACCAAATCCCTATTTTATTAGCACCAACTGAATGGAAGCACCAACTCCTTGATTTATCAACACCAAATATTGTACAAGAGTCAATAATAGTCAAAGAAAGTATACCCTTCTAGAAGATGCTTCTCTGTCCTTCACATAGGCACTTGAATTCCTAAACATGATATCCTTATAAATATAACTTCCCTCAACAAATTATCCTTGAACTCGACCTCCTTATCAACATAACTTAGCCTCTAGAACTCTACCTCCTCCACAAGGTTCGACCTCCTCAACAGAGGAAAATGTTAGATCTTCAAAACATACCTAAAACTTGCCTTCAAACATACCAATATTTAGCCCTCAAAACATGCCTAAGTTCAGCCTTCTTTGTACTAGAAATTTTGTTCTGAAATTTTTCCTCAATAGGAACATGTCACTGCTCTCATAACAACCCTAAATTTTGGCCTTCCACACTATAATTTGGCCCTCTACACATATATGAAATTAGGAATTCAAAGGGGACAAAATTTGGCCCTAAATAACAAGCCTACAATCATCCTTATAAACAAGTCCAAAAACCTTAAAAGAAGGCGTGTCAAAAATACTTCCAAAAAACCCTTCCAAAATAATCCAAAAATCCTTACTAGAAAGTCTCTCCAAATCAACTCCTTCTAGTTCACGAAGTATGAACCTCATAATTCATTTATTTTATTGTTTGAATATATCCAAACTATCTTGAGTGAATGGCGTGAAATTATCCTTCTCACACTTATTTATAATGTATTTAGGGTCTAGACTAACCAACTTGTCCACTCGATAGGTCAACTTGTCCATTGGTTGGATTGGCTTGTGCAACTAGAAAAATGTATAGTGAATATTTGAAAATTCATTTATCCTAAATAGTGAGGTTTTATATGGAGTTCCATATACCAATGGAAAGGTCTTGGAATAATCTTTCCAACCATATATGTTATGCTTCCATTGAGCTAGTTTAATGGAGTAAAAATGAATTCAAAGACATGGTGTCCAAATGAGGCATCAAAAATCCAAAAACAATATTTCGAAATATGCTATTTGAATATGTAAATTTCTCTTTCATTTGGATAGCCTCTGACATCAATGGAAAATTATTTCAACACATTATTTTATGCAAATTCAACCAATGGTAGAAACTCCTCCCAATTATTTGGTTGATGCATGCCATAAATTCTTTGTATGTCCTCTAAAATAATATTCTTTGGCCATCTGTTTGATGATGATATGTTATACTAACACTAGTTGGGTCCCAAAACTAGCTAACAATTCACTTCAAAAATTGGAAGTGAACTTGGAATCCCAATATGAGATGATATTCTTGAGTATGCCAAGAGAACTTAATATTTCTTTTATAAAAATATGAGTTGTCTCAATAGCTTTTTGGGTGGACTTAACAACGATAAAGTGAGTTTCCTTTCCCAATTTTCATACTACCACCATAATGGCATCATGTTGTTTGTTTTTTATTGAAAATCATATAATGAAGTTCATAGATATGAATTCCCATTTCCACTCAAGAATTGGTATTGGTTGCAACAATATCGTTGGGTGCATGCATTATACTTTGGCTTGTTGGAATTCTAAGAACTGAGCAACATATTCAACAATCTCCTTCTTCATTACAAGAAAATAGTATGATTTTTTTATTGTTGTCATCATTTTTTGATAACCAAGATGACCAGGTTAAGGTATTTTATGAAAATCATCCATTATGAGCTTCCTCAAGTTGGTCACAAAAAGGTACATATCATATATCTTTAAAAAACAACATATCATCATCAGTGAGATTATAGTCCTTTCTTATTGTTTCCTCTAGTTCTTGTTGTAAGAATTTGTAATACTCCCTTTGACCTCCTTGAACTTCCTCGGGTTGTGAGAGGTGATTCCTATGACTTAACCTGACCTTGAAGGTCTGCTATGAAGATAGGGTAACAAAAATCCTTCTCCTTCAAGGGTTGCAGAATTAAATTCAGATACCACCATTGCTTCCATATTTTTGAGAGATTTTTGATGATATAAATTTCATCCCAATACAAATCTTGGATTGAGATTTATGTCTAACTAAATTTAGGCCAATCACCTAATTCAATGTGGCATCCACATGTAACCCATATGGCACCACCATGTCCTTGCAGGAAGTTCCACGTCACCTTTCATGGGGTCGATACGTGAAGTAGCTCCTTGGTGTGGGTTTCCATAGTGTTCCACCAACCTAGATTAAATGAGTGGTTTCCACAGGGGAGGTTCTTCAGAGGTCAATCACCAATAGTGGTTTCTCAGGGGGTGTATTCCCAAATTTGTAAAAAAGGTAGGCGAGCCCTATAATAGATCATGATTCTCCATGTACCCTAGATTAACCCGTGAGGTTTCCTTCAACCCCGCTTGAGCAATAATGTACCTCAGACCAAGCAGGGCCTACGATTTTTCTGGGCCATATATTTAGCCCATTCCCACGATAAAATTGTTCAAAACAATCAATTTTTAACAACGATCACTCTGATATGAGGTTGATTGTATTCGACGAATATACTTTACTGTTTTTCATATGATGGATAATTTCTCATCTCCTTTCTGGACCTTTGGACTAACAAGGAGTTTAATTACGTAGAGAAAAACCTCTAGTGGTTGATACGTCAACTGACAAGCTCAAAAATGAACGTTTTCCCATCGATTGTCATAACTACCCTGCTTCCACTGCCCGATTTCATAACATGACGCTATGGTAGCACCGACAATCAGTGGGTGATCCCATCACTAAACATAGTCGTAGTCTAAAAAACTCATAGAATAATCCAGAAATTTCGGTAAGATTATGAAAAATTTTGGAAAATATTTTTGAAAATATTGGTTATAGTCGTTAAACTTCAATATTTTGGGTGCATTAAAAGTTTTTGATGGTTTTGAATCTATTTCCACTATCAAAAATGCAATTCAAACACTCCAACTACCTGATTTTTTGAATTTTTTAAACCATTCCAACAAAACACTGATGCCCAGACTATCTGTTGCATCAATAGACAACTCCCTAAACATACCCAACATACGATATTTAATTTTCGAGAACATGCAATATGTATTTCGATAAGGGGGTCCACCATAGCCTCTTCCACTAGACTTGCAGTGGATTTATGTTATATCTAGCTCTAGAGAAATCCATTTGTACTGCAATTATCCATCATTGACATGCCCCGAACCTATGGTCCCCCCATTTACTTGGTTGCATAAGGGAAATGTGGCTTATATATATATATATATATATATATATATATATATATATAAGGATCTATAAGGGTGTGAATTTTTTTCCACCCAAATATCTCAAATTCCTTGGATCTTGTGCACAAATCACAAAATTGGATCTTGGGAAATATGCCTCGTCGAATGTTCGGATACAAATAACACTTTGGGAAATGAAAAAGTATTTTTCCCAAACACAAAGTACACTATGGGGTAATATAATACCTTATGAATTATTTATTTTTACTAAGGCTTCGAGAGAATGAAACTAAAGGTTGGAAATTTTCTAGGATTTCCAGACGAATTGGTGCCTCTGCGAAAAATACTATCTTTATGAGATAATAGCCAAGTCCTAAGAAAGATAATAGCCAAGTCCTAAGAACAAGCCATCAAATTTTGGGTCAAAAAGAGTTTAAAGGTTCCAACAAATATTATTTACTATAAATCCATAGAAAAATAAATAAATGGCTCCAAATTCCAAACTACACTAGTTCATATATTCAAACCTGATTGATATTACAGATTAGATAGTTTCCTTAATGACATAGGAATTCTCAGTTCCTCATCAAGAGGACCTGCAAGTTTATATGCTTATATAAGGAGCATACATGCCCAAATTTAAATAGTGAATATTAGAACGTCAAACATGTATAAGTATGCATAAAATCTCAAGATCATCTCATCACTCAGAAACTAAGCATTATTAGCATTAACCAAACATATATGTAACCCACAATATATGAATTTGTTTGTAGTTTCTTAGTTCTATAGAAGAATTAACAATACTAAATATCATGTAACCATAGACATATAAAGAAACTTCAACCTTGAATATACCATGCTTTTAGACACTCATTCATGGATCACACATAAGCATATATCATCTTATTATCACATAAGCATGTTCCCATCTTGCTTCATCTAGTTCGAAATTATTCCATTGTACCTTGACCTGCTCTATTACTCGATTCTGGAGCATGATATGCCCCTAGTCTAGGATGGACAGTGGTTCTGATTGGAACTCTCCCTCATATTCTTCCTGTATCATAGACTAATCAATCACATGGTTAGTGTCCTGTACATACTTTTTAAAGCAAGGATATGTGAAATACATCGTGTGCTTTTACTGTTGGTGGGAATGCTAGCCTATAAACCACTAGCCACAATTTTTTCAAAATTTGAAATGGTCTAAAAATTTTAGGTGTTAACTCAACATTGGATCCCAATTTTAGTGAACTATTCCTTGGTTTAAGGAAGAGATATACATGATCTCTCACTTTGAATTATATCTGCACTCTTTGTTGATTTTCATAACTCTTTTACAAGTCTTGTGCGACTTTCAATCTTTGCTTGATACTAATTACTTCTTGTTCCATTTTCTTCAAACTATTAGGTCCAAGAACCACTCGGTTTACGAGGTCATCCTAACTAATGGGTGTATTAATTTTTCTACCATAAAAAGCCTCAAAGGGGCTCACGTTCAATGAATATTGGTAACCATTGTTGTATTCAAATTCAACTAATGGAAGGGACTCCTCTCACCTCCTTTTTTGATTCATAAAAAACATTCTCAACATATCATTAAAAATTTTGTTCACCCTTTTAGTTTTTCCATCAATTTGAGGGTGATATTTTTCTAAATGCTCATTGAGTCCCAAAGCCAACGAATAATTCTTTCCAAAAAATTGACATGAACTTGGCATCTCGATCTGAGGTTATCATATTGGGTACACCATGTAATTTGAATTTCTCCTTCATGAAAATTGTAAGGACCCTTTTGGTTCCCCCCCACCCGTGTAAATATTATTATGTATAATTGTAGTTAAAAATAATTTTGAAAAATATAATAATGACTAGGCTAAGGAGAGGAAACAAATTCAGATATGAGGAGGAGTTGCTTTGGAAAATTGCCGAACTTAGAATATTGCATTTAATATTCCACCTACTTCCAGTGAATTAATGGAAATGTTGGTACACACATTGAATATGTGTATGGGCCTCTTGAGAATAGGACGAGCTCATACTATCTCCTGTTCTCTTGGATCATTTTGGTATGGTCAACATGAAAAATGAAGGGATGAGTTGGACAAATAAAAATACACGCAAAAAAATGTTTGTGGTGAAACATATAAATGAGAGGAGAAAAACTCTCAGATATCATAGATTCAGATGGATAAGAGAATACAACCATGGGGATTGCATTGAGTATGTGAATCATGTCAAGATATTCATGTGGTGATTACGAGATAACTCACAGGAAAGGAAGAACGAGGTGCAAAACAAGAACAAGAGTGGAAGTATGCTGGGGTGAGTGGCTTGAAGGGAAGGTAAGAGAAGAGTGGGTGGGAACATAGTGTACTTTGGATACCCACTATTTTAGTGAGTGGAACCATTTTGTGCTCTAGATCCGTGGATAGAAGAGTGGTAAATTTGTGATTTTGGATCATGGAGTGAAGAAAAGACCAGAGAAGAATGGGTGGAGAAACAATGTAGTCTATATATAAACTGGTTTAGTGGGTGGAACCATTGTGTGCTATGGTAACTTGGTGAGTTTGGATACCTATAGGGTAAGCAGACATAAATATAGTGTTCTATAGGTTTGTGTTTGAACAAGTGGAGACAATGTGGGATATAATTTTATATTAGTCAGGTGGAGAAGGGGTGAGCTCTGGATTCCTTTGTGAACTAGTTGATTGGCATTAGCGTGAATTCCCTTGAGCACTTTACTCCTCAAACTCTGAGTCTATCTTCGGGGTGGCTGACTACAAGAAAGGTTGTGGTGCATCTAGCCTACTTTTGGGTGGAGAGTCGAAGTCCCTCCCTCAATTTCCAATAATTCCAATATTAATAAGATAACTATACTTGTTTTCATACCCGTGTCTACATATTTTCATGGTGAACAATGAATGTTTTTATCTGTTATAACAATGGGTGCATAAACACTGTTGATGAAAAACATGATAATTGTAATGAGAGGTTCTTGTGATTATTCTCATGGTGTGAGGGACTTGCAGGTCCCTATAGTTGTTGATAAGATTCGTGATTTGCAGAGCTACTTGCATGATTATGTATGACTATTAATGAACCAAGTTAAGTTATTATGGTGTTTGAAATTTCATGGTTTGGGTACTAATTTTCAAGGAGTCTCTATTGTCTAAGAATTTATGAAGTTATGTTATTAAAGTAGCGAATACAGAAAATGAATTTATATTGTTAAAAGGATCATCATTTTCTTTCTCTAGTTAAGGGAAATTAATGAAACATTGCATGATATATTAGTGGATCAAATGGAAATGTTGAGATGCATTCTTTGGGGTATCTAGTGCTACTATAATTGAAATCACAGAGTGCTATTATCCATGGCTTGGCATATTCCAATGCATGTTGTTAGGCAAGTTAATAGTTACTTAAGTGTATTCGTATATAGTGGAAATCACTTGAATCATTTATGCTTGAATAAGGGAATTATTCCTGTAAGCATTGATGTTTTAGACAAGCCATGTTTCATTGGGATAACCTTGGAAAGTCTCTAAAATGATTGAAAACCATTCCAAGTCTGAATAAGGTAGAGTTTTGCTTTATATATGGTCCCAGGGAAATAATATCAGAGCTTTATATTCCATGATAGATACACTTTATTCTGCCCAAACATATTCATGCATCTAGGTAATTCTCCTTGATATATTTTGGGGAGGCACTATATTCGAAATGGCATGGATGTATTTACAAAGAAAAGTGGAAGACATATCCAGGGTGGGGCCTAGTTGGTTTAAAACCTCAAAAGGATAGATTTTGGGGTTAACCCACAAGGATATCCAGGGGTGGCACAACTAATCCAAATTTCAGAGGCACCGAATAAGAAAACAATTGAATATTTTGGAAAAAAATATAGATACATTTGGGAATTTGGATATTCGATATTTATCATGGAGTAGCCTTGCAAATGAGCCATATTATTTAAGCTTCAAATATGCTCATTTTCCAAGTTAAAGTGGAGACCATCCATGGTGGGGCCCAATTTTGGCTAAATCAGGGGAGAGTCGGATTAATAATCCATATGATAGATATCTATGGTGGCGTAAAAAACTTAGGTGCTAAATGCACTGGATTTTGTGGGTGGTTTGAATGCATCCGAGGATCTAGGAGGTTAAAATGTTTTAAAAACTTGGGAAACTCGGATTCGCACCAATAACCAGATATACATAAAAAAAATGATTTACATGGTAAGGTCAAAACTCGTGGGGTGTTGAAAAGTGTAACTAGGATCAGTCTTCATATTGACTATGTAATTATGTATTTATGTAAAGAAGAAGACACATATAATAAATGTATTTTTTTGTTCTTGCTTCATGGGTTTCATAAGAAATATTTTATTATAGGTTAATAAAATTCTTCTTGATGTCTATTAGGGTTTTGTATTCTAGGTATAAATATAATTAAGTGTCATAAATATGAAGGATCTAGTCTAGAGAATATTCTCCAAGACCTTGTCAAAGTAGCTTAACAATATGGCTCAAGAAAGGTGAAATACTTGATGTAAATAATCTCCAAGACAACCTACTATACACTCTACAAGTCAACTCATATACCTCTCCCAGTCAACCTATAAACAATGCACATGAACCGTCACATCCTTTCATTGGTCAGGTCGGCTTAATTATAGGCTCAGACAACTATATATACCCCACTGTACTACATAGAAAACAAAAGGACGGAAAAGTGTTGATCACCCTGAAACAATCTGCGTATTTTAGGAAGATTTGAAGTGTAGATTCAGGGAAAAAGAATTGCGGATACCAAATAAGTTTATATAGCGTGATAAAGTGTGGTCTAAGTGTGGGTTAAAGGACAGGAAAAGGTGCAGTCTTATCTGAAGATTTAACAGTGAATATTTCTGAGATAAAGTGCAGAAAAGGGACAAGATCAATTGTGGACTTCAGGATAGAAGTCAGTTATGGTTAAATTATAAAATAAGGTTCGTATATCACATTGTGTTATCAAAACAAGGAAGAGCCTTTCATTCGAGAAAGTAAGGAAGGTAAATCAATGATTTACCTTCCTGTTCTATAGTGCCTAAAAGGAGGTACTACTCCTCAATTGAAGAAACTTCAGTGGTATCCAAAGTAAATGGTTTCAAGCAATCTTGTCTAAGAGAAGTCCGTGGAAAGAAGGATGCTATGCAAGATAAAAATAAATTCTAGAAGATAATACTTAGAGACTGAGTTCTAGTATTGGTGCAGCATAGTGCAGGTTGGTGAAGAAAAGAAGGGTCAACATTAAAGGTCAACAAAGAAGCAATGGCAAGGTCTTGTATGCATTAATAGGTTAAGGGTTTGAGTCTTGGTCATGGTACTTGTCATTTGAATATCTATAAGAATAATTCCTTATGGGTTTTCCTCTCCAAGAGGGAGAGGTTTTGCCCTGGCTTGAGGAGCCTAACTTTGTGTCTTTTGTATTTTTGATAATTGACTTGATGAAAGAATAAATAAGCCAACTAAGGGAAGACATAAGTTACTAAATTAAGCACACAAGTAATTATCAAGTAGATAATTTGAATTAATCACCAGCCCTCTAAATTCTCAACATGCTATTAGAGCTAAGGTTTCGAACTCAAGGGCTACTTGACAAGAAGACACTCCAGGAAGCGAAGATCAAAGTTTAGGTTGGAAAGAAAAATCAATTTGCAAGGAATACTCTCAAGCTATTTCAAAGATCTTCTATTTCATTCAAAGCCTCAACTCATTCAAGACATTGTTAGAACATAATATCATATTTTTAATATATCCTTTATCATCAAGGATCCAAGAACACCTACATTGGAGATTTCAATCTTAGAAGAAGCTCCTAACTTCATCATCATCAATGAAGCTGCAAACCACTCTACTCTAGTAAGTATCTATGACCTTACTTAAATATGTCAAGATGACTTATTTTAAAGAGAGCAACAAGTTGGTTGGGTCGTCAAAATTTAGTGCATGGAAGAGGAGGACAAATTTGAATTTAATTGAAGATGAATTTATGGACTACATCGAAGAATAAAAAATTCAACCACCAAAGGAAGATGCTTCAACTTATGCCAAGTACATGAAGGGAGAAACAAGAGCCCAGAGGACTCTCATAGAATCCATTAAGGACTCACTCATTCCCTATTTATCAAAACTAAAGTATACTAAAGAAATATATGAAAAACTGGTGGAGTTATTCTCTGTGAGTACTGCAGGAGAAGAAATCTCTATGAGACAAGAACTATAAAAAATAAATTTGTCAAGAGAAGAAGGAATCACTTCATACTTCATGAGGATTTCTAAAATAAGAGATCAACTACAAGAACTGGGATAAGTAATGTCTGACACTGAGATGAATATAGTGGTGTTGAATTCTCTACCAAAAGAATGGGTAAACTTCACTTCAAGTTTATACGAGAAGAAAGAAGCCACACCATTCCATGATTTATGGTCTCTATGTAAAATAGAGGATACAAGATTGAAAGCCAAAGATGATACGTGATCAAGTGAAGGGAATCAAGCCTTTGCAGCCATGTCCAGGAAGAAAGGAAGATTTAGAAAATTTGGTCCTCAGAATAAAAGAAGAAATATGGACAAAGTATGATGCTTTGGATGTAATGAAATTGGTCATTATAAAATGGATTGTCCTAAATTTGGAAAGGAAAAGAGAAAAAGGGAATAAGCCCATGTATTAGATATGAGGGAAGAACTTGATACAAAGAAATCTAAGAAAGAAGAAGTGAAAGATCTCTATTATGATTGAGATCATCTTCCTCTTTAAGTGATTTCCGTTGGTTGTAAAATAGAATGATAGGAAGAAATGTATATTGATGGAATCATGATAAAAGCATGGTAGGAGATCTTGGTGAAACAAATCTTGGAAAACCTCACTGATAACAATTCTGATGGAAGGTAGTCATCAAGATCAAGGGTCATCATGGAAATAGGTGATGACATTTTCTAATGGAGTTCTCTATGAATTCACTGATTAGAAATAAAGAAGAATGGTTTCATCAAGAATTCTATGCTACATAATTCTGTGATGTGATGACATATTGATGGAGCAGGTCAAGGGAATGAAGCTCTTCATTCTAGTAAAAATGTTACAGGATGACTCAAAGGAAAAATGTATGGGGTGTATATATATTTATATGCTAACATTGGATGTTGTGAAGTCATGTCATATGGTTGCAGTTAATGGAATTCTATATTTAGAATTATAGAATCTATGGAAGAGGATCTCTCGATGCACTGACAGATGAAATCAACATAATATATCATCAGATGGAATGTGAGGTGGTTGTATATGAACAAGGAACTGGAAATTTTAAGTTCATGGGAATGAAAATGTGCAGAAGGGAAGAGATCATGAAGTGCAACCATGTCAAGAGGAAGTTGTCATTCAAAAGCCAAGGATATGTGATTGGAATATCTCCTGGAGGATATGTAGACTCTAATAGAAGTCTGGTAAATAATAAGACCCTTGAAAAGAAATATCATGAGGAGATGAGTCAATTTTAATAGAGGATGTCGATGCCTACATGAAGATGTCATGGTGAAAGATCATCACCGAGGTAACTTTTGTTTTAAAAATTTCATACATATATGTTTATCTGGATGAATTTGCGCAGGGCTGCAAATCATGTGAAAGGATGTAAAAATCCTTGGAGATTATTTGAAAGAAAGCAATATGGTATAAAAGGTGGTGGAACAAATAATAAAGACATGTGAATCAATTTCTGGTAGATGACATGACTCATGAATGAAAGAGATGGATGATATGTGCCCTATGGAGCTAAAGTTGAAGACTCATCAATATCAAAATCCATGACATCAAGGGTAGGAATTATTCATGAGCAGATGGGCCTCACCATTGCTGTTGAAGGTCCCTAATTGAGAGGGATCCTGGTGATCATTTTATTACTTGGAAGAAACTGGGTAACTCGTAAGAATTAGCTTAGGTACATTCCTTATACAGGAATGAGTACATTCCCTTGTGGAATATGTCCTCCCTAGCTGAGAGGGAGAGATAGACACATCATTATGGTCTTCACTTGGAAGAAAAAATGGAGGATTGGGTAATCATATGGCATTCAATACTCTTTGATAATGTGTCAGGGAATTCAAGATAAGAGTAGCCAGGGACAAATATTATTTGAGGGCTAGCTACCCAAGAGAAGAATAGTAAAAAAAGGTCATACTTTGGGAACATCTGGGTGGAGTATGTACCTTGGAGAGAGAATGATTATGGTGTCTATAAGTCATGTGTCTCACCAGCATTGTAGCCCATTGTCTCATTGAGAGATGTGGTTGTTATTCAAGGCCTTGCACTAGGACAATGGTGGTTGATATGATGCTATACATATGTGATTACCAATCTGATTTTTCTTATGAGATTCTTCAGTTTGAAAGTGACCATGTACCTGTATAAATGCCTCCCTAGTTAAGAGGGAGTGTTGAAAAGTGTAACTAGGATCGATATTCATATTGAATATGTAATTATGTATTTATGTAAAGAAGAAGACAAAGATAATAAAATGTATTTTGGTGTATTTTCTTCATGGGTTTAATGAGCAATATTTTATTATAGGTTAATAGACTTCTTCTTGATGTCTATTAGGTTTTTGTCTTCTAAGTATAAATATAACTAAGTGTCATACATATGAAGGATCTAGGGACTAGTCTAAAGAGAATGCTCCAAGACCTTGCCAAAGTAGCTCAACAATATGGCTCAAGAATGGTGAAATACTTGATGTAAATACTCTTCAAGACAACCCACTATACGCTCTACAAGTTTGCTCATATACCTCTCCTAGTCAGCCTATAAGCAGTGCACATGAACCATCACACCCTTTCATTGGTCAGGTCGACTTATTTATAGGTTCAAACAACTATATATACCCTACTGTATTGCACAGAAAATAGAAGGACATAAAACTACGGATCACTTTGAAATATTCTGCGGATTTTAGGAAGATTTTGAAGTGTAGATTCAGGGACGGAGAACTGCGGATATCTGTTAAGTTTATACAACATGATAAAGTGTGTTCTAAGTGTGGCTTCAAGGACATGAAAAGGTGTGCTCTTATCTGAATATTTAAAAGTGAATATTTATGAGATAAAGTGCAAAAAAGGGACAATATCAATTGTGAATTTCAGGGCAGAAGTCAGTTTTGGTTTAAGTATAAAATAATGTTCGTATATCACAATGTGTTATCACAGCAAGGAAGAGAATTCCGTTGGAGAAAGTAAGGAAGGTAAATCAATGATTTAACTTCTTGTTTTATAGCGCCTGAAAGGAAGTACTACTCCTCAATTGAAGAAAATTTAGTTGTATCCAAAGTAAATGGTTTCAAGAAATCTTGTCTAATAGAAGTTTGTGGAAAGAAGGATGCTATGCAAGATAAAAATATAGAGTCTAGAAGATAAGACCTAGAGACCGAGTTCTAGTATTGGTGCATCATAGTGCAGGTTGGTGCAGAAAAGAAGGGTCAGCATTAAAAGTCAACAAAGAAGAAATGGGAATGTATTGGATGCATTAATAGGTTAAGGGCCCGAGTCTTGTTCATGGTACTTGTAATTTGAATATCTATAAGAAGAATTCCTTATGGGTTTTCCTCTCCAAGAAGGAGAGGTTTTTCCCTGGATCGAGGAGCCTAAATTTGTGTCTTTTGTATTTTTGGTAATTGACTTGATGAAAGACAAAATAAGCTAACAAAGAGAAGATATAAGTTACTCAAGTAAGCACTTAAGTAATTATTAAATATAGGATTTGAACTAATCACTAGCCCTCTAAATTCTCAACATGGGGCCCTTGGGCTACCTGATGTGGTAGTACCACATGGACTTAGCCACGTCCATGTTGGAACCAAGAATGACGTGGAACCACCAAGATGGAGGGGGCAGGGGTTGTCACATGGTAGATCCTTGCATATGTAGCAGGAATTAAGTGACCAAATTTGAAACGGGCATAGCTTTGATTTGGGCATCATATCGAGGGAAAATTTATATCATCAGAAAGCTCTCGATCAACCCAATCTAGTGATGGTATCATAATTTGATTTTGAATTTTTTTGGGAGTGAGGAATTTTGTAACCCCTATTCCATCATTAGACAATGGAGGTTGGGCTAATTAAAAGTAACACCTCCCATTCAACCTAGAAATTCCAAGTTTGTGAGAGGGAGTGTTACAAAAATATGAGCTATTTCAATGGCCTTGTGGTTGGACTTGACCAATATGACTCTGAATTTCCTTTCTCAGTTTTCCCAATACCACCATAATGGCATAATATTGCTTGGGTATTTTTGGAAATCCCATGATAAATTCCATGGATATGACTTCTCACTTCCGCTTAGGGATTGGAATTGGTTGCAACAATCTTGTTGGGTTTTTGCATTCATATTTAACGTATTGACACTCTAGACACCTAACAATGTACTCAAAGACTTATTTTTTCATACTCGGTCAATAGTTCATCTTATTCATGGATTTTATAATTTTTTGATAAACAGGATGACTAGAGTAAGGTATTTTATGGAACTCATCCATTATGAGCTTCTTCAAGTCGCCCATAACAAAGTACATTCCATCTATTCTTAAAAAAAAACATACCATCATTGGTGAACTTTTATACCCTTATATGTGTTCGATATGGATTTTAATATGGTGGTTTCTTTATATGTTAAAAATGTTCATTATGTCATTGTTCCTCTTTGATCCTTTCTTTGATTTCAAAATCACAAGTGCTTATTGTTTCCAAGTGGGATACTTGCATAATTATGCTAAGTGCATATGTATTTTGTTATCCTTACCTTTAATGTGCTTGATATAAAATTAAAATTAATTGATCAAAGATAACCATCTAGATTGTTTGGCATTTAACTTGGGTTGGTCAAATAATTATCTCAACCCTCCATTATCTGAGATCAGATTGAATTTTCTTCCAAGCAAGTAGTGCCTCCACATCTATAGTGGATGCATAATGGCTATGAGTTCCAAATCATGTGTTGCATTATTATTTTCATATTCATCTAATTTTCTTGATTCATAACAAATAATATTCCCTTCTTGCATTAGCACTCCACCTATTCATTCATTACAAGCACCTATATAAACTAAGAAATCCTTTTTTGGATCATCTATTCTCAAGATAGGTGCACATGTGAGAAAATTATTGAGTTTATCATAGCTAGCTGCGCACTCTAATTTCCATTGGAATTTGATTCCTTTTCTCTACAAGTTTGTGATTGAATTTACAATATTTGAGAAATCCCAAATGAACCACTATTAATATCTAGTAAATCCCATGAAAGATCTAACTTCAACGACATTGTGGCAAGTGGGCCACTACAATATAGCCTTGATCTTAATGGGATCCATAGCCACTCATACTGAAATTATAATCCCCAATCATTGTGCTTGAGACCTTCATAATTCACGTTTGCTAGATTTTTCACACAGTTGGTGTTCTCTCAACAACTATAGCACTACTTTTAAACGCTCTTCATGTTCTCTATTTTTCTAGTAAAATGAGATATCATCAACAAGTGACTAACATAAATTTCACTAGGTATTGGGTGAGGACATTAGTCATCAAGAAAATAAATGTGGTTGGGGAATTTGTAAGTATGAATGGCACCAACATGAACTTGTAGTTCCCATATCTCATTCGAAATTTGTTATATGAATATCCTCATCCTTAATTTTGACTTAGTGATAGCCAAATATTAAGTATATTTTAGAAAATATTGTGGCTCCTCTTAGATAGTCAAATAATTTGTTAATTCTTGGTAGTGGGTATTTTTTCTTCGTCGTCGTTTTGTTCAACTGTCGATAATAAATACACAATCATATTGTACCATCCTTCTTCCAACATCTCTTTCATTTGTAGCTTTAATTTTACCAACACCAGTGTGCTCATGCAATATGAGGTCTTAGAAGTTGGTATTGAACTAAGGAATAATTAAATGGAGAGTTCAATGTCTCTTTTGAGTGGAAATCCTCGTATTTATTTCAGAAATACATCACTATATTGTTTTAAAATATGGTGATCATCGAGTTTTAGTTTGCTTCCCTCTGTCACACTAGTAAATTGGATAAAAATAGGCCACCCCCCTTCCAACTGCATTTCTTCACTTATAGTGTTGAAATAGGTATGACTAAGATAAGATTTATCTTCCCTTCTAGTATATTTCCTTAGCCTTCATCATTGAGGCATTGTACTGATTTATTATAACAATCCAATTTGCTTTTGTGAGCTTCCAGATAGTCCATGCTAATTAAAATATCATATCAATTGTGTATGAACCACTCAGAACTATGTTGTGATTAGCTATTGTGGGAATGTTGTCTAGTTCTAAGTGGAATTATTCTATTATCTCTGTCACCCTCTTCTTGGATCTTGTGGCTAGATGGACTAGCCATGGATTAACATGTGTCCAATTTTTTAATGCACAATCTTCTATAATTTTTGGGCTAACATAACTGATATTACAACCTAGATCAATTAAAATCAAAACTAGTTGGTTAATGATTGTAACTTCCATTTCGATAACTGAAGCTTTATGATCTGCTTACTGGTTATCCAATGTTGCATAAATAAGAGGTACATTATGAGACACATTGTTCTTTGTTTGTACATCTTGCATGTTGTACAACCTTTTTTTGTTCTACTATTTCTGGTGAGGACAATCCCTTCGCAATTGGTCTCCCCCACATATCCAACATTGAAATGGTCCTCTCTTGAACCCCCCCAACCTATTCTCTCATTGGTTTAGCGGGTTTATCTCTATTAGCATGTAGAAAAATTTGTTTAAATTCACCCTTTGTATGTGTGTGAACTTACTGCTTCTCCCCATATTCCTATGTCCATATGGCTTTAATCCATTTCCTTTAAAATTGGTCTTTTCCTACTTTTCTAGTTTCTATGTATCTCAGTCTTGTGCTTAGATTGATCATAGAGGTACTTAGTTTTTTGGAAGGCATCTTCTAATGTTTTTGTCTCATCAAACTCAATTATGTTTCAGTAAGCCTATGGTAATCCACTAAGGTACCTTTGATTCTTCACCTTGTCATCCTTGATGTATGACACATACCTCAATAGTTGTAAAAATATGTTGGTTTATTAATCTGTGGTAAGATTCCCTAGCTGAAGCTCATGGAACTCTTTTATCTTGTTGTCATAATACCTTTCAAAAAAGTACTTCTCATGAAAATAGTTCTTATACTTTCTCCGTGATAGCTCATTTTCTCTAATTCCCTTGAAATTTCTCCAATCCTCCCACCATATATCAACCTTTCCTTGTGAGCTAAAATGGCTACTTTGGCCTTAATTTTTTCATAGTAACGATGCACTCTGAAGTATTTCTTCATTCCCAACAACCAATAGTTTTCCTCTTTATCTTTCTTATTTTCTCCATCAAAAGTTGGGGGTTTTTATTTCCTATACTCTTCTAGCATAAATAATTTCTCACTTCTCCTTTGCATGTGGTGGCATTTGGTTGCAGCACTTGATGATTTCTCATAGTTATTTTCCCTCTTTTCAAGTGTGTTTAGCATAGTTCCTCCTCTCACAATGTTTTCACTTTCTTGTCTATATATCTACTTTGAATTGTTTCGTTATTCTTTGTTAGTCTCTAATCCATGCTTCCACTTTTTAGATGGAGTTTGTTTAGAATTGTGTTTCCCTGGTTAGATGGCACCAAGATTGTATTGTTTTTTCCTTTGAAAATATATATGATAAGACTCTGAAAAATTATCGCATTCACCTATGCTTTCTTCTCTTGTGCTCGGACAATGTTTTCATTGTATACTTTAAAACTTCTCAATTTGGCCATCAAAATCCTAAGAGTGTCCATCTAGACAAGGGAGTTCTCCTTTGTTCACTTCCCAACTGATTCCTCTTCCTGATTATGTTGAGATATATATTTGTTGTAATGCACTATTTTATTCTCATTCTTCTATTCTTCTAGTTGGAACTTGTGTCTTATTATGTATTGTAACATGGACACAATCATTAGCTAAATATGGCATAAGTACATCAATTCATTACCTCAATCTATCCTAATTATTGCATGTTGATTTAAATATGTTCACTAAGTCAAATTTTAAGGTAGTCACACATAAAATAAAATATATGTAAGCATACTAGCAAGGGCAGTAACCATATTAGCTATAAATCTAAAGAAATTTTGCATGTGCAATAACTGAAATGTATTATTAATTTATGTTTGAGTCTCTTTAGGTTCAGTGCTATATCTGATCTTGAATTAATCTGCATGAGGGATCTAAACATTACCTTTTAAGGTCCATCTAGTCGAAGTGTTGAACCTAGGATCTGATACAACCCTGCAACACTCCCTCACACCCCCTTGAATTGCCTCAGGTTGTGAGCGGTGTTACCTATGACTTAGCTCGACCTCCAAGGTTTTCTATGGAGATGGGGTTACAAAAATCCATGTCCTTCAAATGTTGTAGAATTTAATTATGATACCAACATCACATCTAGATCTTCAACAGGTTTCCAATGATATAAATTTTATCTCAATCAAAATCATGGATTGAAAGTAATGTCCAACTCAAATTATGCCAATCACCTAATCTCACGTGGCATCCACAAGGAATTCCACATGTAACCCAAATGGCTATGCCATGTCCCCATATGGAGTTCCACACTGCCTTGTGCGAGGTGCATATGTGAGGTAGTTCCATGGCATTATGTTCCACCAATGCAGAAAAATGGGTGGTTTCCACATGGAAGGTTCTTCAAAGGTCAACAACCAATGGTGTTTTCGTGTGGGTGTATGCCCATTTTTGTAAAAAATGTAAAGGGGTCCACAATAGATCATGTCCTTCCATGTAGCCTAGCATTAAATCATACGGTTTCCTTCACAGTCCCTCTAAAGGAGCAATAATGTACCACAAACTAGGGGGATCATGTAATTTTGTTGGGTCGTAGATCTAGCCCATTCCTGCAATCACATTGATAAAAAAAATCACTTATTAATGATGATCATTCTGATATGAGGCTAAATATATTCAAAAAATATACCTTGTAAATTTTTAAATGATGGAGAATTTCCTATCTATGTCTCCATTCTCGGCCTTCGGACTATCAAGGAGTTTAACTACACTAAGAAAAACCTCTAGCGGTCGATAAATCAACTGATGGGCCCAATGATGGATTTTTTCCCATCAACTTCCACCACCTCCCTACCGCCACCACCTAATTTTGGAAAATGATACTCTGAAAGTGTTGATGGGAAGATGGAAGTCTTGTCACTAAACAAACCTAAGAAACAACAATTTTCCTAGCACATATAGTTTGTCTTTCAGAAGCGGGATCTACCATGGCCTCCTCCACTAGAATTGTAGTGGATTTATGGTATATCTAGTTCTAGAGAAATATATGTGTTAATGCCATTGTCTGCCATTGATATGCCTCAGACCTTCAGACCTTTGTATTTACTTGGTTTCACAAGGGAAATCTGGCTTAATGGATATTTAGGGCTCCACATGAGTGCACATTTCTTGACACCTATGCATCATAAATTCCCCATATGTTGTGAAAAAATCACAAAATATAGTCCTCACACAAATGAACCGCCACATCTATGCCTAACCTGGATCTCTAGTTATATATTGTGCTTACCACTAACTCTAGTCCAATATAAATCAAACTTATTTCCAAAGAGTTCATACATTGTACATTTGAATGCCAAGATCACTAGATGTGTCCAAGAATGATATGGGAAATATGCCCCTTCAAGTATCAAAATACAAATAACATTTGGTGAAATGAAGAAGTATATGGCATGAACATAAGTATACTAAGGGACAATCCAATCCCTAATGAATTTTTAATTTCTACTAAATCTTGTAGAGAAAAAAAATCAATGGAATTTATCAGGATTTATTAAAGAACCAATACTTTTGCCAAAATAATAAATTTTGGAGATAACAACCAAGTCCTGAGAACCCAACCATAGGAAAATGACACAAAAATAATTCATGCAGCTAACCACCCCGATCCATATCCATTGTTTGATAGGATGCTTGCACAGGGGTAAATTCACACTAATGGATTTGCCAAACACTCAAGAGATGGAGCCCACTGTCTAAGTGGTTCATCAATTATTCTATGGTAATAGGAACCCTAATGACTCACTTAATTTATGATATTCAAAACATAGGGTATCATGAAAATGTTTCACATAGTGTTTTCGTTGATGATAACAAGTGTCATTGATGTCAAAAGGGATACCTAAGGCAGAAACAATGTCATTTATGAATCAAAGGAAGAAATATGGTAGTACGATATCTCCTACATATCCTCATTCAAAAAAGTCAAAGAGGATTTAATTTTACTGATTTTTTGTCGAGATTATGATGTCCTGATGATCCTATGGATGGTATGCCTGGATAGTTCTCTCTGAGACATTTACAATTGTATATCACACTCTGGAAAACTCCTCCCAGATGAGAAGTTATGATAATTTGAAGTTGGTAGATATAAAGAGGACCAAAAACACCAAATTTATGTAAAGTTACCAAATTCAGTAAAGGTTGAACATATTGAGAGTGGATCCAACATTGGAAAATCAATCAATGAATTTGGGTGAGTGAACATGCACACTATTTAACATAGTTAAACATTGTGAATATTTTAATTAATCTAACGATGATCACAAGCATAATTGATGGATGATGAATATATATGTTTGAAATTTAACCATTCACGCATGAATAAGAAAATGTTGACACGTGGTAGGCATTTAGTGGAGCTATAGGTGGTATATCTGAGTGAAAATTCCAAGCCATAAGATATATCATGATAAGCCCATGTGGTGGCAAAGTTTGACATGGCAGAGTGGATGATGTGGCACCCTACCACGTGGCACGCTAACAAGGTGTGGTTGGTCAGCTAATAAGAATGAGTTTAGATGACACATGATCCATTCAAACTGAGACATGTGGCATGTATAACTCATGATGTTGTTAGCAATTAAAAGTGTAATAACATTTAGCACAGGAGTTTATGATATGATTTTATGGGCAGGCCCACTCCTAAATATAAGGACCCAAAGTGTATATATATTTTCCCGAAGTCATCGCTCAAAATGAAAGTGATCGAAAGGAATAAATCACCAGAGAGATTTACCCTTGTGGCTAGTCTACAATGTGTTTGTTTGATCAGTCACAGGGTTAAATCCCTAGAGGATGTTGAGGGCACGATGTTTATTTGGCTCTAATTTGGATTTTATTGGTTCACATTGTATTGGCTTGACTTGTGACTCATAATTGCTATAACTCGAGTGTGCCAAAGGGCATAATTTTTTTTTAGTCTAACATGGATTTAGTTGCCTCACATTATATTGGCTCGACTTGTGACTAAAAATCGTTGTAACTATAGTGTGCCAAAGGGAACAAGTTTTTTCTTATATAACGCGGATTTGGTTGGCTTAGCTTGTGATTCAAAATCACTGTAACTAGACCGTGCCAAAGGGAACACTTTTTATTTGGCTTGGCATCGATTTAGTTGGCTCATCTTGTGACTAATACATTGTAATTAGATTGTTCCAAAGGGGCACAATTTTTGTTTGGCCCGAAGTGGATTTTTTTGGCTCACATTGTAGTGTCTCATTGTGACCTTGGTGCATTGTGACTGGAGCGTTTCAGAGGGAAAAATTTTTTATTATGTCTAACATGGATTTAGTTGGATCACATTGTCTCAACTTGAGACTATTATATTGGTTTTGACATGGATTTTTTTGGTTCAGATTGTATTGGGTCATTTGTGTTATAGGTCAATTTGGGAATCATCCCCCATGACTTGGTCAAACTGGACATCATCCCCATGACTAATGAAATAGGGTCTATCATCCCCTTGCATTTCAGTTTCTATATGCCCTAAGAGAAGAATAAATCATTCATGGCTTCTATTGTGATATTTTGAAGGTTTTAAGTATATGTTACATCACTTATGAGCTCACCAACGCTACCTCTCAAGGGACTAACTGCGTTGCATATGGAGCTCCCTCCATTCAAGGGTGCACTAAAATGCACTTCTCGACATTCAAGGTTGCGTTGGTCAAATGGGAGAGAAATTTTCATTGTTCTAGAATCTCCACATGGTCAATGCCTTCTAGAAGAGTCCATATGTGTCAAAATTTGAATCCAAGCATACATCTAACCCCTCTAAACTTGGAAACATGTCTTGCCTATTATTAGAAAGTCATTCTTTGAGAAACTACCATCAATTGCCCTATAAATTGAGCACAAATCCTAGTGCTAGGGAAGGAATACTTTTGGTAAATAAATTTTGTTGGATTATCAATTGAGAGAGTGAAAGAAGTGATATGCTACTAGTGTGATGTTGGATGTGATGAGACTGGGATGAAGCTAGAGCTGGTGACATCAAATCAATCATTGGTTGTAACCTCCCCCTTCTACTCTTTAATAAATATTGATGTTCATTTTCCCATATATGTATCTATTTATGTTTCTATTTCTTATGCAATGGAATCCTGAATGATACATATGTTTCATGTTTAATCAATTTAAGTGATTAAGATAAGTAGGCATCTGTATCTTGCAATCTATTTGATGTTCTCTGTTTATACTTGTAGGAATCAATCTGGCGATCTAAGTTGGATTGGAGGCTACAAAAAAAGCGACAGAAGGAGAATAGGAAGCGCTTGGATCACAAGTAGGTTCTTCTATCTTTCTGTGTGTCTATTTATTCTTAGATAAAGTGATATCAAAGTCTTTAATCTGTTGTTCTAAGTGCCTAACACCACACTTAGGGAATTTTATTTATCTGTAGATCATAATTCTTCATAACAAATTGGCGACTCTAATGGGGAGTTTCCTATCATTCTTGGTGTTTTTTCCTTTGCTTATCCACCCAGTAGCATCTACTTTCATTTATTAGACTTTTGAATCAAATAATTGCATTAGAAGTGTGCTATGTAGCTTGCATTTTCAATCTCTGTTGCGACCAACGCACTGTTGGTCAAGACACAGTGCACTGCAGTGCACTGTCTCCCACTCAAGGGTGCACTGCAATGCACTATCTCCCCTTAGAGACTGCGTTTCCCCCTTAGCCAACCAAATTCCATTTTATTTTTTCATAGAAATCATTCTCAGCCATTTGTTTGCTGTGTTTTCAATTTTCTGATACCTCCTATAGACCAGTGAATTTTCCTAATTATTCCTCCTTTTAAAAGTAAGTTTGTTCAATGTCTCTCTAGGTGTTTTTCTTTATCATTGACAAATAAAATTCAAAGTATTTTATTTCTGCATTAGATCCATTTGTTTTCATAAAGGGAATTGTCATTAAATTATTCGTTTCTTGTAGGAAAAATTGTAGTTCCATTCTTTGTTTTTCCTAAAAGAGAAATTGTTGTTAAAATCCCCATTTCTCAAAGAAGAAAAAATTTGTTTTTTGTTGATTTTATGCATATAGTTTCCTTTCTTGAATTCACATTAAGGGAGATGAAAAGAAAAACCTGCATTTGCATATAGTGAATTGTGTGTTTTGTATAGGAACAACTTAGGAAAGCTGCATTTTAGTTTGTGCTCTTTGTTGTTTGCTCTCAAAATTGATTGCTCTTTCCCTTAGTATCTATGACTTTTCATTGAAAAAGCTAAAATTGAAAAGTTTTCTTATAATTTTAGTTTTCATTTTTAGGATTTTTCATCACATCACGCGGTGAACCTCAAAAGGGAAATTTTTAAACAAGATCAACTTAAAATTTACATAAATTTACCTAAAAAAGCATTGGAACCATAATGATAACATTTAGAAGGTCTAGGCTAGAGACATGTTCTGACGTTGTTAAACATAGCAGCTGTCGTTAATTTCCTGCAATACATTCTGAGTGTGATACCTCACTCCACGTACGTAAATATATCGAAACTCGTCCACGTACCTTCGGGTATATCAGGCGGTGTTCTAGTACGAAAAGTATAAGGGGGTGCTCTCACTATGCGGTTTCACATTAGACATCGCTAATACGAACTTGGGCTTCACCAATGATCCAATCAACTATGATCCTTAGTGGCTGGTGATACCTCATAAATTACCCTTGGATATTCCTAAATTCAATGAAAACCTTGGGGAAGACCTGTTGACACATGTTATGACTTATCATTTGTGGTGTTCATCTAACTCCCTAAATGATGAATCTGTTCAACTGCATCTTATCCAGCGTACGCTCACTAGTCCGGCCGCAAAATGGTACATTGAATTACCAAGAGCTTCTTTTGATAATTTCACTGCCCTAACTACTATTTTATTGACCCACTTCTAGTTACTCATATGATATGAAACTGGAACGAAACTCTTGACTAATTTTAAAAATACTAATGCTACTCACATTTCTGATCATATTCATGAGTGGTGTCATCGTCATAGAATGGTTAAGACATTTGTTCCTGATCAACTTCTTGCTGAGTGGTTCCTTAAGTCCCTATTACCATCTATAAATGAGGATGTGGCTAAGGGTGGTGTCATCACTAAAGAGCAGGTCATTTCTCGTGCCCAATATTTAGACTTGATTTACACTCAGTCCGACACGCTCTACAAGAAAATTCCCAACGTGCCGTGATCTAATTTTACTATTCCTCCTCCATCTAAGGACTCTCATGCTGGAGACGGTATGATCAGTACTTCAAGAACACATCAATCTACTGCATTTGATCCTGCACCTTCTTCTGAAATCCATGTCGTGTCATCTGAAAAAGGAAAAAGTGACAAGCAACCCGGAAGAAAGAAAAAGGGGAAATCAAAGAAAAAGAAAAATTCTACCCTGCAGGAAAGATTATCTGATCAATCGACTGGAAATTGGAAACCTAGTTACCGTTGTATAATTTGTAATGAGGAGCACTTTGTTCGGGACTGTCCTCACCATGCCAAAGTCTCAAAATTGGTTAAGACCTCACATGCGTTAGTTGGGCTGACAGACCCATTTCTGAATCCAGACACAAATTTTGTTTCTACGGATTCGGCTTCTAGTTCACAAGTTCTTATGCTGTCTGTCACAAAGCCATCAACTAATGTATTGGTGTCAATGCGTAATAAAGATTATGGTAGTCAGGCTATTGATCAACCTACTACCTTGACCACAAATCCGTCTACGAAATCAATACCGCCAACTACTATTCCTGAATTGACAATAAAGTCACCAAAGGGAGTCGTTCATAAATTGAAATTTAATCCTCAAGCTCGAGCTGCTCAAAATTATAATATAGTTGAAGATTTGGATCAATCCCCTTCAAATATGTCAGTGCTTGAGGTGCTACAAAATTTTCCCTCCCAGAAGCAGGCTTTGTTGTCGGCAATTGGTGGAATTTATCTGACAGATTCCAATCTCGTAGTCTTTAATCATACAAGCTATGTGCCACAATTACTAGCAGAATTAGCATTCTCCATCTAGGTAAATGTTATAAATCACCTTGTTCATCGTACTATTATTGATGAGGGAGCATATATGTGCATTATGTATCTAAACTATTGGAAGTCACTTGGCTTGCCACGCCTATCTCAATCGCCTACGACATTGAAAGATTTCGATCGATGTACATATAAGTCTTGCAGTATTATCAATAACCTGCATGTTGAACTAGGGGGAAAAAATATGAATGTTGAAGTTGAGGTCGTTGATGGACCCCTTGACAACAATATTTTACTCGGAAGGCCATGGTATATGTTATGAATGTGATCGTATCTACATATTTTAGAATGATCGCCTTTCCACATAAAGGTGTTATCACAGTCATCAATCAGCTATCCTTCTTTGCCTCTAGTTCCCAGGTAACTGGAAGCATTCCGTTAGTTCATGCACCCCAACTCGCACTTCAGAACATTAGCGTAGGAATATTAAAGGATTCCATTCTCATGGGAACCTTTGCATTACTACTGCCTGCGACATCGGTAGAAATTGCAAGTATAGAGACCTGCTACATGATATCTTCCACTCCATATGGCTTAAGGAAGATTACGGGTGATTATGAAGTTGTTACGTTGGATGCGTTTCTGCTGCCCAACCCAATTGAGCTGGCATAGCAATCAATCTACATGGCTTGGGTAGAAAATATGAAATCATCCTCGCCGGTTGTTTGGGTTGATCATTCATTAGATTTTGGTACTCCATCTGATTCTTTTTCCTCAACTTTCTTGATAGATGAGAATATTTGGAAACCATGATGTCGGAAGAAGAACCATGGGAAGATCATCATCATTGCTCCCATCTTCAGGATTATGAAGAAGATGATCTTAGTGAACTATATCACCCATCGATCAAAACATTCTTTTCGAATTGTTTTCCTATTAATGCAATCCATTCTGAGCGAAATTTATCAAATATTGAAGAAATCATTTCTATAGATATTTCGACCAAACCTGGCATTGTAGAAAACATTCATGTCAGCGTGTCCTGTTATTCATCAGAACTCAAAACATATCACTCTCTCTTTCATGAATTTCATGATGTATTTGCTTGGTATTAAGAGGAAATGGCAGGCATAGATACCAGTATCGTTAAAAACACTATTAATATGTACCCTGATGTCAAGCCATTACGTCAACGCCTTCATCCTGTTCATCCAAAGAAGGCTCCTAGAATTAAAGCATAAGTTGAAAAAATTTTGCGTGCTGGTTTCACATACCATGTTCCACTAACTAAGTGGGTTTCCAACATCGTTCCTATTATGAAAAAACAAGGAACCATTAGAGTGTGTGTCGATTATCGGGATGTCAATCTTGCTTGTCCAAAAGTCAACTATCCTACTCCCTTTATTGACCATATTATTGATGATTATGCTGGATGCGAAATCTTTTCGTTCATGGATGGATTTTATGGCTACAATCAAATCAATATCTACCCAGAGGACCAATATAAGACAACATTCATCTGTCCCTGGGGCACATTCACTTATCAAAAACTCCCGTTTGGTTTAAAGAATGTTGGGGAAAATTTTCAGATAGAAATGGATTGTGCTTTCAATAACATCCAACACATTGTTCAACTCTATCTAGACGATTTACCCGTGCATTCACGAAACCAGACTGATCACTAGATGCATTTGAGAGCTATCTTTTTATGCTTCTGACACTACAAAATATGCCTCAATCCACATAAATGTGTGTTTTTTGTTGGTTATGGTCATTTTCTAGGATTTTTCGTCTCAAAAGAAGGAATTCGAATAGACCCACTGAAGGTCCAGGCCATTCTCGATTTTCCTGTGCCATCAAATTTACTTCAGTTACAGAAACTTTATGGAAAGGATAACTTCCTAAGGAGGTTCATACCCAACTACGTCGAAATGGCTAAAGGATTTACTCATCTCTTGGAAAAGGGGATTCCCTTCCATTGGGACCAAGTTGTGCAAGCTTCTTTTGATGCTGTCAAGGATAATCTTGTCCGGGCGTCATTAATGTATCCCCCCAATTATCAGAGTGATTATTTCTTATATTTAACCGTGGCTAATACGACCATTGCTATGGTATTGGTCCAAGTAGAAAATGGGATAGAACATATGATATATTATTTGAGTCGTAATCTCAATGATATGGAAGTGAAGTATTCGTACGTAGAAAAGCTTGCCTTGAAGGCTGTTCAAGCTGTTCAAAGATTTCAGCACTATTTCCTGTTCTAGAAGACCATTGTCATTTCGGATTGCAACCCCATGACTCATATCTTATCAGGTCAATTTTTGGGGGGCAAGTATTCAAAATGGATTGTCATTTTGTAGGAAATCGATTTGGAATTCATCAAATCCAAGTCAAAGAAGTCTTTATTTTTGGCTGAGATTCTTTGTGACCTTCCCTCTGATAATACTGCTAATACATCGGAACCATCTATTATTTATGAGTATTTGTTTCTGATCAGATCATCTGATCCTTGGTATGGGTATTTTATCATTTATCTCCAGACCCAAAATTTTCAGCCCGATACCTCTCTCTTTGACCAAAAACGTATTCAATACCAAGCCAAATATTATCTGACCATCGACGATACACTTTATCGTTTTGGTGTTGTTGGATTGAGGGGTCCTCACCTAGGTTCAGAGGTTAAGGTTTTCCAACAAACCCCTATACTACTGGACCTTTCGGTAATGACCTACTTGCACAGGTCAAGGTCTCACCTGAAGTAGTATGGGAGGGTGCTGGAACCAGGTTTCCACACCCAAAGAGAGAGAGTAGGTAATTTAAGGCAGATCTACGTTGCATCTTATTAGGTTCGCATAGAAAGAGTCTATTCACATCTCTTTTAACAGTATAATCAACACATAACCATAACAAAGCTATTATCACTAACAGATCTAATCAATACATTCGTATCCATGTGCGCATCAGCAAATACCATCACAGAACATTATAATAGCAACCAATTCCATATCACAAATACATTCGCAGCTTAAATAAATATCACAGATACACTTCAACAATAAACATAATCAATCCAGATAATAGAAAGGTACTTCAAATATATTTTGCATTCATTAGCATCAAAAATCCACTTAAAACCTAAATACATCCCGCACACACAACCTAGCGGGGTTCGCACATAGCAGGACTGAGGATCTCCATGCACGTAGCTAGCAAGATTCCTTACCCAAAAAACCTAGAAAGATCCTAACAATTCGCACGTAGCATCAATCTTATGTATTGCCTCCTTAATTGACCCAAACTATCCATATATTTATAATATCATAGCCTTCACTATCCTATGGTCCACAAACTGTGGTTTGTAGACCCTAGAGCTACCCTTTAACCCATTACAAAACATTAGGGGCTTTGACCCACCCCAAAACCCCAACGCAGGACCGAATATTACAAAATTATACAAAAATGCAGGTTAGGGAGCCCTGTTCCAATAGGCCCCCAACATAATCTTGTGACTCGTCCCAAGTCACTGTGGTCATGGGGTTTTCGTATTTGGATAAAGTTTCTTGATTGCATTAACCAGTGGGGGAAACACTCCTTCACTCTACACAACAGCGTTCTGAGCAATGTCCACCAAATTTTGCGAAGTTGGACCTTATGTAGCAGCAATGATGCTTTCCAAAGTATGGTTCAGTTGCTTAACTACGATGTCTACTTCCTGAGAGAGATTTAGGGCTTCATCAGCCTAAGGCTTAAGGTGGTAGCTGAGAAACTTCTTTTTGTGGCAAAGCACTTCAATGTCATCTCTAAGTGTGTGGCTGGTATTCATTCGTGCCAGGTACTGAGCAGGAACCAAAGTGGACATTATAGCTTCGAGCTGTTCAAACTCTTCCCCCTTCTAGCGCAGCTCCTGAGTGAAATCACAGAGCAGAGGGTCGCGCTGCAACTTAGACCATAGCCGCATAGTGGTCTCCAACAAATCTATGCCCTGAGAAATCTGAGCGGTGAACGGTAAAAAATATTTGGAAATCTCCTCATTAATTGCCAGCCGCCCGCGCCTTCCAAAGGTAAAGTTTTATTTTTACTCAGTTTTACTATTCAAACTGTTATTTTTCGCAGCTGAATATTACTCCTGCACTTCCAATGCACCTCTTGCACTTCCATCACACCCTTGCACTCCCAGCGTGCCTCTTCGGGCCTCCAGACTTGCGATCGATCCCTGCGCCTACCATGGTCTCGCCTGCATGTGTCCCCCTGCCTACGCATATTCCTCCCCATACAACTACTCCGGCTATATAGTAATTTGATCTGGTATGGTTTGAGCCAGCTACCATTGACATATCCTGGTATCATATCACCCTGTAGTGTGGCTAACCGGACTGCTCCTCCATCAGTAATTTTCCTTACCATATAGGGACCTAGCCAGTGTTGACAGAACTTCCCTGGGTGTTTCGCAAACTGGCTATCATATAGCAGGACCAATTCTCCCTCCGCAAATGTTGATCATGCCATGATTTATCCTGGGCCTTCTGAACTTGCTTATGGAAGTTAGCAATGAAACAATATTCCTCTAAGGCCACGAGCTGCGCTAACTTCTCCTCCATGATATCAGGCTTCGCCATGTTTGTAAAGGTTGCGATGCGTAGGCTAGGAACAATATACTCCATGGGAATAATGGCCTCCTTTCTATAAACCATCTGAAACGACGTTTTCCTAGTCAGTTTCTTGTAGGCGGTTCGATAGGCCCAAAGGATTGACGGGATGAGCACGTCCCAGTCACTGTGATTAGAATTAGAGACCTTGGTCAGTGCATGTTCCAAGATTTTATTAAAATCTTCTATAGCTCCATTTTCCTGTGGATGATACAGGGTGATTTTTGCGTGGTGGATCTGGTATTATTTAGTCAAGGCCTATATCGTTTCATTAACAAAATGCGTACCTCTATCACTCATTAAGATCTTCAGACAACCAAACTTGGTTAGAATATGTTCAAAAATAAAGTGTGCAATGGTATCTGTAGTTCAATCCTTCACAGCTTGCGCTTCAGCCCATCTGGTTACATAATTAGTCACAGTGATGATGTAGCGCGCACTTGTCTTCTTCCCTAGAGGGTTGATGGGCCCAACGAAGTGGATGGCCCATTTTAAAAATTCTTGCAGGGCCCTCTGCGGTTGCAGGGGCATTTCATCTCTGCGCGATGACCTTCCTATGCTTTGGCATGTGTGGCAGGCTTTGTAATAGTCGTGAGAGTCACTATGCAGTGTGGGCCACCATAGCCCAGCGCTCAAGATCTTCTGTGCCATTGCTTTCCCTGCATAGTGACCTCCTGCTATGTCTCTGTGGGCTTCTGCTAAGATAGCGTGTCTTTCATGTTCCAAAACGTATCTTCGCAACACCTCATCAACTCCGAGTTTGTATATATGGCCTGCTATGATGGTAAAATCCATTGCACGGGTTATCATCTCCTTCTTCTATTGTACCAAATACTCTGCATGCACCATTCCCGTGGTTAAGAAGTGAATGATGTCAGTGAAGTGCACATCAACTAACTTAATAGCAAACATCTGCGCATCGGGTAGTCCTCCTTCTAGGTTGGTCGTCTCTTCGCCACTTTCGATTTTGGATAAGTGGTCTGGTCCAGAATTTAGTTTCCCTAGCTTCACGACAATCTCAAAGTCATATTATTGAAATAGAAGCAGCCATCAGAAAATATTACCCCCCAACACAGGTTTATTCACTAGGTACTTCAAAGCCCAGTGATCTGTAAACATATTGAAGTGCCCTCCTAACAAATAATTCCAGTATTTTTGCAGGGTGTATACCATGGCCAACCCCTCGCGCTCAGTAGTGGAGTAGTTGCACTCTGCACTAGAGAGTTTTCTACTAGCAAATGAAACTGGCTGGTCAATGTCTCCGTCCCCAGGCTATGTAAGGACAGCTCCTAGGGTGATCCCTAACACATCTACATGAACATGGAACACCTTCTCCCAGTCAAGAAATATGAGGATAGGCACAGAGACCGTGTTTTCCTTGAGTATTTCAAAGCTCTTTTGACACTCCTCATCCCAAAAAATGAAACGTACTTATTTAGAAACTTCTCCATGGGTGCTGTGATCAATGCATACCCTTGAATGAACTTCCTGTAGTAGCCTGTATGTCCGAGGATAGAGCGCATCTGTTTCTCAGCTGTAGGGACTGCTAGGTTGATGATAACTGCTACATTGGCGGGGTCAACCATCAATCATTGTCGATAGACTATGTGGCCTAGCAAGATCTCGAAGGGTACACAAAATATGCACTTCTTAATATTCAGTGAAATCTAGTGCTTTCTACAGGCATTCAACATCATGCACAAGTTTGAGACGTGCTTCTTTACCAACCTGAATACGGTCCAATCATCAAAATATACCTCCAAACACTTGTGGATGAATTCATTGAATACTACGACCACTGCTCGCGAAAATATGGCAAGGGCATTCTTGAGCCCAAATGGCGTGACAGTGTATTGGAAAGATCCCCATTCAGTGGCGAACGTAGTTTTGTTGCGATCTTCAGGTGTGATCCTAATATGATGGTAGCCCGAGAACCCATCCATGAACGAGTACGCTTCCTGCCCCCCATGCTATCAAGGATTTCATCTGAGAATGGTGTAGGAAAGGGATCATGTATGCAAGCATCATTCAATTTGCGCAGGTCAACACATATCCGTATCTCTCGTTTAGTCTTTTTCTCCTAAACCAGCATAGGACTTACCCAATCTGATCGTTCGACTGGTTCAATGATACTTGTGGCTATCATTTTTTCAAGCTCTTCCCTGAATTTCTGCTTATACTTAGGGTTCAATCGATAAGGACGCTACTTAATAGGGCGCACATCTCGTTTTAAAGTGACGCGCATGACCCTAGGTCCCTGTAATCCCTTTGAGTTTCGAGAATTTCATAGGAAATAGGTCCTGGTATTTTGTGAGGCGTTCCGAGACTCTTCCAACAGTATCATCATCCCAGTAGCCCCTAATTTTAGCTAGCTTAGGTTGCCCCTCCGTTCCAATGTGGACTTCTCGCAGCTTAAGAGGCTTAGTCACATCGACAGTCTGCAGTGGGGGTCCAACAACTACGCGCTCTCCCTCCGACTCCAAGATAGATATATTTCGCAGGTCTTCATCACATTATTCCATTGAAATATTGTGGTAGTTGACAATATCCTACATCTGCATCTCCCACGTTGGTGCCCCATATGCTACACGAGGGCATGAGTCATCAAATACTAAGGCATCTATATCCTGAAGGGCTTCGTCGAGTGCCTTTGTTCCACCTATCAACCTGAATGTCCCTACAAACTCGTCCTTCAGGGTTTCCCAGTGGAGGGTGCGCTGGTGTAGTTCTGCATCTAAATACCATGCAGTGGGGATTGGCCCCAAGGCATGAATGAACAGGTGGACCCATGTGTCCAAATTTCTTTTGCACCATTCCTCCATCCATGAGGACAAGTGCTTGTGTGGGTCTCCTGGGCCAAGAAAAGTCTTCACACACATGTGAACTGGGGGTTCAAACTATAGGATCATCATCTCATGAAATTCCTCCCAATCCTGAAATGTCTCCTTATGTGTTTCCCACCACCGCGCCGGGGTTGTGCACATGGCTAGGTTAAGTGTCCACATCCTTCGTTCCCTTGGGACTTCGGCTTCAAATGTTCACAGAAAATATCTAACACTACCAGAGCCATCAAAGTAGGGTAGTTCTCTTACCTCTGAGGAGATGCATCGGAAGCTTTTCGTGATCCTGAGACATCGCAGCGCAGATGATCCTGAGACATCGCAGCACAGATACATCATGTAATTGATTCTGCCAGTTTTCTATCACCCCATCAGAGTTAGAGAGGCATTCACTATATTTTTCCCAGCAAAGCACACAATCAGTTGTAGGATTAATCCAATCCTCATCCCAGGTGATTAGTTTATAAATGTGATCCACGTCGTCTTCTTCGCGCACCGGTTTTGTATACCGCTCTCCTTCCACAGGGTCTAGTGGGACTATCACCTTGTACCCTCATTTTCGAAAACCATGCTCCTTTTCTTTATATTGATAATGCCTCCCATGTCTATCTCCCAATCCAGTCCTAGGAGCACAGGATAAGGAACTACATCTTCCACAATTTGAATTACCTCAAAGTCGGTGCGTACCTTAAATCTTGCGATATCTACCATAATATTTGATAGCCTTCCTAATGGTATGATTTTCTATTGGTTAACCATGTGAAGCTGTATAGTGGACCATTCCAGCTTAGGTTCTCCCATTTTCTGCCATGTTTTCTTAGGCAGTACGTTTTCATCTGATCTGAGATCCAAGATGACCTGATCCATCTCATAGTCGCCTAGATGCGTTGTTAGCCGCATCTCCCACCCAATGCTCTTCTTGTGCTTGTATAGTTTGTGAACATCATTAATTTACACGGGAGGGTCAGTTCTTTCTGTGCAGCTATCTATCAGTGCTTGAATATTTTCTACAACCTTCTGGTTGCGTAGCAGCTTCACGCATGCCTGTAGAAATGGTTTAACTTCGTAGTTTGTTCTTAGGTTTTATGGATCCCTAGAAGTAGATGCCTCATCTTTAGTAAAGTCCTTACAAGCTGCGACAAAGGTTTCATTTTCCTTACGTAGGTCCAAGATTTCCTGTTTGACATCTGCTTTCTGGATAAGAGGGTCAGCCGTGGATTTCTCCTCAGCTCCTCCAGTAGCCATGCCACTGCGCGTTATGACATTAATACTTGGTCCCTCATCTCGCGGCTCTGCCTTAACCCTCTGCACATTCTGTGTTGGTGACTGCTATTTTTTCTTCATTTTAGTTATGAGTACCGGGCAACAGAACCATTTTTTGGCTTGAGGGGTCCTGACCCAGGTTCGGAGGTTAAGGTTTTCCAATAAACCCCTATACTACTAGCCCTTTCGACAATGACCTACTTGCATAGGCCAAGGTCTCACCCGAAGTAGTATGGGAGGGTGCTGGAACCAGGTTTCCACACCTAGAGAGAGAGAGTAGGTAATTTAAGGCAGATCTATGTTGCAAATTATTAGGTTTGCACAGAATGAGTCTATTCGAAACTCTTTTAACAGTATAATCAACGCATAACCATAGCAAAGATATTATCACTAACAGATCTAATCAATACATTCACATCCATGTGCACATCAGCAAATACCATCACAGAACATTATAATCGTAGCCAATTCTAGATCATAGATACATTCGCAGCTTAAATAACTATCACAGATACGCTTCAGCAGTAAACACAATCAATCTAGATAACACAAAGGTACTTAAAATATATTCCACATTCATTAGCATAAAAAATCCACTTACAACCCAAATACATCCCGCGCACACAACCTAGCAGGGTCCGCACACAGCAAGACTGAGGATCTCCACGCACACACCCAGCAGGAGTCCTTACCCAAAACAACCCAGACAGATCCTAACAATTTGTACGTAGCATCAATCTTATGTCTTGCCTCCTTACTTGACCCAAATTATCTATCTATTTATAATATCATAGCCTTCGCTATCCTATGGTCTGCAAACTGTGGTTTGCGGACCCTAGAGCTACCCTTTAACCCATTACAAAAAATTAGGGGCTTTGACCCACCCCAAAACCCCTACGCAGGATCGACTATTACAAAATTATACAAAAACATAGGTTAGGGAACCCTGTTCCAATAGGTGTCGATACAATTTTAAGAAGGTGCCTCACTCATGAGGAGGCCAAAAAGGTTTTATATGATTTTCATGCTGAGGCTTGTGGTGGAAAATTGTTTGGATATGATATTGCACATAAAATACTTTGCGTCGGTTACTTTTGGCCTACCATATTTCATGAATGCATCCTCACAGTTAGAAGTTGTCATGCATGCCAGATATTTGATCATAAAATATGAAAACTACCAGCACCAATGCATCCTGTTGTCTCTGTGGGACAATTTTCGAAATGGGGCATTGAATTCATGACCTGTAACCCTTGTTCCTTTGGGGGGCATGATTATATTATTGTCGCAGTAGATTACTTTACAAAGTGGACCGAAGCGATGCCTACATTCAACAACACAGGACAAACAACTAAATGTATTCACAGATCATGGTTTACATTTTCGCAATCATATGATGAATGAGTTGACTGCCAAATTAGGATTGTCACATGATAGTTCTACTCCTTATTATCCACAATCAAATGGACAAGTTGAAGTTATTAATAATATTCTTAAATCAATGCTTCAACGAATGATAGGAATTCATAAATGAAATTGGCATTTGATCCTGTACTCGGCTTTGTGGGCATACCGAACCTCGGTGAAAAACACAACCGGATTTACCCCCTTTCAATTGGTGTATGGTCTGGAAGCTATCTTGCCAATCCAATGTGAAATACCATCTTTAAAACTTGGAATCGACTTGTTACCTGACACCTCTGCTGAAAAAGCGTGTCTTTTTAACCTCATCCATCTTGATGAAATGCATCATGAATCCCAATTGGCCAACGAAGCGCATAAGAGACATATAAAGGCGCAATACGACATTCATGTCCAGCCTCACATTTTCTCAGAGGGTGACCTGGTCCTTCTTTATGATCAGGAAGTTGATGTAATAGGTACAAGGAAATTTGATCCGTTATGGCATGGCCCCTATATTGTCAAAAGAGTTCTTGCTAAGGGTGCCTACAAGTTGGTAGATTACGATGGAATTCTGTTGGCGCAGCCCCGAAATGGGTTGTATCTGAAACGTTACTATTCTTAATCATGAGCGTAGTAATTTTTTGTATTATATTGTATATATGCTATTGATTTGCATTTACTGTCTTAGTTTTTTTTTCTAGAGTTTTCTTGAAGTTAGTAATCTCTTTTACATTTCATCGTAGATGTCTGAATCTTTGGAACCATTTGTTGGGTATGCCGATGGTGCTAGTCATAGTATGTAGAATCTATCCTCTACATCGTGGGCCATTTTCACTCTGACCGATGAGTTAGTGAGTTTTCAAGGGATTTGTATTGGTTGATCTACAAACAATATCGTTGAGTATAACGTATTGATCGAAGTTCTCTCTGATGCCATTTCATTTTGTATTAACTGCATCATCGTAAGGTTAGACTCACAACTTATGGTATTACAACTTACTAGTGTTTATACTGTTAGAAATCCAACACTGCATCGTATGTTCCTAAGAGTTCGAATTTTGGAAAGAAATTTTGATTTCATTCAATATCAACACATTTCCAAAAATTTGAACACATTAACTGATTCTTTAGAGAATTATGTTATAAACAGACACTTGCAACACATGTAAATATACATTCACATAATTGAATAGGATTGTGAAATAAACATAGGAAAACAATGAAATAAAATAAATAGATAGTTATAGGTTTTTACAAAATTTGTGCCCAAAACACATTGGTCATATGACCTCAAAATTTATGCAACATGTAAAAATTAAACTAGTGGTGCTCATGATAACATGCTACTGATCTAGCTATCCAATGGAGTAACTGCATCCATCGGTTAGTAATGCTAATAGTGTGGTGCTGCAGTTGCATGGGTAACTCTTCAATCTGGAAATATGGAATCTCTAAGGTCAACCCCTATATGTGCTGCTAAAGCTCAGCAAGTGTCTCAGCCATATCTAAATCCTGAAGGAATTCTCTCCTGAAAGCCCTCTCTGCTAGCTCATCCATTCCATGCTTTGGCTCTCCCACTGGTAGAAATCGACCCACATTTGCATTACATCAAACTTTAGTTTAGTCTTGGGAAAACATTAAAATAAAAAAACATGTATAAACCTTAGAAAAATAAAAAAACATGGCAAAACATTCTTACCAATTGCAACCCACTGAGCACCTTCTGGTAAAGCTAAATCTGGATCTCCTCCGAAGTCGATGCCTGCATATGCATAGTAATCGATGGCGATAATTTGTCGCCTGAATTAGGCGTAGAATGCAGTTGAGAACATGATGGACGATTGACCAACATTTATAGCCATTAGTTCTACCCATATCTACATCCTTGGATCTCTAGGGTTAACTATTCCTAGCGTCACATGTTGAGAGTGCATCAGTGGAATCCGCTCTAAGGAAAAATAAATGAGGATCGAACCATAGTTGAAAATTTTCTTCCTTCATCCCTTTGCCTTATTCAGTTGTTATTTCATTAAAGAGAGTATGAATTCAACCCAATTGAAAACTGTTGGTTCCATGCACTCTAGTGCATACTTCATATAAGTTCTGTTCTCGATCAAGTTTTGCAATCGTGAATAAGATGGTTCTCAATGGAAAATCACGAACATCATGGAATTTTATTTTCCCATCCTTGCTAGGCTCTGCCCATGGATTGTAATATTGCAATATATAGTCTCTTACCATCTCCCCTCTGAGAGCAGACCCTGAGAGAGAAATGGGTAGGCCTTTCCTCAACAAGCCTGTCATAAAATATATATCCTCCACTAAAATGGGGACCACATTGTTCCCAATATGAAATGCCTTAATCGCCGGATTCCATGCACGAACAAGGAACTCCAATAGTTCCATCTATTGCCCCATACCCAATAGACGAAAGTACTTCAATAACCCATAGTATATGAGGGCTCTTACAGTACCTTGATCATTTAAGGCAATCGTTTTTTGTTCTTCATGCTCTCTTTCCCTCCAATTAATTGTATTTTGGTCCGTTGAATCCCTGAAATAATACCATAAGACTCATTAGGACCATTTTCATGCAAAAACTAGGCAAAATTTGGGCACACTGCAAGAATAAAAAATGTGAATTTCACCCAATGTGGCCTTGGTCAAGAGACAGTGTGTTGCATATGCACCTAGCCTTCATTTTAGGTGCATTCCATTGCAGGTTTCGACATCCAAGGGTGCATTGCCCTCTTTTGAAAATAAATTTACCCTAAGGGGCCCAAATCCCTAAAAAAATGCAATGAAATGAAATAAAAAGACTACTGAAGGAAAGAGGAGGTTTATGGCACCAAACTGGATCAAACGGTGAGGAAAACCATCCACAGAATTGATCGTAGTCAACAATTGAAGTGCGGGGGAAAAAATAGGTTCAGAACTCCAAAATGAAAATGGTAACTTTCAAATGGTAAAAATGAATAGTAAAACTATTTTAATTAGTCATTTGATTATTTTCAAATCATATTTATTGTTGTGACTATGGTTTTTATTCATTTTTTGTCATGAAACAGGTATTTTTAATTTGTTTGATGTTGTTCTGAACATGTTTGCGACTGATATAGCAGATTAGTCGTGCACATTTATATCAAGAATGATTTGACCACAAAGCATACTTTTATCCTTATCTTTTGAGCTTTGATAAAAATGAAAAAGGACTTGAAGCACACTTTTATCTATTTTTAGAGCTTTGATAACGACGAAAAAGGAACCCCTGGAGTCTTTTTTTAGCTCTTTTTAGACTCCATTAATGTAAAAATATTGTCGAGCACTTGTCTTTTCGAGCTCGTAAAAGTAAATGAATTGACATCTACTCAGTATAAGTTTAACCGTTTTCCTGACTGAGATAGATTACTTACAAAAAAGGAAAACCTTAGTCAAACATGGCTAGGACGTTCTCTTAGATATCATTTACACTTTTTCAGATCTGAGAGACAACTTTACGAAAAAGAAATTATGGATTTTTCTTTTGTCCTCTTTTTGAAACTCTCTATATATGAAAACGGATTGGGCTATCACTGTCGTTAGGCTCGTTAAAACATAAAATAGAGAAGAGATTGTCGATCATGGGAAGAATTGAGTTTCATTTATCTCTAGAATCATTAAATTATTAAATAGTGATGCATATTCGCCCGAAGGGTTGAATTATAGATCAAGCATATGTTATCCTCAAGCTTGTTAAAAAATAAAGAGGTACTGGTCGACAAATGACTGGGGAAAATTTGGGAAAGTGAACAGAACTTTTACGGTAGCAGGTCACTCTTGAACATGACACTTCACTCCATCATTGTGACTGTTTGGGTTGGGTAATATTCTTGATGATTGTTTGATACCTATGGTTCATCATACCTTCACTTTGATTTTGGGTCAATGTTGCCAATGCATCTCAGTGTTGCTGATATGTTCAAGAAAAGTCATCTAGTGAATACTCATCCTTCTGCAATACTCATAAAACTTCATTCTCATGACAATCATCCCTGAACATTGCTATATCAAGTGACATTTTGTCTCTGAAATTAGTAACTCCCATTTCGCGGTAAAGTGAATTCTTGTCGACTTCAAATTATCATGCATGAAGTTTACTTAGAAACATCATCTTCCAGTACCATGAGACTTGTTACAACATTGACAAGATCCTCACTTCTAGACCTTTGACCAAAATATTTTGTTTGGCGTTTGAAATCAAATCATCTATTCACGCCTTACGAAATGTACTGCAGTACCTTGAGAGCCATTAACATCAATGGTGGTTCTCTCGCATTTGTTAACAACTCACATCATTGGCTGGTAATCAAATGATGTATTACCATGTTCGACTACAAATCATATATTTGCATGGCTATAATTGTACTGGAATGATTGAGTGAATGAGATAAGAAGACCCCGGATCTATTTTCAGCCATCCGTGTTGTGATTTCAAGATTTTTGTACACATCATCTGTATTTTGACCTTACATACAGATCGTCATCCCAACATGGGCCTATATCTGTAGGCATGTCTGTATTGGGCAACATTCCAATGTAGACGAATTTCTGCACTATGTACATGCTATTAGATATTTTATGTGCTGAGCATGGGAATGCCCCCCCTAGAAATTCGTGATCAAGATGAAAATATCATGATGTAATGTATTGTAAGATTAATGTAGGTCACCACTCCGCTTCAGTTCCATCTCATCACGTCGTAAAGCATCTCATTCAAAAATATTGTTATTATTTTGACTTCATGCTTTAGGGAGCAATTTTTATAGTTCAATGTGGGCATCATCCCCCCATGACCTGTTCAAACTAGACATCATCCCCAGGACCAATGAAATAAGGTCTATCATCCCCTTTCATTTCAATTTCTATATGCCCTAAGAGAAGAACAAATCATTCATGGCTTCTATTGTGATATTTCCAAGGTTTAATTATATGTTATATCACTTATGAGCTCACCAACACTGCCTATCAAGGGACTAACTACATTGCATATGCATCTCCCTCCATTCAAGGGTGCACTGCAATGCACTTACTGACATTCAAGGGTGTGTTGGTCAAATGGGAATGAAATTCTCATTGTTCCAAAATCTCCACATGGCCAGTGCCTTCTAGAAGAATCCATATGTGTCAAACTTTGAATCCAATTTTCCATCTAACACCTATGAACTTGGAAACATGTCTCGGCTATTATTAGAAAGTAATTAATTGAGAAACTACCATCAATTTCCCTATAAATTGAGCACAGATCCTAGTGCTAGGGTAGGAAGAATTTTGGTAAATAAATTTTATTGGATTCTCAATTGAGAGAGTGCAAGAAGTGATATGATGTTGGTTTGATGTTGGATGTGACAAGGCTGGGATGAAGCTAGAGCTGGTGACATCAAATCGATAATTGGTTGTAACCTCCCCCTTCTACTCTTTAATAAAGATTGTTGTTCATTTTCCCATATATGCATCTATTTATGTTTCTATTTCTCATGAAATGGACTCTTGAATGATATATATGTTTCATGTTTAATCGATTTAAGTGATTAAGATAAGTAGGCATATGTATATTGCAATTTGTTTGCTGTTCTATGTTTATACTTGCAGGAATCAATCTGGCAATCTAAGTTGGATTGGAGGCTACAAAAAAGGCAACAAAAGGAGAATAGGAAGCGCTTGGATCACAAGTAGGTTCTTCTATCTTTCTGTGTGTCTATTTATTCTTAGAGAAAGTGATAGAAAAGTATTTAATTTGTTATTATAAGTGCCTAGCACCACACTTAGGGAATTTTATTTATCCGTAGATCATAATTCTACATAACACTTTGTGACTCATACTCATTATGACTGAAGTGTGCCAGAGGTCACAATGTTTGATTGGGTCTGACATAGATCTGTTTGGTTCACAATGGCTTAGCCTGAGACTGTTATATTGGGTATCATGTGGATTTGGATGGATCACGTTGTGTTGGATTGTTTATGACTTAGAATCATTGTGACTGGAGCATGCCAAAGGGCATGGTGTTTGATTGGGTCTACCATGAATCTGGTTGGCTCACATTGGCTTAAGATGAGACTGTTATATTGGGTTTGACATGGATTTTTTTTGTCTCACATTGGCTCAGCCTATGACTATTTGGTTCTAATTTCGATTGGATCATAGTGATGTGGATATCATTATAAATAAAATCGGTGATCATCCCTTCGTACAAGGTACTGTATGGCACATTTGGTTGGAACATTGCTTAACTCTTGGAAGGTGAGGGGTTTGAACTAACAAATACTTTTTATTATATTTTATTTTCAATAGAAATACATGTTTTCAAATAATTAAGTCAACCAACATTGGCCTTTATGTCGAATTCCCACTATACTTTGTCCATTTTGTAGAGTGCACTTAGATTATGTCAATTTATCGAACACTTAATTTATTTTTTGGTTTTATATGGTTTTGGGGGGTTTCTGGGCTCATTTTGTTACACTAAAATTTGTCACCATGATTGTTGATTCAGATATCTTGCCATCCAATGGAGTGTCTCAAGTGAATCCATTATGAAGCTTGAAGTAAAATAATGCCAAGGACAAACATAATTTTGGTTTTCACTGCTTAAAAATCATTTTTGAGCACCTATACGGTTTTCATGAAAAAAACCTGTGCATACGCAGTTTCTTCCACTATAAACTGTATGTCAGTTTCTCGAACACTTAATTTTTTTTGCTTTTATATGGTTTTAGGGGGTTTTTGGGCTCATTTTGTTACACTAAAATTTTTCACCATGACTTTTGATTCAGATATCTTGCCATCCGATGGAGTGTCTCAAGTGAATCCACTATGAAGCTTGAAGTAAAATAATGCCAGGGACAAACAGAATTTTGGTTTTCACTGCTTAAAACTCCTTTTTGAGCATCTGTACGGTTTTCATGAACAAAACCTGTGCATGCACAGTTTCTTCCACTGTAAACTGCATAGATATGTGAAATTTCTTCGACTATAAACTGCGCAAGTCTGTTCATGTAGGTAAAAATAAAAAGTAACTTCTATAAGCTTTGGTTGAGGAATCTTATCCAAATTAGAAACGTCAAACCACTACATACCTGTGCCTCATCCCTTGGTACATCAAACTAATCTCCTCTTCTTAAGCATCATATCCCTTAAGAAGTGGAACTAAAAACCTCCTCACCCTTCCTATAAATTGAGCATAGGACTAAAGGAATGAGAGATTATCGAGAGTGAGATTTGTAAACTCATGTTGTTGGTTTTGGGTCTGAAGAGATTGTCATCAAGGGAAGGAAAGGAGACCATTAGAAGAGGCTTGTGACATCAAGGCAACCAGGTTGTAAGATTGTTTTACCTTTTGATTTTAATATAAAGGAATTTTTATTTCTTAATACGGTTTTCCATTTTCCCTTTTGATGTTATTTGTGGGATTCCTTGATCAATAACATAGTTTATAACTGATTATTGATTCATTTATATGTTGTATGCTAGATTAGAGATTTAATTTAGCTTTGATTTTATATGCGAGATGCTTTGATCCCTTTGAATGTTTTTTGTCTATGCTTATCTCTTTTGAAGAATCATGGAGAAGCTATGGAAAGAATTTGGAAATACTCTAAAGCATTGAGGAAAATTTGGCTGTGGAAAGTGCTGAAAGGAATTCTATAAGCACTTCGTTAATAGGTAAGTGATCCTTCACATACTACATGTTTCATGTTTTAGTTATAGGATAATGAAAGAACTATTTTTTTGCCTGCTTGTTTCTAGTTTTCCTTTAGGATTCTAGGGAGATCGCTCTTGTCCACAAGAGGGATTTATCTAGGTAACAAATTGGTGACTCCACCGGGGAATGAGTGTCCTCCATTGTGTCCTTTTATGCCTTTAAACCCTTTTAAGAATAGACCTTTGTTTTTTTTTTCTTAATTTTATCGATTTGTGCAGTTTCTGTTCAAACACAGAGCACATATCTACGCAGTTTTGCTTCAGCAATAGTGTGCATGTGCACTTAATTACACTGATTGGTTCTGCAACCCTATAAAAGTTTTGAAAAATTTATGGTTTCTTTGATATAAGTCCAGATTTTTTGTTTTTTATGATCTGTTAGCTTGTTTATAGTCTCATTAAATCTCTGTTAAGTTGATTGGGTGTTTTGAATTTTATTTTTTGAGAAATTCTTAATTTTATTTCTTTTGGTCATTACTTCAAGGTTTGTCTCAGTTTCTTAACAATTTTTGCATCTTTTTTCCTTTTTTTTTGCAAAAACATTTCCCCCTCATTCGTCGGGGGTGGGTGGGTGTGGATATTGAGAATTTGGAGGTCTAGAGATTAATTCAAATTATATTCTTGATAATTACTTGTGTGCTTACTTGAGTTACTTATGTCTTCTCTTCGTTAGATTATTTAGTCTTTTCATCAAGTCAATTACCAAAATATAAGACAAAAAATTAGGCTCCTCGAGCTAGGGAAAAACCTATCCCACTTGGAGAGGAAAACCCATAAATAATTCTTCTTATAGATCTTCAAATGAAAAGTTCCATGACCAAGACTTAGACCCTTGAACTATGAATGCCTCCAAGACCTTGTCACTACTTATAAGTCTTCTTTCAGTGCGAATCCTTCTTTTCTTCATCAATGTGTACTGATGGTATCATCTATGCAACAAATATTTGGATGACAATACATTGCTGGTATTTGAGTCACTGTACTACTATAAAATTGCATCATCATGGCACCTAGCATCTTTTTAGACCAGCACCGAGTCTCTGTTAACTTGCAGTATAACCAAGACATGTAGCATACTAGAACAACACTGAAACAATACAATATACTTATCATAGCACCAAGTTAATGTGCCAATTATCGATGTATTAAATCCACATCTTATCATTGTAGTAAATATGCATCTAAAACCCTAATCACAACCTCAGAAACCCGCACTTTTTACTTCAAAAAATCTGCACTTTTTACTTTAGGAAATCGACACTTTTATTTGTGGAAATTACAGAGAAATCTACACTCCTTTTGATCTCGGAAATCTGCACTATTTGACCTCTAGAATCCGCACTTCATGACACAAAATTCTTTGCTATTATTGACTCCTGAAATCCACATTTTTTTCTTCTGAAATCTGTAATTCTTGACACATAATAGTCCACATTTATTGATGACAAATGGGCCCCAATTCAGGGTATATATAAGGTTTATGAACCTCCTTTTAGGCCGACCCTACACCAAGTTTGTAGGGTGACATGTTACTGCAAATAGGCTGACTTGCATCATTAATATTCAACGTTGAGTTAGGATCGTTCCAAGCCATTATTCCACAAGGTATATGACAAGGTCTTGGAGCATTTAATGATGATTGGGCTCTTCATATACATGACACTAATTACACTTATAAACAGAAGATGAACCCTAAATAGACATCAGGAAGAAGCCTAATAACCTATAATAAAATTATTGCTCATGAAACCCATGAAGAAAGTACAATAAAAATACATTTTATTATCTATGTCTTCTTCTTTACATAAATACATAATTACATAGTCAATATGAAGACCAATCCTAGTTACACTTTTCAACAGGGGGGGATAAATTGTGTCTAGCTGTTAATCACCTTTGAGCGTTTTTACTTTTGACCTTTGCGATTCTCACCCAGTTTTCTTTACTTGCACTTGATTGGTTCCTTATATTACATTAGTGAAGGAAAATAGTCTTGTTTTTCTTTCACTGATTTGGAATCATCTTTTTTTTTTTAAATTCTCTTGCATAGATTAATTTTTCATAGTTAGAATTCTCATTTTCAGAATATGAACGAAAAGTGTGCATAGATTACATTTGCATAGTTTTCAAGTGAATTGTGCATAGATTACAACTGCATAGTTTACAGTATGGAAAAGTCAACAATAGATTTAGGTCAGTTTCTTCGATTGTCTTATTGAGGTAAATCACTTATCCTTACAATTTTGTGTTTTGAGTTTGTGTTGGTTTGCTGATCTATCAAAAAAGAGTCTTTCACTTCTGGAATTGGTTGTGTGAATCTCTTTTCTTTCAGTGAATCTCATCATATATTCATTTATGCATGTTGTAAAGAGTTAATTGATCGATTGAAAAGATAGTGTTTCTCATTGAAAGATAGTCCCGATTTGAATTTTCTTGTTTTTATGCTTGTTTTAAACATAAAAATAAAAAAATTTCTCTGATTTGATTAGCATTAATATTTTCTTACTAAAAATTAGTGCATCAGAGAATTTGTTATATTTTCTCTTATTTATCATTTTCTTCATTGTTGGAAGTGAATGGAACCTCTCTCCTTACTTTAACTAGGATTCATTGAAATGAAAATATTACATTATCATATTCGATTGCATTCAATTTTGGGTCAGGCCATAACACCACTGGTTTCACCTCCATTTACCTACTGAGTAAGTAAAAACCAAATAACACAACGTTAATTAAAATTAATCTATATATTTTTATATTTTCTAGGGCTCATTCCACCAATTTAGATCAAGATCAGTGCTTTGGAATATGGAATTAATTAACTTTCCAAAGAAAATAAACAAATAATAGTATCGTACGGTAGGGGAAAATTCTAGTTGTTGCAATTTTTCTCTAGGAAGGTCTTCTTAAAAGAGTCAAGCACGAGGTCATATTGGACCCAGTGGAGTAATCGTACCTACTTAATTGGTAAAGATAGAAGATGTGCACGCATTACAAATGGTAAACCTCAGATTAACCGTGTCGAGGAGCCTGGGATCACTTGTTAGTAAAACTCGGATTTACCATGTCGAGGATCTTTCAAGGGGATTGAGCTTAGTTAATTTGCCCTTGCATGTATATCGGGCCACATACTGTTCCCCCAGGTTTGATTGTATCAATTGGTAACCTTAGTGGCTATAATATTAGGATTTTGCTCGAGGTGATGGTGGAGGGAAGGTCCCACTATACCTGGAACGACCATTGAATAGACTCAATTGGACCTTTTGGAGGGTAATATTCCCTCGAGATGGCATAGTGGAGTTTCTTGCACCAAACTATTTCAATAAGCAGCTTGTTAGGGTAACTTGTTCCATCCGCTAGTTTTTCACATTGATTTCAGTGATGTTGGATTTCATCACCAATTAGTGATTTTGCTGTGAAAATAATTTATTTGTGTGTGGTTTGACTCGTAGATTTGATAACGTGTGTTCATTTGTTTGTTTTTAATTTTTAGATACCGTAGGTGTGGATTGTGACTTTGGATTGTTAATATTTTTAAATTTTTAATAAAAATTTACTGAAGTTGAACCTAATGGAGACAATTCTAGAATTTACCAACCAATGAATCCCTCTTAATGATAATCCTAGTCCTTTTCCTTTCTTTGAAAATATTGGTCCTCCTTATATGGCTACATTTTCATTACTTCGATTTACCATAGGTTTATCGGTATGGTTATTTTCAACTTCGTTGGCCTCGAATACTCAAATTGTTCCACCTCAAACAGATGCTTCACCTCAACCAGGTTCACCATCTCAACATCACCAACCTCGTTTTGATCCTTTACATTCTTTGCCCAACATGTATTCCTCCATTTCTTCTTATTCGCTTGGTAAAAGCCTTGATGCTAGTAACCAGGTGGCTAAGAAGAAGAAGAAAGGGAAGAGGAAGAAGAAGTAAGATAAGAAATAAGTCAACCAACCAACCATGGTTGTAAGTTTTGGTAATGTGGAAAAATCCTCCAATATGCATCGTAAGCCCAAATATCCTTGCAATATTTGTAAGGGTGACCACTTCCTTATCAATTGTCCTGGTATTCCTAAATTCTTGGAAATATGGTCAGAAAAATATTATCAACTTATTGTTGATCCATCAACTAGTGATTGTCAGGTTCCGAGGAAAAAGGGTAAAGTTAGGTTTCCTTGTAGGTTATGCAAATGGAGTCATCATAGTCACCTTTGCCCTCATATGGATGAAGCATCAAAATTTTTATAAAACCTTACTATTTCTCAATAGAAAAAACTTCCAACTGGTTACCGTAAACTTTCTCCCAACCTACCGTCAGTTGACGAAGTGATTGATCTAATTCCAAGTACGGTCAATCCCACTCTTCCATTGGAGAGTGGAACACATATCAATCAGGTTTATGAACCATTAGTTGATTAAGTGGTTGACTTAATTTCACATTCGGTTGATCCCACCCTCCCTGTAGAGAGTGAAATTCATACCACTCAGGTTCTTCTTGTTACTTCAGATTATTCTACACTAGGGGGAATTTTACCTATTCCCATAGAACCCCTCTAAGTACTGAGGTATTTTCCTTTGATTGGAGTAAACCAACAGAACCTCATCTCCCTTCTTCCACCCCTTTCCAAATAATTGTGAAGGCTTGTGGCAATAATGTGCATCATGAAAATGTATATGAAGGTGATTTTGTTAGTATTTTATCCTCAACTTCTTGGAAATATTTGGGTTCCCCTCATCTTGTGACTATTACACATAATCTGTCATCTTTTGACAGAACCATTAGTGAACCTGTAGGGATCCTTCCTAAGTTTCCTATTATCTTTGAAGGTAAAAATGTCTCTATGGACCTTTTGGTAGTCCAAGGGCCCTTGGATTTAATTTTACTCCTTGGGCGAGACTATGTATATGCAATGAAATATATCATATCGACACTCTTTGACATGATGTATTTCCCTCAAAATTGAAACATTGTGACTATCGACCAAATTTCATTCATTGATCTTGACTCGAATACCAACCATCCAACATCCTGGAATGTTCCTTATACGAAAGTGGTATCCACCCCACCATGGGTTAATTATGTGGCACCTTATCCCATGTATTCAGTTATCGATGTAAGTAGGCCTCTCATTATTTTCTCAAATTATTTTGACTTAGATCTAGTAATTAACTTGGTAAACCCTTTGGGGGTATTTTAACACGATTTTATTATCCCTATTGAGTCACTTGACATGTGTTCCTTCCATAGAACTATTCTTCCATCTGATGACGGCCTCTTGGAAGCCATGATCAAGGTGTGTTCCTTCCACTTGGAAACCTTAATCAAGGTCCTTATGAGGGTGGTTCTTTTACTGTTTCAAACCCATTAAAACAAGAAATAAGGTTCCATGAGGATGGTTATTTAACTGTGTCAAACTTGTTAAAAAATGAAACAAGCCCATGAGGATGGTTTTTCTACTGTGTCAACCTCATTAAAAAATGAAAAAAAGTCACATGAGGATAGTTCCTTTTACTCTGTCAACATTGTTAAAAAATGAATCAGATCATAATGAGGATGGTTCTTCTACTGTGTCAACCTCGTTAAAAAATGAAACAAGTTTCCTTGAGGATAGTTCTTTTAATGTGTCAACCTCATTAAAAATGAAACAAGTACTTATGAGGATAGTTCCTTTTATTGTGTCGATCTCGTTAAAAAATGAAACATGTCATTATGAAAGTTATTTTCCCGTGTCAAGCTCGTTAAAAAATGAAACAAATCCTCTCCTAATTAAATCGAGTCTTTGACTAGATCTTGTAAATGTTAAGTCGAGACTTTCATATGATCTCGTAAATGGATATTCATTCCATCCACCTATTAGTAACCAATATTCTACTTAGGTGAATGAAATGAAACTCGGGGGGCATGTTCCCTTGCAATTTATTCTTGGGGGGCATAGAAAATTATCTTGTAATATTCCAAATTAGGAAAAATAGGAATATAGCACATAAAAATGGAAAATGCAATAAAGTACCAATACATCAATGGGAGTAGATCATAGAGCCATTTTATTTCATATTATAGAATAGAAATGAATACAAGATCTTGAGGAAAAGGACACTCAAGCTAGGCATAACAAGCCTCAAATGACCCAATACAAGAAATATGAAATGTTGCTACTACATAAAATGCCAGAGAACATATGACTATGCAGTCCTATGGAGAATAAATGCAAGGTGAAACTGAAAATATAAAGAACTGCTGATAAAATTCTTAAAAATTATTGGGATCAAAGATCTCAGCTTTCTAGCAACTTTCCAAGACAACCCAGAAGGGGTTTCTAGAAATACACCATATGAAAGTTACAGCCCTAGGGCTGAATAACACACTGCAAACGTGTAACTAATAGGAGGTGGATTATCTGATATAAAAATGGTTGATACTCCTCTAATATATCTTTCAGATGAAGGGATGCTCCCCTCACTGGAAAACTAACTCAAAAGTTTGGGAATTAAGCCCTCCACTGCAATTGCCCTGCAAAATAACACAGTTTCTGAAGGAGACTGCGCTGCTAAAGATGGCTAAATCTTCTGATAATTTTGAATGGTGGAAATGAAGCTCAAGGAGCCTCCTAATAGGTCTCCCAGATGAAGGTCTGCTCCCCTCACCGGAAAATAGGCTCACCAACTTGGGTACTTGACCCTCCACTACAACTACCCTACAAAATAATGCAATTCCTGAAGGAGACTGCACTGCTAATGAAGGAGGAAGATTGGAATGATGCTAGATGGTGGAATTTAGCTCAGGTAACCTCTCCTGAGTGGGAACTTGAATTTCTCCGAGGATGAGGGTGAGATTTCCGCTCGGAAACACCCTTGTGCTAAACATCACAGTAGACTCCACTAAATAGTTGAAGCATGCAGAAAGTCATAAAATACCAAACATAAAAAGTATTCAGAATGCCCTCTATGGATTCCATACCCTTTCTCATATGCTTTGTGAGCCTCCTCATGCTTGGTCCCACACATTAAAGATGCTACTCTCATGGAGACTCCCTCCCACTAACATTGTGTTGTCCCTCAATAAATCTCCACTACCTCCATACCAGCAGTGTTGATTTGGTCAAACTTGAAACCATCCACATGCTTCAACCTCTATTCACACCTAAGAGCGCTTCAACTAGATGATAAGATGACCCACATTCAAATTAGAAGTTTTTTTATTCCTACTAAGGAGATTTATGGGTCTCCCTGCGATCCAGGTGGATATTGGTGGCCACCCGCCTATTCCACTTGGGCCCCCACCATTGTCTCTTTCAGTTTTTCGGTTTTGGCATAACTTACTATTTTTAGCAGTTTTTCGGGTCCTGAACTTCCGGAGCCGTTTTGAGGCCCTAAACGACGTTTTTTGGGTATTAAATTTGTTGCGATTTTGATCATCAAAATCGTCACAAAAGTTGTAGTCCTCGGATAGAGCTTTCTAATGATGTATCATGTGCGTCAAACGGAGATAGTATGCCAAAGTTACGTCCCTGGGAAATTGAAACACCAATTTACCCAAACAGGGCCCATAGTTTTGGCGCTTCATCTCCTAGGGTTAGGTTTTTGGGATGTTGAGGGTTCTCCATTGTTTCTCAATAATAAATAGGCCCTCGAGCCTCATTGTAACTCGGTTCAGAGGCCTGTAGCCGCCACATCTCTTCTCAGAGATAGCTACCAGTGCCCTAGCTAGTTTTATTTCCATTCTGTCTGTAAGCAAATTTCAGTTCTTTGATATTAATGAAATGAAGTGTTATTTCCGCTGCATCTCTGTATTTATGGTTATGTGTTTATTCTGTTGCGTTTCTGCATAAATCCGGATCAGTGGTATCAGAGCGGTCTGCTTTTTCTCGATCCTTCTTTGCATGTCCCCAACGAGGTCGGGGTATAAGGAGCTAGGGCTTGATCTGGTGGAACCTTTGCAAGATCGGCCTCGCAAACCTCGACGGACGCCCATGGGGGACAAAAAGAAAGATGAGGGAGTAGGAGATCCTATCAAAATATTGCTCGAGGAGGCCCTCGAAAAACAAAGGAACGCGATGATGGATAACTTTGCTCAGATCCTTCAACGGCTGCCCACCGGCGGCGCATCTGCATCCAGTAGCCACTCTGGAGTTGCGACTCCCTTTAAGGTACAAGTAGATTTTGACATTCCCATATTTGAGGGTCAAATAGACGCAGATGCCGTAGATAGATGGTTGAATCTATTAGAAGGATATTTCTCTGTTCATGACTTTTCAGACCGGGAGAAGATTATTTTTGCACTCCTCAAGCACCCCCATGTTAAGGGCTTGATAGGAAACCTCTTCTCGAAACAGGAACCAGACATAACCTCTCTGATTCAGCACGTCTTAACTGGAATTTATTTCAAGTACAGATCAAGAACAATACTGTCCCGTGGGAAGCTATTGAGGACAGATACTACCTACAATGTGAATACATTACGAACAGAGATCAAGGTGTGCCGAATATTGAAATTTGTTACCATACCCTGTAGCACAAAGTTGGGTATCAAAGATTCAGAGAAACATTTGGTGCTAAAAAAGTATCGCAGTTGTCTGCACAGATACATTCAGGAGGAAATGGAGTTCCTCGACATCTCCTCGCTTGGTACGGCATACCGGTATGCTGCCAAGATTGAGCAGAAATTCAAACAGAAGAAGCGAGACTTTGGATCCGCGAATCAAAAGCAAGGAAAAGGTGCTTCCAAACCGCAAAACAAAGGACAGAGCATGGCGGCTAAAGACAACCCATCAAAGCCACAAGACAAGAACAACACCGCAAAGCCAAAGAAGGACACGGGAAAGTGGTGTGAGTTCCATAAGAGCTCCACTCACAACACAAGTGAGTGTCGGGCCAAGCAGCCGCTAGTGGCCGAGATGAGGGCTTCTGAGTCAGATGCATGCTCCGACTCCGAATCAGAACCTGAAAAGGGGAATGAAAAAGGGAAACAGATTATTGATGCGGAGCCCAACGCCACCGTTGCCACTACAAAGGTCCAGAAGGAGGAACCGGAAGATCCAGAGGAGGAGGAACGTCTCTTCCACTCCCAGATGTGGGTAAAGGGCTCCCCTGTACAGTTCATTGTCGACAATGGGAGCCAAAAGAACCTCATTTCAGCAGACGCCGTGAAGCGATTGGGCTTGCCGACCACAGCTCACCCACATCCATACACCATCGGGTGGCTTCACCAAGGACGAGATCTCCGCGTCAGCCAGCAGTGCCGCCTTCCCTATAGCATCAAGCCCTTCACGGATGAGGCATTATGTGACGTTGCTCCTATTGATGTTTCTGATGTATTATTAGGACAACCATACTTGTGGAAGCGTCATGCTGTGTATGAGTCTCGACCTCGTGCTGTTATTATTACTTTGGGAAATAAGTTGTACAGGATACCACAGGTACCACCTCCTACGACTATCTCTTTGGTTACTGCAAAACAATGTAGTAAGCTCATTTCCCAAACCAGGAAATTCGTTTTCCTGATGATCCGCCCCCAGGGCAAGAAGAAGACCGTGGCCACGACCTCCAGACAGGGCCCCTCTGCACGACAACAACAAATGGATAAGGTCGTGGAGGAGTACGGGGACATCTTCACCTCACCCACAGGGGTTCCTCTGCACTGCCAGGTCAAGCACCCGATTGATCTGACCCCGGGTGCGCCACTACCCAATGGACTGATCTATCGACGCTCTGTTATGGAAAATGATGAAATCAAGAGGCAGATTCAGGAGCTGTTGCAGAAAGGTCACATCAGACCAAGTTCATCGCCCTGTGGGAGCCCGATCGTGTTGGTACAGAAGAAGGATGGGACGTGGAGACTCTGTATTGACTATCGGGCACTGAACAAGATCACTGTCCGGAATAGGTACCCAATCCCACGGATTGATGACCTTCTAGACCAGCTCCAAGGTGCAAAATATTTCAGTAAGATCGACCTGAAGTCTGGGTATCACCAGGTACCAATTGAACCCTCTGATGTGTGGAAGACTGCCTTCAAAGCTAAGGAAGGCCTTTTTGAATGGCTGGTCATGCCTTTCGGGTTGACGAATGCTCCCGCAACCTTCATGAGGATGATGGACGATATCTTGCGGCCATTCACCAACTCATTCGTAGTGGTGTACTTGGATGACATTCTGATCTTCAGCAAGACTTGGGAAGAGCACCTTCATCACATCCGAAAAGTCCTCCAAACACTGCGGCAACACAAGTTGTGTGCCAATTTGGAGAAGTGCACGTTTGGCATGACCCAGGTCCAATATCTGGGATACATTATTGATGAAAGGGGGGTGCATGTGGATCCAGCCAAGATCCAAGTCATTCAGGATTGGCCAGCCCCGACTACTATAACAGAGCTTCGCAGCTTTCTGGGTCTTGCTAATTTCTACCGTAGATTCGTGTTGAGATTCTCTCATATCACTTGGCCCTTGAGTCAAGTCACCAAAGGAGGAGCGAGAGCAAAATTCTTTTGGTCGGAACCTCAACAGAAGGCGTTCAAAGAATTGAAAATTCGCCTCTGTTCTGCCCCAGTGCTCACCTTACCAGACTTGCAGCAGCCATTTGAGATCGAGACAGATGCCTCTGACTATGCTATTGGGGCAGTTCTTACTCAACAGGGACATCCAGTGGCATATCACAGTGAGACATTGTCTGAGACAGTTCGCAAGTATCCCACCCATGACAAAGAAATGTATTCCATTGTGCAAGCCTGTCGACAATGGAAGCATTACATTTTGGGGAAGGAAACAATCATCCACACAGACCACCGGCCCCTGCAGTTCATACAGACACAAGGGAAGTTGCAGAATGATCGCCATCAGAAATGGTCCACATATCTGCAACAGTTTCATTTGAACATCAATTATAAGAAGGGTAGCACCAATCATGTTGCAGACTGCCTCAGCCGACCACCGATCGTGGCGCTCACCACCGTGCTCAACTCTTGTGGGAACGAGACTTCTGATTGGCCGCTTCTCTATGAGAGTGACCCAGAATTCGGCCACACTTAAAAGGCACTCTTGGGGGGTAAGCAAGTTCCAAATTTTCACCTCCAAGATGCACTTTTATGTCACCTGGGACACCTTTGTGTTCCTTCAAGCAAGCGTGCCAAGATGATATGGGAAGCACACTACAGTCGAGTCGCTGGGCATTTCGGGGTCGAGAAAACAGTAGCAATACTACAAAAGTATTTCTATTGGCCGAAACTTCGAAAGGATGTCGAGAAGCACATCAGGTCCTGCACTACTTGTGCCATTGCCAAACAAACCATCAAGAAGCAAGGCCTATATACTTCGCTGCCTACCCCTAGTCGACCTTGGGAATCCATCTCCATGGATTACATGTCGGGCCTGCCTTCTACTAAGAATGGAAATGACTGTGTTTTCGTGGTCGTTGACAGATTCTCGAAGATGGCCATTATGGCGGCCTGTAAGAAGAATATCACAACAGAAGCCACTGCTAAACTCTTCTTTGAACGAGTATGGGTGCACTTTGGGATCCCACAGTCTATCATATCAGATCGAGATAGCAGGTTCCTCAGCACATTTTGGTCCAGCCTCTGGTCAATGATGGACACAAAGCTCACTAAGTCCACAGCTTTCCATCCCCAAACAGATGGCCAGACAGAGGTCGTCAACAGAATGATTGTACACATTCTGCGCATGTACAATTCAAAGCATCCATGCACATGGGACAAGAGCCTCCCCTATGTACAACATAGTTATAATCGGGCTCTCCACAGTTCAATCGGCCATAGCCCCTTTCAGGTGGGCTTGGGATTCCAGCCACTATGTCCCATTGACGTAGCCATGCCATTTGCAGCTGCTCAGGCCGATTCAGCGCATGTCCAGTATGAAGTTGACAAAGCAAGTAGCTTCATCGAGCGCATTCAACACATCCGCCAACAGGTTCATGATATATTGGATAGAGCTAATGCGAAGTACAAGCAGCGCCATGATCAACACCGGGTGCCACACAACTTCCAGGTGGGCGATAAAGTACTGCATTTGCAGAAGGAGCGCCTCACTGGACCTCACCGCAAGCTTCGCCCGCTCCGATACGGGCTGTACACCATCACCAAGGCTGTAGGTAACAATGCCTTCGAGCTTAGTATTCCACCATTCCTTGGTCTGCACCCAGTCTTCAATGTGGATCGCCTTCATCCTTACTTTCCACCTCTACTGGACACCTCGGACATTGCAGAATAACTCACACCAACAGAGTTAAACCCAGACTGCATGGAACAGGCCACCACAGATTGTATCATGGACATGCAAATCAAGAACACTCGTCAACAGCAGATCCAACTGTATCGGGTTGTCAAAGCTGGCCAACTCCTGCACCAAGGAAAGTGGTTCACCGGGGACCAAGTTCAGCAGAAATTTCCTCATCTCATGGAGGAACTTAACGCAATGGGGACCATTGCTTCCTAAGGGGGGAGGAATGATCCAGGTGGATATTGGTGGCCACCCGCCTATTCCACTTGGGCCCCCACCATTGTCTCTTTTAGTTTTTCAGTTTTGGCATAACTTACTATTTTTAGCAGCTTTTCGGGTCCTGAACTTCCGGAGCCGTTTTGAGGCCCTAAACGACGTTTTCTTGGGTATTAAATTTTTTGCGATTTTGATCATCAAAATCATCACAAAAGTTGTAGTCCTCAGATAGAGCTTTCTAATGATGTATCATGTGCGTCAAACGGAGATAGTATGCCAAAGTTACGTCCCTGGGAAGTTGAAACACCAATTTACCCAAACGGGGCCCATAGTTTTGACGCTTCATCTCCTAGGGTTAGGTTTTTGGGATGTTTAGGGTTCTCCATTGTTTCTCAATAATAAATAGGCCCTCGCGCCTCATTGTAAAGCAGTTCAGAGGTCTGTAGCCACCACATCTCTTCTCAGAGATAGCTACCAGTAGCCTAGCTAGTTTTATTTCCATTGTCTGTAAGCAAATTTCAGTTCTTTGATATTAATGAAATGAAGTGTTATTTCCGCTGCATCTCTGTATTTATGGTTATGTGTTTATTCTGTTGCGTTCCTGCATAAATCCGGATCACCTACCCTCTTATTCATCTATCTAAATGACAAAAGAAAAAATTAATATTCCAACTAGTTGAAAGATAATTAGGAATATTATAGTCCTCCCCTCCAAAATGTTACTTTTCCTCAAGAAAATGCAAGGATGGGTACTGAAAAACCTCCTCTCCTTCTCCTATAACATCATCATCTGATAGAATCCTCCACTGAACCAGATGCTCTCAAATCAATATGTCCCTTAGCTGCCCCTCCCAAGTGTCCAAGTTAGCCCTTGGTGATAAAACCAAATGGCTCACATCATAAAGAAGTGGGAGATCCATGGAGGCAACTACATGTTGTCTAATGACCGTCTTGAGGCATGATATATGAAAAATGTAGGGGATCTTGATCCCAATCAGAAGCTCCAACCTATATGCCACTCTCCCAACAAAATGGTTCACCATGTGTGGCCTATAGAAAAAATCCTTAGTCTCATGCTTTTGCAATGTAGATGAGTCATATGGCTGAAAATGATGGACCAAATTGTCCACCCCACGTTGTCTCTCTCCCCATCTATGCTCTATGTAGAATTGCTGTTGATCTTGGGCTGCATTAATGTTGTCCTTAAGAGGTCAAAATGCATTCAGACTCTCTAGGATCCAATATTTGGTTCTAATAACCTTGCTTACCCAAACCATTCCATCAATAGTGAATAGAACATCATCACCATATGGAACTAAGAAGAGAGATACACTAAGTGCCATGTGAAATTTTGGATGGTGACAATAGTCCCTCAAGTTAGACCAGCTCAGTTTGGCTCCTTGATGCCCCTGAACATAATGTGGAAAGTAGCTTCCCAACCACTTTCTTGCTGCGTTTATCTTCTCATTTACTTGGAAGTAGTAAATGACATTGGGTGTCAACTGAGTACACCAAAAACAGAACAATACTTGCCCAAAACCATCCAGGAAGTGGCTATCTCTATCACTGAATTTGTTCTTAAGAAGACCATGAAGTCCAAGGAGAGGCTTGCCCTCTTGTGGAGCAATGCACTGTAAATAAATGGAAAAGGAATAAAAATTATTTGTTAGTTGATCAATGATTATAAATATACAATCCTTACCATGTACTGTTGGCAAGTTAATGATGAGGTCCATAGATGAGCTCTCCCATCTCTCTCCCGGAAAACTGAGTGACTGTAACAACCTTGCATGATGGTTGTTTTACTCCTCCTTCTTCAGGAAAACTCCACATCTCCTGATATGTTGGAGCACATCCTCCTTGAGAACCTCCCATGATAATCTCTGCCAAATGGCCTGGTATGTCCTAATGAAATCTGGGTGACCGGGAAGGAATGAATCATGTGCTGCATGTAGAACCTTCTTCTTGAGCTTATAATATCTAGTTAAGAAGATCTGATCCTGGTAATAGATGACTCCATCCATCACTCTATACCTCTCACCAGTCACATGTTCATCAAGCACCTCACATGTGGAGTGGTTCTTGAAATACTCCACCAATAGCTCAGACTCCACATCTGCCTCCCTCCTCATCAATGATAGTGTTGATGAACCCTGTGATAAGGCACATGCCACCTCCTTACTTCCCTCTTTGACATGCTCCATGCCATAGCCACATGTCGGAAATCTACTATCCCAATTTTGCTGCCTCCCTTCATTAGGGGAATTTTGAGGTCTAAAATGGGCCTCCTAAGGAAAATGTACAATCAAAATTCACTTTATGAGAAACAATCACATTTTAGGGGATGACATCATCCCTAATGGTTGAGGTGGCATTTCTTGAGTTATAGGTACTTACTTGTCACATTCTCAATGGTGGATAAAAACTCATGGTTAACCATGGTAGTGCTTTAAGTACTTTTAAAGTCATAAAGTAAAGTACTCATAATAAATGTCATTTCACACTTATTGAATAAAACATTATTATTGTCATTTCATATTTTTTGAAATAAACAATGCATATCCCTACACAATATTCATGTATTTACACACTTTTCAATAAATATTTGTATTTAACCATATATTCTCTCCGTATATAAATTATGTATTATAACTCCTCTGAATTATTCCATACTGACGTAGAATCATAAGCGGTTCAAAGACTCTTTGGATTCTACGATCGCTCTTCTAAGTATTTCAATCTACATTGCTTGATGTTGAACATCATGGGACAGACATAGGGATAGCTCTTGACTTACAATTCTTGATGTATCCTTCCTTGTGCCTGTCCATCGATTTCTGTCTTGTCTTCTTTGTGCCAAGCATTTGGCTCTTCTGAACAACATGTTTCTTCAAATTCTTTCTGGATAGCAGCAATTTTCTTTTGGATTTCTGGTGAACTCAACTGTTCTTCAACTCTGATAGTTTCCTTATGGTCTTTGAGTTCAACCAGACTGTTTTCAATCTTCTGAAGTTTCTGTGCTTTTTCTTGCATAGCCTGCACCATGGGTGAGATTTTGTTTCTGGAAACATAAGGCAGTTCAATTCTTTTACCAGAAACAGTAATAAACATTCCTGCAGAGCCATCAGGAAATCTAATTGACCCATGAGGTTCTACTGCTGCTAAAAAGACATTACCCAAAATACAGTCAACAGGGATATCTGAAACTGCCAAGGATAATTTTACACAACTTGAATAAAAACAGACAGTAGCTTTAGAAACTTCAAACTTTAGATGTTTCATCCCTAATCCTTGGACCTCTCTTTCTGCAGTAGTCCAATATCTTGAAGGATATATTTAGAAGATCAAGTTTCATCGAACGAAGTCGTTAAACAATAACGATAAACATGATCAATATGAAAAGATTCTAATATATGATGTTCTTTGATAATGAAGCTATGAACGCATATGCAATGTCAAGCTAAAAAACAAAATTACGATCCTAAATAACAAGACTTGATGTATAGGCTGAAGTGTCTGATGTAATTTATGGCATTTATGAACAAACCATTTGATGGAAGCTGATTAATTATTATAGCTTTGATTATTAAAGCTAATTTAATATCTGCACACTTCAGTTTTTAATTCATGTATCTCCTTATTCACCTCCCCAAAAGTGAGGCTACGAGCTTTGCTATTGTGCTGGAGATACGATTTGGTGTTGCGTTCATAAGAAGCTTCAACAAAATTGGGCTTCTTAGAGGAACCAGAAGATCTGGAAGAACTAGAAGAACCAGGAAGATTCTTCATATAGGCATCAAGGAGAGCAGTTTTCAGGTCTCCTTCATCCATGGCACGGAGTTGGGAAAAAACTTTCAAGTCATCATCAAGTTGTACCATGAGGATATGAGGGGGATCTTCAACAGCTGAGGAATAGGAATCAGAATCAGAATCAGAAGAGGAATCACATTTACAGGCTTCTGGGTCTGAACAGTGACAATACATATTGACCTGGTCATCTGAAGAGGAAGATGAACAGTCATGAGCAGAATACGGAGAAGAAGAAGGCATGGAATCTTTGCATGATATAAGGGCAATGACTTTGGATATGAGGGACATTAATCCTATGTAGAATGCTGGAGCACCTATTAGGCACGAGCGTCGGGATCTTGTAACGGTGGTTTGAGATGAGGAAGGCTGTTTGTTCTTATTAAACTTACTAGACTTCTTGCCCAGACCTTTCTTGGATTCTAAAGCAGTAGGACACATATTAGATGTATGTACTTTTTCTCCACACAACCAACACTCAACTTCTCTAATTCTGGCCAGCTTTGCATCTTTAGGCCGAATATCTTGGGGCCGATAGTAATGAGTGTTTGGTCTCCATTTGGATTGCCTTCTTGGAGCTTTAGATCTTCTATGCTCTTTAGGTCTCTGAATTTCTCTTTTCTTTGCTGAACTCAGCCTGTAAGTAGACTTGCTTCTCTTATAGGCCTTCTTGACTTGGCGCTTGTGCTTCCTTCTATGCACAAGAGGGTCATCCACTGTGATGCCATACTTGCTACAAAATGATTTAGTACCAGGAAGTCTGTTGAGTTTATCAATGGACTTCTGCATCTTGGACCTGGTACATAAAGAAATCAAAACTTTTGTTACAATGCCATAAATGTCTCCCCATACATATGTTTCTAAAGGCAAGGGGAAAGCATCTTCCATTCTTAAGATGTCTACTAGCTTTGAAGGTAAGGCTGCTAAGTAGACCTGCTTCCACAATATATTCTTGGGATCCTTCACCCAGAATATTCTCTGCATCCAATCTCTGTGGAAGTCTTCAAACTGATTTATATTGTTGCACTTGAGATTCATCAAAATCATTTCATGTTTGTCAGCTGCAACATATTCTAACCCACAAAAATGTTCTTGTATTAGTGTTGTGAGAGCACCAATCATATTTACCTGTGCAGTGCCATCAGGGTTAAAGATTATATCACCCTGCTCATCTTTTACAAGTTCCTTTTCCATTCTCTCAATCATCGCTGGAGAGGACTCAAGTTCCCACCACCTTGCAAGTGTACCAGTGAAGCACTGCATGATTGTCTTGCATGCTTCAATTTCAGTCTTTCCATCTGCACACATCAACTTGTATTCTATGATCATCTGATCCAGTATCTGCCGGATCTGGTGTGCAGACATATTGTCTATGTTCCACTCCTTATGACTCCCGTCATGAAAGGTTTCCCTTGGGGGAATATTTCCTGCACCATATAGGTCAGGAGCTGCATGTCGGGTGAACTGAGGCTCTAGAGGCTCATAGATGGGAAAGACATGGTCTTTTGACTCTGAATCTTTGATGACTTCAGCAATAGTGATCTTTTCAGATCTTTCTTCAACTGACTCAGGTTTAGATTCTGACACAGGCAACTGTGGAACTTATCTAGGCATGAGATGAGGGAATCTAGAGACAGGAGGACTTGAGTCTAGTCTGGGAATCTCATGTGGCACAACACCTTTTGCTTTGCCAGCAATGAATGACATTGGAATCGGTTTGCTGGGCCTTTTTACATTCAAACTTTCAAACTTTTAAATAATAAATTTATTAATTAATAATAAATTTTATAATTTATAATTTATTAATTTATATTTATATTTTAGTTTAAGTTATTTAAGTACAAAGGACAAATGCATTAGTTGTGCAATGAAAATGACTTTTTCTTGAAAATCTCATTCTTATTTATAGTCACATCAATAATTTTTTTATTAATTTGATTTTGGTACAACTTTTGAATTGAATTTATCCATGGTTACATGGATTTTGGTGCAAAAAGTGAATTACAAATTAATAAATATTATTTTATTGGCTTAACTATTATTTTATTATTTCCTTAGGAGGCCCATTTTAGACCTCAAAATTCCCCTAATGGTAGCTCTTTCTGCTCAAGAAAATATTGAAGCTCATGGCGGTCAATATTCACTTGGAATTTATTGCCCATCCAAAACCTCCTGAGTTTGGACAATGAATGCATGAAGGCTAGCAACACTCTACCATATATGGAAGTCTCCTTCCGATGTGGAAGTATCTTCCGACTCCTAAAGGCTACGGAATAGCCCTCTTGCACCATTTTTGTGCCATCATCCACTCCTGAAGCATCACCTTTCAGCGCAAAATGCTTGGTGAAAGTTGGTAATACTGATACAAAAAAAATATTCATCTCCTCCTTAAGCCAATCAAAGGCCCACTGTGCTATGTTGGTCCCATACAAGGCTCTCCTCTTAGCCAGATCTGTGGGTGGTGTTACTTGTTGTGAGAAATATTTAACCAACTTCCAATCAGGGGGCCTTCTTGGTGGAATGCCTCCAAATAATATAACATCATGGTCTAGAGTAAACTTCATATTTGAGGGGACTGATTTTTCTTGGCTTCCTCTGCACAAATCAGTATCCATCTTATGTGCAGAGGCTTCCTGAGGTGGATAGGTGTGCATGTCCCTGATATTTCTATGATTATCGCTCTTCTTATCTATCCATGTCATTTTCAAGGCCTCCCAATATGTAGTGACCTTTCCCAGTGTAATAAAACACTGCACACCCAATATCACATTGGTGTCAGGGGTCCACACCACAAAGAAGTGATCTATCAAGGTGTATGTTCCCAAGTTATAGTCAATGCCAGAACACACTTCTTCAACTTATTAGTCTATGGGACCAAAAATGAGAATCCTTAAGAATCATTGAGGGGTATGTATCCCTTTTGCACTAGTTGGGCATCAATATGATTGTGGGTAGTCCCACTGTCCATCAATACTGACACATGTTTCTCCTGGACTGTGCCTCGGTCTCCCAATGTTAGATTATTTGGAACTCCTTGCAAGGATGCAAGGGCTCCTCTAGTTGGAGAAATTTCCCCATTTCCACCCTTAGGTGGTGGTGGATCTCCTCTTGGTGCTACAACACTGGTATCTCCTTCCAACTCTTCTTCTTTCTTCTCATTATTATCGAGGAATACCTCATCATCATTAAGAGATCATTTGTCTTGGTTCTCTCTTGAGGGAAGAACCTTCATAGATTACCCTTTTGACTGAGAGGAGAACTCTTGTTGAAGGGTGGATCTTTCCCTTGGAAAAGTATTTTTCAAGTCTCTAGCCCTCTCAATAGCATCCTGGAGCGTAGTTGGTCTAGTGGATTCTACCAACTCATGCAAAGGCTCTGCTAGCCCAAAAATAAACATACATACTTTTCTAGCTGTGGATAGATCTAGCACCATGACTGAAACTGTCAGGAATTTAGAGATATAAGTCTCTAGATCTCCTGACTACTTGTGCCTAGCTAGCTCAACAAAATGAGCTTCTAGGTCTCTTCGGTCAAATATTTCCACCAACCTTTGGGTAAATTCTGCATAAGCAGTTATAATGACATGCCCCAATGTAGATAGAACATGAAACCACCACTCCTGTGCTTCACCTTCAAGGTGCAGCGCTGCTATCTTAATGGTCCCCATATCTGAAACTTGGTTCAGCTGGAAATAGAAGTCAAATTTCCCTACCCAAGCCTTGGTTGTGCACTTGGGTGACCCATCAAAAGCAGGTAGAAAGAATCTACCCAAAGTATGTTGTAGACCATTGTTATGCATGTACCCTCTACCTCTGTTGTGATTACTGGGTCTTTTATTATCCTTGATCTAACAGAACCCTTGGAAGTTTAGATTCTCTTTGAACCTATCATATTGAGATTCATATTATAGGAGATAATCACCAAGAGTCTCATCCTCTTGTGTTTCTCCTACCTCGTTTCCTATTGCTAGGAATGAAGGCATGGTGGAGCATTGTGGAACTAGCTGTAATGTTGATTGCCCACACCAATAATGTGAGGTGCCAGGAATCTCTCCATGTTGAGACCTACTTGGGGTCTCTTTCTGTCTTTCCATTCTCATCTCCTTGATTTCTCTATCAATATCCTGCATATTTTGGAGAAGAAGTTTTGGAAACTCTCTTTCCTCCATTGCTCCAGATTTATAGATGTAGTGCCCCACAGGCTGAGCCAAGATTATGATATGATACCACTGTAATATTCAAAATTAGGAAAAATAGGAATATAGCACATAAAACTAGAAAATGCAGTAAAATATCAATACATCAATGGGAGCATATCATAGAGCCATTTTATTTTATATTATAGCAGAGAAGCTAGTACAAGATCTTGAGGAAAATGACACTCAAGCTAGGCATAACAAGCCTCAAATGACCTAGTACAAGAAATATAAAATGTTGCTGCTACATAAAATGCCAGAGAACATATAAATACGTAGTACTATGGAGAATAATTGTAGGGTGAAACTGAAAATACAAAGAACTGCTAATATAATGCTTAGAAAATGTTGGGATCAAAGATCTCGACTTTCTAGCAACTTTCCAAGACAACCCAGAAGGGGTTTTAGGAAAAACACCATATGAAAGTTACAACCCTAGGGTTGAATAATGCACTACAACAGTGTAACTGATAGGAGGTGGACGATATGATATAAAAATGGTTGATAATCCTCCAATAGATCTTCCGAATGAAGGGCTTCTCCCCTCACTAGAAAACTAACTCACAAGTTTGGGAACTAAGCCCTCCACTACAACTGCCCTGAAAAATAACGCAGTTTCTGAAGGATACTGCATTGCTGAAGATGGATGAATCTTGGAATAATTCCGGATGGTGGAAATGAAGCTCAAGGAGCCTCCCAATAGGTCTACCAGATGAAGGTTTGCTCCCCTCACTGGAAAATAAGCTCACCAACTTGGGTACTTGACCTTCCACTGCAACTACCCTGCAAAATAACACAATTCCTAAAGGAGACTGCACTGTTGATGAAGGGGGAAGTTTGACCTGATGCCGAATAGTGGAATGTTGCTCAAGGAACCTCTCCTGAATGGACACTCGAAGTCCCCAAGGATGAGGGTAGGATTTACGCTCAGAAACACCCTTGTGCTAAACAACACAACAGACTCCGCTAAACAGCTGAAGTGTGCAGAAAGTCATAAAAGACCAAACATAAACAATCTTCAGAATTCCCTCTATGGCTGCCATCCCCTTCCTTATATTCTTTATGTGCCTCCTTACCCTTGGTCCCACGCATTAAAGATGATACTCTCATGGAGACTCCCTCCCACTAACACTGCGTTGTCCCTCAATAACTCTCCACTACCTCCATACCAGCGTTGTTTATTTGGTCAAACTTGAGCCCATCCACATACTTAAACCTCTATTCACACCTAAGAGTGCTTTATCCAGCTAATAATATGATCCACATTCACATTAGAAGTGGTTTTATTCCTACTAAGGAGATTTATGTGTCTCCTTACCCTCTTATTCATCTATCTAAATGACAAAAGAAAAAATTAATATTCCAACTAGCTGAAAGCTAATTAGGAATATTACATATCTCAAGCACAATTTTTTTTGTTTCAAGCTTGTGTAAAATGGAAACCACTCTCAAGCATAGTTTTCCTACGTTTCAAGCTTGTGTAAAAATGAAACCATTCTCAAGCATAGTTTTTCTCTATTTTCAAGCTTGTATAAAAATCAAACCTATCTCGAGTCCATTTCAGTTATTTAAAGACTCATTAAAATCATGAAAATCTTGAGATTATTTTGCTATCTTTCATGCTCGTAAAACACATTAAAATGTTGATTTCTTTCCATCTTTTCCTACTCGTTAATTAAATTGAAAGTCGGTAATATTAGTACACTTTTATCACTTTTTCGAACTCGTTAAAACTTATGGAAAAGAGAAACCCTAAAGTTATATTTTAAGCCCTTTTCAAACTCTCTAAACATGAAAATATTTTCGAGCACTTGACTATTCGAAGTCGTAAAAGTAAATGGGTAGTCGTCTATTTAGTATAAGTTTACCCCTTTTCCAGATTGAACTAGACTATTTATGAAAAAGGTATACGTTGAGTAAGCATGGTTAATAGAGTTCTCTCCTGCATCATTTTGTCCTTTTTCGAGCTTGAGGGACTAAATTTACAAAAAATAACACTATGGAGTTTACTTATTTTTTTCTCATGACTCCCTAAAACTGAAAAACATTGAGTTTTACTTTATCTGGTCTCAATAAAAATTTACGTTGAAAGAAAAAACATGAGTTTTCTTTTTGTGTATTTTCAAACTATTTAAACATGAAAACGACATCGAGTTATCCCTACACTAAACTCATAAAACTTAAGCAGTGCAGGATCCATCAATCATAATGGGACCGAACCACTCCTTCCTAGGGTTCGTTAAAAATACAGTGGAGGACTTATCCGAAGGATGATATTATATGACAATCATATGTTATCCTCCTCAATTTTGTGTAAAAATAAAGAGGTACTTGATAGTAATGGTGGGGGAAAATTGGGGAAGAACATCCATTTATGTATTATTGAAGGGAGTGCGTCACTCTTGAACATGGCACTCTGTCACATTTGTGTCCGAGTTGGGTAATCCATTTGTCTCACAGTTAATCGAACCTCATTGAAAGTCTTTAGACAGTTTTGGGTATTATCGTTAAGTCATATACTTCCAATTCATGTGTCGTGTCGCTAATATGTTCAAGAGAAGTCCAAACTTAGTCAATATTACCTTGCAAATCATAACCTTCAACCGTGTTAGTAATCCCTGAGTCAGTCCCGAATCACTCCAATTTGTTCTTCAAAACTTGACATGAAGTTTCGTATTGTAGGCCCTCTTGTGATGGATCACTTCCAATCAACTTCAACTCATTATCTAAGAATTTGATCTAGAAACCATTTTTAGTACCTTGAGGAATGCATGCTTTAATGTTAGGTTTCTCACTTTCGATGATAGGTTCTCATCCTTGGCCTTCGATCAAATGATTCTATGAGTGTTTGACTTCAAAAAATTTAATCATACTTCATAGATTGTACTGGAGTACCTTAAGATCCATTGTCATTATTGGTGGTTTCTCTTGCACTTGTTAACTCTTCACATCATTGACCGATAATCAAGTGGTTTCTACCATGTTCGACTTTGAGAGATTCACTCGCATGGTTAGATTTGTACTATGGATCGAGAGATGGAGATCAAGACCTTGGATCTAGTTTCATCCATCCAGGCTGCATGGAGTTATTAATTTTTCACGATTGTAAATATAGATCCATTGATGGTTGCGTCCATACTATGTCTATTGTTGACATGGATCTTTGTGTATTTCCCTACTATTTCATCGATTTATGTTTACTCTGAGTATGGGAATGCCTACCTCAGTCATGTTTATATAAAAGTATGATATGGTAATCCTTGATTGTTTGTTTCAGGTCCTACACCAATTGGTCTCTAATATGAAACTTTTACATGATAAAGTGCTTCAGTCATCAAACATATTTTCTGGCTTTGCACTTTAGGGGGAAATCTGTTACACTAAAATTTTTCACCATGACTGTTGATTCGAATATCTTGCCATCTGATGGAGTGTATCAAGTGAATCCCCTATGAAGCTTGAAGTAAAATAATTCCAGGGACAAAAGGAATTTTGTTTTTCATTGCTTAAAACCCCTTTTTGAGAATCTACGTATTTTTCTTGAAAAAAACCCATGCATGCACATTTTCTTCCACTGTAAAATTCGCAAATCTGTGCAATTTATTCCACTATAAATTGTGCAAGTATGTTCATGTAGGTAAAAATAAAAAATAACTTCTAGAATCTTTGGTTGAGGAATATTATCCAAATTAGAAACCTCAAACCACTGGATACCTGTGCCTCATCCCTTGGTACATGAAACTAATCTCCTTTTCTTAAGAATAATATCCCTTGATAGGTGGAACTAGAAACCTCCTCAACCTTCCTATAAATTGAGCATAGGACTAAAGGAATGGGATACTATTGAGACTGGGATTCGTAAACTCATGCTGTTGGTTTTAGGTATGAAGAGCTTGTGATCAAGGGAAGGAAAGGAGACCATTAGAAGAGGCTTGTGACATCAAGGCAACCAGGTTGTAATCTTGTTTTCCCTTTTGATTTTAATACAAAGTAATTGTTCTTTTCTAATTACGTCTATTTTGATGTTATTTGTGGGATTCCTTGATCACTCACATGGTTTATAACTGATTATTGATTCCTTTATATGTTGTATGCTAGATTAGAGATTTCATTTACCTTTGATTTTATATTTGAGATGATTTGATCCCTTTGAATGTTTTTTTCTATGTAGATCTCTTTTGAAGAATCTTGGAGAAGCTGTGGAAAGCATTTGGAAAGACTCTAAAGCATTGAGGAAAATATTGTTTTCTAAAGTGCTGAAAGGACTTCTACAATCACTTCATTAATAGGTAAGTGATCCTTCACATTCTACATGTTTCATGTTTTGGTTATAAAATAATGAAATAACTATTTTTTTTTCTGTTTGTTTCTAGTTTTCCTATAGGATTATAGGGAGATCACTCTTGTCCACAAGAGCGATTTATCCGGGTAACATATTTCAAAGAATTTATTTTTTCCGAAAGAAGCATGATGATCAGGATTTAGTAGTGAAAAATTGGGAAGGAATGAAAAGCCTTGTTGATGTATTTTTGATATCCAGGATCAGTTTTATGTGTTTTGGGGGCTTATGACGAGGTTGCAGCAAGTGTTTTGTATATGGAAAAAATAGGTTCAAAGAATACCTTTATGTGACCATATTTATGAACAAGTTGGAATAAGGTATGGACATGATATGAAATTATGATAGTAGAAACATGATCATTTTTGAAAACCTATATTGAAGAGCAGGTGGATTTAGTTTGAATTATTGTGAAAAGTGGTCCACACAAATTTGAAGGAGGTGGGTTCCTCCACCTACATTTTTACCTCAATCAAGTTGAAGCATACAACAATTTGAAGTTCGCTCATTTATGAGGTTGGTGCCTCAATCAATTTGTACCCTTTTTTTTACACAAAAATTAGTATTTTGATATTAAATATACGCCCAATCGCAACAAAACACATGGGGGTTACATATTCAATATTCAAAACTAACAAAATTCAGAGAGATCACTAAACCATTACAAAAAATGACTCCAAAAAATGAACACTAGACCTGATTACATCAGATTTTCAAAATTACAAAAAGGACAAAAGACCCACATATAGTGACAATCATGAAATTTAAACATTTTCGGTCGTTGGCTTGTTGAGATCTATGTCCCACTTTCCTGAATCCTCTTGGTGTTGGTGAGGACCTATGGGTACTTCTTTATTAATGTTAAATTCCATTATAATATTTTGGAGTGTTTATACTTCACTTGACAAGTGGGAGATCTAGTGTTGGAGTATCAATAACTTGTCAGTAAGATCCACCTGAGTGTGATACATTTGGAATTTTTTTACTTCCATATCATAATATTCCATATGAAGAGCTTCATGAGTATAAAAAAAATGAAAGAAAGGGCTTGCTGCCGAGGAGGACTCTGAGTTAGAATTAGAATTTATGAGACAACAATGAGAAAGACTTTGATGGATCCCGATAGCAAATGGAAGCGACATGAGACTCCCTATGATGGCTTTATAGAATTGATAACAGGAGGACTTTAAAATTATATGATACCCGAGCCCAAATGAGAATATAATAACCATGTAAAATTTAAGATAGCTCTATAGAGTATTCTAAGGTTGTCTTTGAAGCAGGAATCATGAAATTTCACCACCACCATTGAATAAAATTCATGCATAAAGCTCTAGGGAAGTAGGACAACAGAGTTTTTGGGTTAGCTAATAGAGCCTAAAAATATCTTAATATATTCCAAATAACATCAAGAGCTTCAAGAGAAGAGAATATAACCCTGGAGTTTCCATATAAGATAAATTAAGTGCAAAGAATAGAATTGAAAATGGGAAACAAAGAGATACCTTCCAAAATTAAAGTTTGAACTAGACCGAGGATGATAGAAAAAGGAATCCCATGCTCTTCCGGGGAGGCTTTCAAACTAGCGAGCCTTGATCTCTAGAATTCCCATGATGTGGAGTTTCCAACCCACAAATTAACCACCTAAAGCAAAATAAACTGAAACCTGAAGCAGATCTCTTCGCGGAGGTGCCATAATATTGGTTTCCTTAATGCCACAATTAAGCCTTGAGGTTAAATCAAAACCAAATTCACATACCACTAAGGATATGGTGCACTCGAAGGATAAACATAGGCATGAATGGAGTTGACGTGAGGCACCCTCCTGATTTAACATTGCTTCCCTTGTAAATCCACACATATCTCATCCTCAGAACATTAATTTTTCTTTTACATCATCTAAAGATATCCATCATTATTGTGAGAGGAATACATTTCCAAGGTTGTAGTAGATAAATGAATTGTATCCAATCATGTGAGGTAAAGAACAATGCCATTCCATGGCAACGACACACATTATTTGACATGTCGAGAATGGAAACCCTGCTAACGTAGAAACAAACCATAGATCAATTAAAATGATTGCAATGATTGGAATGGGAGGTGAGATAGAGGGTAGAGAGGATATAAGGGAGGGGGTCAGAGTTTATAATTTTTCTTATTAAGTCCATAATCAAATGATGGAGGATCCTAGGAAGTAACCAAATTGTTTGAGCCATATGACTTAGGGAATTGGACATAGTCTACTATAGTCATTAATTTATAGCATAAATTATTCAAGAGAGTGGGCCTTATTCGATTGCAAATCAAATTCAAAATTTTTTATTCTAAGTATGTGATAGAAACTCTTTGAATGAAATAATACCACCAAAATTCTAATTCTCGAGAGCACCAAAGAAAGAGAGTTGTCTTTTAGAATTTTCTCACTATTAATATACTAGATCATAAGCAATGAATATCCTAAGACAATAATATATTTTGCACCTTTTTCTTTAGAATTTATTAGACCTTGCAAGGGCACATACATATTTTCTTGTTTTTTATATTTCCTTCCTATGTCCCATGAGAATTCTACCTCTTTTAGTCCATCAGTATTAAATAAATCATGTTGTATCTTATTGCAAGTGGTTTCTTGCAAATTTTAAAGGTTGGTGCCTCAATAATATTGTATCCTATCACAAGTAGTTGCTTGCACATATTGGGGGTGGGTGCCTCCAGTAGGTTGGTTCCTACAAAAATATTTAATGAATTGAAGAATAAGAAGAAAATAATTTGTGGTTTTCTCCCGCAAGAGTTTCCAAGTAAAATATCGTGTCCTCTTGAATTGTTGTGATGATGGATTTATTTATTATTATTCTTCAAATGGTTATGGTACACTACTACATGTTTGTTTATTGAAGAAAAAAATTGAAATGAAAATTTTTCCATTACATGGATTCGCCCCCTTCTTAGTGTGATCTTTGGTCTAGCAAGTGGTATCAAAGTGGGTGCCTTCAAGACAAATTAACTACTGGAAGGTTGAATTCAAGGAATGATGGCCACAGTTAGATCAATAGGTAAGCATCCTTTGTTTGATGGATCCAACTATTATTTTTAGAAGATAATAACGGAGACCTATCTCATTTCCTTAGGAGATGATGCTTCGGAAATTGTAGAAACCGAATATGAAGTTTTTGATACTACTCCTACAAATAAAGATAGTAATTTCCTCTATATATCCAATTCAATAGCTAAGAACGCTATGTTGAATGGTCTGTCAGATACAAAATTTGTCAAAATAATGCATTCAAAGTCAACTGATCATGACATATGGAGCAAGCTTAAAACTTTTTATGAAGGAGACAAGAAGGTTAAAGAAGCAAAGCTAAAATATTTTAGGGCCCCATTTGAAATTTTTAAGATGGAAGACGATGAAGATATTGCTTCATATATTCTTCGAGTAGGAAATATTTTCAAATCTATTACAGGTTTCAGGGAATAAGTCAAGGATGGTGTTGTTGTTCAAAAAATATTTAGATCTCTTCCATCAAAATTCAATCCCAAAGTATCAACCCTTGAATAATATTTTGATATGGAAAAAATTACCATGGATGTACTTCATGGAACACTCTTAGCATATGATCTAAGAAGAAAAAAGGAATAATTGGGAATCAAGGAAGCAACATTCCAAGCAGCCAAAGAAGGGAAAAAACATGAAAATCAAGCTCACTCCAATTCTGATGAAGGAGAAGTCAAGTATGTCGGAAAGTTGAAAAGGAGGAACCAAAAATTTTAAAGGTAAGCTTCCTTTCAAATGCATTGAATGTGGAATAATAGGTCAGTATGCTTCTAAGTTTCCCTTAAGAAATCTATAGGGAAATGATTATAATTATTTATATTTACTTGATAACTTCTTGTGATATATTTTTATTTATTAGATTTTTTGCTTGTTATTATATGTGTGAATCATAAAAAATATACCAAAACAACAAGAAAAAAACATAGAATATATGCTACAAACCAGGGCCAGAACCTCTCCTCTTCAGAGGAAAACCCGCCAATCTATTCTCTTCCTTATAGATTCTTCATTTGATGAATTCCATGACCTTAAGACTGAGACCAATACCCAAGACTAATACCAACATCTTTGTATGATTTGATAACCTTGATCCATTCAAACCCAGACAAATATCTTCCAGTAACACTTCTTCAACCTCTTGTTGCAATATTTTTGGTATCCTACTGCAGATCTAAAATTTTGTCTTTCCTGCAGTTGCAGCTGCCATGCGTCTGAACTTCAATCATCCTTTAGAGCCTTCCCTTGACCTTTGCTTTCCTTTCCCTAAATTCTCGAGCTTAAGTATGACCCTTGGTGACCTTCCCTTGACCTTTTTTCCTTCTTTTCTCCAAGATCGAACTTGTATATAGAAACCCTAGATCTGCTACATAAACCCTAGTCCTTCTTAGCACGTGTGAGAGAAAATATCCCTAGCAAATATATCCTTTGTCCTCTTCCTTCTTCACTGCCTTTTTCTTTCTCTTCCTTCGCTAGAATGAGTGGTGAGTGAATGTGTCTCAAGGAGGAATAGTTCTCTTCTATTTATAGGCTCTTCAAGGTGGACGCGACTCTTCCTTTTAGGCCGACTTGTCAGCTGCCAGGCCAACTTGGTCTTGGAGGGTATTCTGACACTTTTAAAGACAAAAATATTTTTCTTTACAAGTTATAATGTGCCCGATGGGGTATTCAACTTATGACAATGACTCTTTTGAATTCTTGACCTAAGACAAACCCTGGAAGCACTCAACGGGTACTTGACCTATAAAATAAATTACCTTGAGCATGAAACCCATGCTCCAAAAATAATAATAATAATTTTTCTTTCACTTTACAATTTACAAGAATCAAAATTAATTTTTATACTTATGAATACCAAACCTAGTTACACATTTTTCAACACTCCCTCTTAACTAGGGAGGTATTCATAAGAGGTACATGGACATTGGAAATATAAAGAGATCTCATAAGAAGAGTCGGATTAGTATCCCATATTTCTATCATCATATCAACCAACATTGTCACATAGCAAGGCCTTGAATAAAAACTCTATATCTCCACAATATCATAGCACAATGTTGGCGAGACCAATGATTTATAGACACCATCATCATTGTCTATCAAGGTGCATACTCCACCCAGAGTTCGCTGAGTATGACCTTCTTTGGACTATTCTTGTCTTTGTAGGTTGTAACTCTGTACAGAAATTGTTTGCAAACGAATTCTTAAAAAAAAAGAAAATAAATAATAGAGAGAGAATAAAACATAAAACATATATACACAGAGATTTTCCCCTGGATCCCAAATCGAGACAACCAGCTTCATTTTTCATTATATTTCTTTTAGTATTACAACACACATATATAGATGCTGAAGCATTTATAAACCCCAATCCATTAACCCTAGACTAGAATATAACCGTAGTTCCCTTGATCGGATCTACAAAATACCAGGGGTTGAAAACCATCATGCCCCAAAACTATGTGCAAATCCATGCACAAAGCCATAGGCGGCTCCGCCCAACTAAAATAGGGTCCAATTTTTTTTTCCCGGGGCACTGCCCTGAACCCCATGCAGGGGGATACCTTCTCCCGCCAAACCCCTGGACAGGGGGGGTTGCTGCCCCCCCGCTACGCCCAGAACAATGAACGGGGGGCTATCGCCCCCCCTATGACCCCCCACGCGTGCGACTATTCGTGGAAATAATATAACACATACCCAACAGTATTGGATAGCTATTCCTCAAAGAATATTGATCCATTAAAACCTTTATCTTGGATGTCGTACCTCAGCCTCAAATAGTATTGGATGCCATATGGTTACCCAATACTCCATTTTGTCTTTCCAAGAGAAGAAAATAATGATGTGAATATCTCTCCCTCTCAACTAGGGAGGATATATCAACCAAGACAAGCTTGTCTCTCAAGTACATAAGCTTCTTATTAGGACTATATTTCGTTAATATGTTAGCTACCTGCTCATCAATGGAGATATAATCTACCTGTAACACACCATTTTGTACTAGATCTCAGATATAGTGATACTTGTTGCTTAGATGATTTGTCTTTCCATGAAATACTAGATCTTTAGACAATTGTATACAATTGGTGTTGTCACAATGTATCATTGTAGGGTCCATCAATCCATAGAATACGTTAGATAGTAGCTTCCTTAACCATACTTCTTCTTTTCTTACCTCACATGCTGCAACATGCTCAACCTCAACACTACTCAAAGCAATTGAATCTTTCTTTCTTCTCATCCATGACATCATGGAGGATCCTAAACTGAAACATCCTCCCATATTTCTTCCATCCTTCTCGCTACCTCCCGAGTCAATATATATATATATATATATAATTAGGTGGAAATTATTCCTCCTATCATATTCCAGGTAATAGTGCATAGTTCCATGTAGATACCTCAATATATGTTTTGCCGCTATCCAACGATCATGATTTGGCTCCACTTGGAATTGACTGAGGATGTTCATTGCAAAACATATGTTTGGTTGAGTATTCACCAAGTAAATCAATGAGCCAATCAATTTTCTATACTTGGAAGGATCCACAGGGCTCGATTCAAAAATCCTTGGTCCCTTCAAGTTCGTGATCATCGTATTGGTCATTGGTTTGAAATCCATCATTTAAAACCACTTCAACATCTTGATCATGTAATTTCCTTGACCCAAATAAATTTCATCAGTTCTTTGCCATACTTATATTCCTAAATAGTAATGCATCAACCCTAGATCCTTCATGTCAAATTTTGCTGCTAGTTTCTTTTTATGTTCTTCAATTCAACCTTCTGCACTTGTTAAGATAAGATCATCTACATACATAAGAATTATTATAGGTTATCCCTTCACAACCTTGATATAAAAGTTTGGATCAACAAAACATTTTGTGAAGCCCATTCTTTGTAAGTATGAATGCATTCTAGCATATCATGCCCTTGGTGCCTGCTTGAGGCCATATAATGATTTCCTCAATATGAAAACATATGTATTCCTGTCTTTAACTTCAAATCCCAAGGGTCTCTCTATATAGACTTCCTCATCAATTGTGCCATTCATAAACACAGTCTTGAAATCCATTTGGTGGATGTTCCATCCCATCGATGCTTCCAAAGAGATAAATCAATGAATCATTGTATACCTTGTTATCAAATAATTTTCCTCTTCATAGTCGATGCCTTCTTGTTGAGAGAATCCCCTAGCCAAAAATATTTCCTTATACTTATCGATACTCCCATATTCCACGTGTTTTATCTTATAGATCCATTTGGAAGTTATCACAGATTTGTCTTTGAGCCTAGGTACGATATCCCAAAATCCATTCTTCATTATAGATTGATATTCTTCACTCATGGTGTTATCACTCGGATTGAACCTCAAGCTGAGAAAGGCAGTTCCGAGGTAACCTCAAACCGCGCTTAGCCAAGTAGCTAGCCCTACTAGGCCAGAAGAGGGCTCTCTCCATATAGATTACAACCAAAATGACTGAGGAAAGAAGATATTAGGCTAGGTATAGTAGCTCAAGGTTTTTTATTTTTATTGTATAGGGTTTTTGCTGGATCAGAAGGAGTCAAACAACTAGGGCAAGGAAATTAGGTCAAAATTTGCAGGGTGTTCTATGGGGCAAGGTAGGTACAATGTTTAGCACTTTAGGGTTTTGATGATGAGATGATTTAAGATAGGTGAGAAGCTAGAAAGAACATGGTGAACTCATGATTTATTTCTAAACTAAAGAAATTACAAATTGTGGATATTTACCCAAAATAAAACATAGAAATTATGGATTATGTTCATCTAATTTGTCAACATTCACTGAATAGCAATGAAATGATGGACGAAATACCCAAATTTTTTTAACATATGAGCACAAAAGAAGTAACTGAAACTAAAAAAAATACCACATGGATCCCATAAAAATAGTTGCAAATTTGATTAATGTCCAGGCCAAAACTAATACAAAATTGTGTCCTTGAGAAGCCAAACCTCCAAAAGAGTCCAACCATTATAATGACTGAGAAAATACATCATATAGACCTCAAAACCACTCTCCCTAGCCTCAAGGAGTCGAATCCATGAGATAGGAATCAATTTCACGAGGAAGACCCAACAATTTGCCTCTAAAAGAGAGGAAACTGATTCATTTGACCTCTAGAGGACTCACCTAATGTATCTACCTTAGATTAAAGTAAAAACATGAAATTTACATTCACCATGACTATTTACATCAGTAATTTCTTCATTTTCCCAAGTAAAAATTCCTAGAGTGAAACTTCAAAATTTTTTGAAGATGGTGAAAATGAAATTTTCCTGGCAAACACGCAGTGCCCTAACAGGAATAATAACCTCTTTTGAAAGCAACTTTTGGAGACCTTCTTGGTGTCCAAATCAGCTCCAAGATAGCTCATTGGAAATATCTTTGAGTCTAGTTTCCAAATATGCCTCCATTTTCCAAAATTATGCTCATTTTCCCTATCAAAAAGTGAATCTCTCAAGACTGGTAAACGCATAGCGACCAGTTAAAAAAGGAGGTAGAAACATGAAAATGTGGTAGGTTTTTTCACTTTTGAGGGACCAGTTCTCCTCCAATTTTTTTGAAACTTTCTAGGGTTGATGTCCTCATCATTCTGAACACGATGGTGGTGGCCATTTGTCATTTGGATGCCCCCAAAAAGAGCGCAACGCTCAGGGCGCTATGCATTTGGCAGAAACTAGTTTAGGGTGGTGTCGGTACAAAAATTCTTATTATTCCACTCACTCATAATAATTATTTTTTATTCTATTTATAAAAATTAATTAATTAATTTTTATTATGAATAAATGGAAGCTAATTAAAATAAAAAATTCAAATCTAACTTATTTATATAATAAAAAGTTTTAGAATTAAAAATTTATTAGGATTTAATTAATAAGAAATTTAAAATTTAAAATTTATTAGGGTTTAATTAATGAAAATTTGTTAAAATTAATTTATTAACATATATTTAAATAGTTATATTATTATTTAAGATTAAATAAACATATCATATTATTGTTATTTAATATATTCCCTTAGATTAATAATTTAATTACACTATTTTAGGTTATAATTTAGCAATTTTAGTTACTCTAAAGGTTAAATACAAAATTTAGACATTAATTAAATTTTTTATAATAAATTAGAATTTTATATTAGGGTTATTATTTTAGAATTAAAATTAATTCAAATAATATAGATAATTCAAATTAAAAAAATTTAAATATTTATTGAACAGTTTTTAAATATTTATTATTTAAATTATATTAAAATAAAAAGCTTAAAAAAATTTACAATAATAAAATAAAATTTATTTTAAATATATTAACATAATTTATTGTTGGCTCCTCTCATCATCATTAGCCTTCACTATTTATACCTTGACCTCTTGCGACCTTCTTTCATTCTTCATTCATTTCTCGTCCTGAAGATGGATCCCCGTTGGGATTCAAAACGTCGACAATTGTTTTATGATACTGTGGATAATCCAGATCCTGCAAATAACGAAAACTGCAAAATTTTGAGAACCATAAGAATTTACGTGTCAAAATTACTCAAAAAACCAAAAATGCACTAAAGTGCCGAATGTGCCAAAAATTTTCCAAAATTGTGAGGTTACTTGCTTATCAAGTGCTTGAGGCATGAAGAGACACCTCAGAAAGTATGTCTAACCTCTCCTCCTTTTTCTTGGTCAAAGTTTGAATTTTTGCATGGGCTCATTTGAGCTTGGCCCTTGCAATTTTGTTCCTCATGGTGTAGTTCTTTGCCATTTTCCTCTAAATGTAATTGTCTTTTTTGGCCTTCTCTAGCAACCTCCCTAGATGTAAATTGGCTCTATCAAGCCATGACTCTATATCCTTTCTAATCTCTAGGGCAAGTAGCTCACTTGGAGTGAGCTTCTCTGCCATCTCAGCTTCTCTCTGTCTCTCAAGGGCTAGAGCTCTTTTCAGCTCTCTAGTTTTTTATTTCTGTCTTGAAGGTTGATCCTTCTCATCAGCAATCTCACCACATCTTTCCAAGGTCTCCTCCAATAAGGCCTTAGCATTTTTTTCCTCTCTATGTGCTTTGATGGTCCTGACCTCATTGATGATTTACTTGGTCTTCAACCACTGATTTTCTTGCTCAAGAAAATCAATCACATACTTTGCTCTGTCAACATTAGCTTGAAGTTCACTAATCTTTTCTTCTTTGCCTTTGATTGCTACACTAGTGATTATGTCCTCATCTTCCTCATCAAGGTCAATCAGTTGAAATTCCTACTCTGTTTCATGTTTATCCTCCTTCACCCCAATGATTGGCTCTTTAGCCTTTACTTGCCCTTGTCCACCTATTTTGTTGATGAAGAAGGCATAGCCCATTTCACTCTGAGTGAAGAAAACACATGCATGTAGCCTCTCTGAAATGTCTTAGGAAATGGCTCAACATCAGTCAAATTAGCCTGAGTTGCCTCAATGTACTCCTCACTGCTTGATGACTCAGTATCATGATGTGATGATGAAGGGTTATGGAAAGGTGAAGAAGTAGGATCAACATGAGGTGAACGCATCTGACTAGGTGATTATGTATGAGCAACAAGATGAGATGGAGGAGTGGATATGGGAGGATGAGATGATGAAGGGATACTCTGCTCATGCTGACTAGGTGAGGTAATCAAGACTTCATTTTCTGTGAATGTGTCCCATGGGATGTTATTTTGCTAAAGCTGATGCATGACTATCATCTTGATGAGGGAGTGGTCAAAAGACTCTGCATTTGATGATTATAATCCCTCTTTTGTACTATGTATGCCATTTTTTCAATGATGTGGGAGAGATAGTCGGGCATGTGAAGCATTCTGATTCTAGTGAAGTGCATGAGGAGTTAGATATGATATGAATAGAGTTGAGAAAACCTCTCCTCATAGGTGAAGTATTTCATGATTATTTTCATCATAGGGACATATCCGTCAAGAAGATGAGAGAAAGGGAAAATGGTCTTCTTTTCATCCTTGTATCTAGGTTTGAGATATGGTTCATAGTAGCTTTGATCAAGGTTTCCCTATTTAAACTATTTCTCTCCCACATTAGGGATCCCTGTAGTAGCTGAAATGGAATTAGTGGACATGGTAAAAGTGACCCCGCCAACAGTTACCTGCCTATCATGAATATTTGTAATGAAAAACCTTGTAAACATAGGGTGATATTGAATCTGTTGCACTTTCTCACAAAAATCAAAACAACCAACATGTTTAAAACATGACACAGTGAGAGGGGAAGCCATGAGCTCTTTTGTGGTTACTAGTTCACATCTAATGATTTTCCCACCTTTCCCTCCTTTCCTACTCTTCTTTGGTGTTTGTTCCTCATTGACACTTCTGTTCTCCTCTTCAGACATTTTGAATTTGAAAGCTTTGGAAACCCTAGGGTAAATGTAATGAAATGAAGGGAGTGAGAGATGAAATTAATAGCTTACGCAAATGGAGGGAATGAATGTAAATGAAAACCTAGGTTTATGAAAACCCTAGGATTTAAAAATATTTATGACTGATATGTGTTTTAGGAACATGAATATGGATTTAGTGCATGAAAATGGGAAGGAAATGGAAACTAGGGTTTCATAGCAACAAGCACTTCAAATATTCTTATGGAACACCAAATATAATAGAGGAGAGGTGTCTTTAGGGTCTACTTACTGATTTAAAGCTCTTTGAAGAAATTTATGAGGAAATGAAGCAGCTTGTTGGAGGTGGTGAAATGCTTTGAAACCCTCCCTGAGCAAACGCCCAACGTTCTGGAGGAACGCGTGGCACTCAGGAAAATGCGCAACACCCTAGGGTAAATGCACTTCGCTTGTGTTGTTTGGTCTGTAGTTAGGAAAACGCGCAGCACCTTCGAGTAAACGCGCAATGCCTAGGCAAATGCGCAGCGCCTGAGTGAAAAAGCGTAGGGACCTTGATTTTTTCTCAAAATGTTAAAAAAAAACTTAAAATTTTCTCCTCTGTTGGAAACTTCTGATGGATGAATGGATGAAATGAATTGCTTTGAGGTGTTTTGAAAATCTTTATAGCTTTAGTGGATTTGAAATTTTAATTTGAATCACCCACTTTTCTAATGTTCAATTTTTCCTTTGGACTTTGGCACTAATACTCTTCATCTTTCTGACTTTTTTGCATTATAGGTTGATCAAGTCATGGAGTTTGGCTTTATTTTATCCACTTAGGCTGGATGATTGCATTGAAATCTTTGGATTAACTTTATTACATATGAAAACATAAAATTACATTTGGAAAAACCTAAACATAAATAAATTACATATTTGACTTTTATATCAAAATGACATTTTGATATAAAAGTCATTAAATTCAAAAATTACAACTCTGAAAGTATGAAAATTACATCATGATGATATTATTTAGTTCCTCTCATATATGTGCTGATCTCATCTGAAATGAAGGAGTGACCTTGAGAAATATAAAAACCTAATGACCTAATGGGACTACTTTAGACCTGACTTTCATGAATGAGATTTTGACTTAAAAGACTTCCAAGTGAAAAGAGAATTTCCATAGGTTTTTTAATGCTCAAGGAGACATGAAAAATGAGTCAAGCAATATGAACTTATGAGGGAGAATGAAGCTTATTGACAAGGAAAACCACCAGTGGAACAATTTTATATCATGACCTAATAGAATGATAAAAAATTTCTTTGGAGTGGGACACCTAAGATGCACATGCAAATGTGCTATGATCCCTAGTGGAAGTATGTAAACACTGACACTAACACATGGCATCCTTTCATTCCTAATGGTTGACAAATTCTTCAAAAGTGGATGGCTCTGCTTTTATTAGTTTTGTCATGTATGTTGCATACCCAGAATATTGTTGAAAAGTGTAACTAGGCCAGTCTTCATATTTGACTATGTAATTATGAGTTTATGTAAAGAAGAAGACAAAAGATAATAAAATGTATTTGTTGTACTTGCCTCATGGATTTCATGAGAAAGATTTTTATTATTGGTTAATAGAATTCTTCCTGATGTTTATTTAGGGTTTGTCTTATGTAATTAGAGTCATGTATATGAAGGGAATTCTCACCATTAAAATATCCAATACCTTGTCATGAACCTTGTAGAAGAAATGCTCCAATAGCCCTCAAGATGCTACCTTTCAAATGCTGGAAAAAAATGTGATGAATGTGGTTAATAATCAAAAAAGAATTCGGTCTTCATGTCGGCCTAAATATATGATGTGTGGTTGGCCTAAAAGAAGAAATATGTACTCTATATATACCTGGATCTGCGGCCATTTATCATGATAAAATTGCGGACTTAACTGAAACATAGTTACAGATTTTATTAAGATAGAATTATGGATCTAACTGAAGCAGAATTGCAGATTTAACTGAGACGAAATTGCGGAGTTAACTGAGACAGGATTGCGTACTTCACTGAGAAATATTTTCGGATTTAACTGAGACGAAATTTTGGAGTTAACTGAGACAAGATTGCAAAATTCATTGAGAAATATTTGCGGACTTCATTGAGACATAATTGTGATGGTTTCATAATTAAGTGCAGGCTGTTCTATGTGGATATATCTAAATCAAGTGTAGACTTAAGACACGATTCATTGTGGATGTGAAGGATTCAATTAAATGATAGTCTTATGGAGAAAGGATCAGATCAGAAGCTACGGTCAAAGAGTCAGATGAAGGACAATTTCATATATATCTAGAAAACATGTTTGTGGATACACCTGTAACACATGCTTGCAGATAGCACTGTAACAACATTCTTGTGGATGGCACTGTAAAAACATTCTTGCGGATACTACTGCAACACATACACTCATGGAAGATCTTCGGACATATACAAAGTCTATCTGAGATAAATACAGAATAATAAAGTTTGGCCTAAATGAAATTCGAAGACAACGTTCTAAGGATGAAGCACTTTGAAGAAGTGGATAAAAATCGATGATCATTATATAAGGATTAAAGAGTAGGGAGGAAGGTAAATCTATGATTTACCTTCCTAATCAAAATATCATCGTTGAAGACAAACAAAGAATCAATGACAAGGTATTGGAGGTATTCCTAGGTCAAAGGGTCTGAGTCTTGGTCATGGTACTTGTCATTTGAAGATATAAGAAGAATTCCTTGCAGGTTTTCCTCTCCAAGAGGGAGAGGTTTTCCCTTGGCTCTAGGAGCCTAATTTGTGTGTCTCGTGTACTTTGATAATTGACTTGATGAAAGATTAACTAAGCTAAAAAATAGAAGACATAAGTAAACTCACAAGTAATTATTAAGAAGAAAATTTGTATTAATCACCAGCCCTTCAAATTCTCAACATGGTATCAGAGCTAAGGTGCTGAACTCAAGGGCTCCTTGACAAAGAGACACTCCAGGAAGTGAAGATCAAAGTTTGGGTTGAAAGGTCAAATCAGTTTGCAAGGAAGACTTCAAGGATTCAAGAACATATACATTTGAATTTCAATTTCTGAAGATATACTTTATCATCAAGGATTCAAGAACATCTACATTAAAGATTTCTATCTTAGAAGAAACTCTTGAGTTGATCTTCAAACGATCATCAAGGAAGCTGCTGAAGGAGAAAGTCACTCTCTCAAGTAAGTATCTACGAATTTATCTAAATCTATCAAAATGTCTTCTTTGAAAGGAGATCAACAAACTAGTTAGGGTTTCAAACTATCCTGCATGGAATACAAGTACGATGAATTCTTGAAAAATACATGAAGGGAGATATAAGAGCCCAAAGGATTCTTACAAAATCCATAAAATACTCTCTCATCTCCGAGATATCAAATCTAAAATCATCAAAAATAAATATTTGAGAAATTGGTGGAACTATTCTCTGTGAATATTGCAGAAGAAGCAATCACTCTAAGATCATCTACAGGAAGTGTGAGAAGTAATGGCTAACACTGAGATGAATAAAGTGGTGTTAGAAGCTCTACTAGATGAATGGGGAAACTTCACTCCAGGTTTATACGGGAAGAAATAAGCTACACCATTTCACAATTTAAGGTCCTAATGTAAAATATAGGAAACAAGATTGAAAGCCAAAGGTGTTACAGGATCAAGGGAATCAAGCCTTTGTAGCCACGTCAAGGAAGAAAGGAAGATTTTGCAAGTTTGGTCCTCAAAATAATATGGAGAAATCACAATGTAATGGGTATTCTAATAGAAATTGTCCTTAATCTGAGAAAGGATAAGAGAAATATGGAAGAATCCCATGTCTCTGAAAATGAGGAAAGAACCTAATGCAAATAAATATAAGAAAGAAGAAGCGAGGGATCTCCACTATGATTGATATCATATTCTCCTTTAAATTGATTTATGTTGATTGTATGATAGGAAGCAGTGTAACATCCTGATTGAAGCATGATAGGAGCTCCTGGTGTAGTAGCTCCGGGGAAAACCTCTCTGATAACAATTCTGATGGAAGGAAGTCATCATGGAAACAAATTTCTGAGATGTGATGACATATTGATGGAGCAGACCAAGAGAATGAAGCTCTTCATTATTAAGAAATTTCTATAGGATGACTCAAGGGAAAAAGGTATGAGGTATATATATATATATATATGTTGACATTAGATGTTGTGAATTCATGTCATATGGTTGCAGGTAATGGACTTCTGTATCTAATAAGTATGATCTATGGAGGAGTATCTCTTTATGCACGGACAGATGAAATCAACATAATATGTTCTCATGGAATATGAGGTGGTTGTATATGAACGAGAAACTAGAAAATTTGTAAGTTCCTAGGAATGGAGAATGTGCAGAAAGGAAGAGATCATGAAATGCAACCATGTCAAGAGGAAGTTATCATCTTAAAGACAAGAATATGTGACTAGGAGATCTCCTGGGAGGATATGTAGACTCTGACAGAATTCTGTTAAATAAGAAGATCCTTGAAAAAACATATCATTAGGAGATGTGTCAATCTGAATAGAGGATACCGATGCCTAAAAAAAATGTCATGATGAAATATCATCACTGAGGTAACCTTTTTTTTAAAAGGTTCATATGTATATGTTTATCTGGATGAATTTGTGTAGGGCTGCTAATCATAAGAAATGATACATGATCCTTGGAGATGATTTTAAGGAATGAATCATGGCATAACGGTGGACCAGATGAGAAATACTAATGAATCAATTTTTGATAGTGGACATGACTTGTGACTGAAAGTGATGGATGATTTGTGCCCTATGAAGCCAAAAGTTGAAGATTCCTCAATATCGAAATCCATGACATCGAGGGAAGGAATTATTCGTGAGTAGCTAGATTGCTACTGCAGGACCCTAGTTGAGAGGGAGCTTGGTGGTAAGTTTCTTACTTGAAATAAACTTGAAGTATGTCCCTCATGTATTAATAGGGAGAGACGTGTAATTATCTATTACATGTGTCATGCACTAGACCAGGACTAACAACCGTAAGTCTTAGTGAAGGCCATGTGAAGAGAATGGATATACACATCATTCTGGTCTTCACCTGGAAGACAGAATGGAGGATTGGGTAATCATCTCACATTCGATACTGTTTGAGATTGAGACAGTGCATTCAAGATAAGAGTAGTCGTGGACCAATCTTCTTTGAGGGTTTGCTACCCAAGAGAAGAATAGTCCAAGAAGGTCATACTCTGGGAACATCTAGGTGGGGTATGTACCTTGGAGAGACAATGACTATGGTTTCTATTAGTCATGTGTCTTGCCATAATTGTAGCCCATTTTCTTGTTGAGAGATGGGGTTGTTATTCAAGGCCTTACACTATGACAATGCTTGTTGATATGATGCTATACATATGCGCTTACCAATCCGATTCTTCTTATGAGATTCTTCAGTTTGAAAGTGACCATGTACCTATATGAGTACCTCCCTAGTTAAGAGGGAGTGTTGAAAAGTGTAACTAGGTCAGTCTTCATATTTGACTATGTAATTATGAGTTTATGTAAAGAAGAAGACAAAAGATAATAAAATGTTTTTTTTTGTACTTTCCTCATGGATTTCATGAGCAAGAATTTTATTATAGGTTAATAGACTTCTTCTTGATGTCTATTTAGAGTTTGTCTTATGTAATTAGAGTCATGTATATGAAGGGAATTGTCACCATTAAAAGTTCCAATACCTTGTCATGAACCTTGTAGAATAAAGGCTCCAATAGCCCTCAAGCCGCTACCTTTAAAACACTGGAAAAATATGTGATGAATGTGGTTAATAAACAGCAAAGAAGTCAGCCTTCATGTTGGCCTAAATATATGCTATGTGGTCGGCTTAAAAGAAGAAATATGTACTCTATATATACCTAGATCTGCGACCATTTTTCAGGAAGAAATTGCAGACTTAACTGAAACAGAGTTACATATTTTACTAAGATAGAATGGCGGATCTAACTGAAGAAGAATTGTGGATTTAACTGAGATGAAACTACAAAGTTAACTAAGACAGGATTGCGTGCTTCACTAAGAAATATTTTCGGATTTAACTTAGATGGAATTATGGAGTTAACTGAGACAGGATTGCGTACTTCACTGAGAAACATTTGCGGACTTCAGCGAGAAAGAATTGCGGTGGTTTTAGATTTAAGTGCAGGTTTTTATATGCGTATATATCTGAATCAAATGCAGAATTAAGATAAGATTCATTCTGGATGTGAAGGGTTCAATTAAATGATAGTCTTATGAATAAAGGAGCAAATCATAAGTTGTGGTCAAAGAGTTAGATGAAGGACAATTTAATATATATATTTGTAACACATGTTTGCAGATACACCTGTAACACATGCTTGCGGATAGCACTGTAACAACATGCTTACAGATACTACTGTAACACATACACTCATGGAAGATATTCAGAATTATATAGAGTCTGTCTGAGATAAATACAAAATAATAAAGTTTGGCCTAAATGAAATTTCAAGACAACGTTCTAAGGATGAAGCACTCTCAAGCAGTGGATAAAAATCGATGATCATGATATAGGGATTAAAGAGCAGGGAGGAAGGTAAATCTATGATTTACCTTCCTATTCAAAATATCAACATTGAAGGCAAAAAAAGAATCAATGACATGGTATTGGAGGCATTCCTAGGTCAAAGGATCTGATTCTTGGTCATGGTACTTGTCATTTGAAGATCTATAAGAAGAATTCCTTGTGGGTTTTCCTCTCCAAGAGGGAGAGGTTTTTCCCTCGCTCTAGGAGCCTAATTTGTATGTCTTGTGTACTTTGATAATTGAATTTATGAAATATTAACTAAGCTAAATAAGAGAATACATAAGTAATATCAAAAGTAATTATTAAGAAGAGAATTTGTATTAATCACCAGCCCTTCAAATTCTCAACAAATATCGCTTGGGTGTTTTTTTGTTTTGAATTTCCTTTCACTTCCCCATGAAATTTTGCATCAAGTAGTGTATATTTAAACTAGTTAGGTATTTTTCTTGATTCGGGGAGGACCACTGGTTGAATATGTTCACTGGGACCCTCATCTTCATGATGATATTATTCTTCTTTACTGTCAATTTCCTCTTCAAAAACTGGAAGTTCTTCATCATCAGAGTCCATGAGAAGTTCCTTAGATTTATTGAATGTGATACCTCCATAAAATAAGACATCTCAACTTACTTCTATATCATTTCCTTCCTTTATGAATATTTTATAGGTTTTAGGGGAGTTTTTTAATCCAACAAATTCTCCTCTCAATCATGATGGATCCAACTTCTTTCTTTTTTCCTTTGGTATATGGCTATATACAGGACACCAAAATATACAAGATGTTATACAATTGGTTTCTTCCCAGTGAATACTTCTTCAGGAGTCTTGTTGTCCAGTGACTTGTGGGGACTTCGATTTTGAATATATACTATTGTCTTTGTGGCTTCTCCCCACAAAAAATTTGGTAGATCTTGATCATGTAACATCGTTTTTACACTCTCTTCAATTGATCGATTCTTTCATTCTACAACTCCATTTTCTATGGGATTGTAAGAGATTATCAACTCCCTCTTAATCCCAGACTCCTTATAGAAGGCTATAATTCCTTGGATGTATACTCTCCTCCATTATCGTATCTTAGTATCTTGATTCTTCTTTCTATAAGGTTCTCCACTTCAGCTTTGAATTCTTGAAATTTTGTAAATACTTCATCCTTGGATTTCATCAAGTAAACCCAAGTTTTTATTAAATGATCATCTATAAAGGTGACATAATATATATGACCTTCAAGTGATTTAGGATTCATAAGACCACATACATCAGAGTGAATGCAATCCAATATTTCTTTTGAATGTGAAGCATTGTTTCCAAATGGTCTCTCGGTATTCTTACCCAATGCACATCCATTACATACTCATTCATGATCTTCTTTCAATTAAGGAATTCAATCTACTATGAAACTTAGAGTTGGAAGTATTTTGAAATGAATATTACCAAATCTTCTATTCCAGAGTTTACATGGAATGATTTCAATATGAACCAAGTCTTGTGCTAGAGGAGATATCAACTTGTAAAGTATTCCTTCTCGAATACCAATTATTCTAACATTATCTATGCTTGAGGTTTTACTCCATACTACAACCTTTCCATCAATGAAATATACTCTATCACCCTTGTATTCTAGACTTGAAATGGAAATCAAGTTCTTGTGCAAACCTATAAAAAATAAGAATTTGTTGAGGTGAATGTTGCTTCAATTCTACAGCTCTATAGAGGTAAATCCAATTCCTCTTACACGATAGCTCTTATTATCTCCAAGTTTCGTTGAGTAAGAATATTTTCCCTTTGATAACATATTCTTTTGTTTTTGATGACCAGTCATGTGTCTAGATGCACCACTATCAATTACCCAAATGCTCTCATCTTGGAATGTGCCACTGCGTGCAGAGAAGAAACCTTCATCTTTAGCCTTCATTACTTCCTTATTGTTAGTGAATAGAAGATTCCATGCTTCCTTGATGCCTTTCTTGAGATAGGTTGCTACCTTTGAACACTTCTTGATGAATTTATTCAATGTAGTGTAGATCTTCATAATTCCATTAGTGAACCTTGACTTTGAAACCATGTTGAGAAATCTATAGGGCAATGATTATAATTATTTCTCTTTACTTGATAACTACTTGTGATGTATTTTTACTTATTACATTTTTTCCTTATTATTAAATGAGTTAATAATGAAACAACTACCAAAATAATAAGAACAAGAACACAAAATATAGGTTGCAAGCTAAGGCCAAAACCTCTCCTATTGAGAGGAAAACCCGCAAATGTCTTCTCTTCCTTATAGATTCTCCAATTGATGAATTACATGACCTTAAGACTGAGACCAATACCCTCCAACGCTAAGACCAATCTCTTCGGATGATGTGCTAACCTTGATCTAGTCAAACCTCGTCAAATCACTTCCAGTAGCACTTCTTTGACCTCTTGCTACAATATTTTCAGCCTCCTACTGTAGATCTGAAATTTCAGCCTTCCTGTAGTTGTATTTGCCACACATGTGAACTTAAATATTCATTTATAGCCTTCGCTTGCCTTTCAGTGACTTTTGGAGCTTAAGGATGACCCTTGGTGACCTTCGCTTGACCTCTTTGCCTTCTTTTCTCCAAGATCAAACTTGTAGATAGAAAAAATAGATATGTTGCAAAAAAAAATATTCCTCCTTAGGATGTGTGAGAGAAAATAGCCCAAACAAATATCTCCTTCGTTCTCTTCCTTATTTGCTACCTTCTTCTTCCTCTTCCTTCGCTAGAATGAGTGGTGAGTGGATGTGTCTCAAGGATTATGATTTTTCTTCTATTTATAGGCTCTTCAAGTTGGATGTGGCTCTTCCTTTTAGGTAAACTTTCCAGCTGGAAAAATGAATTGGTCTTGGAGGGTATTCCGACACTTTTAAAGAAAAAAATAATTTTCTTTGCAAGTTACAATGTTCCCGATAGGGTCTTTGTAATAGCCCTGGTTAAAAATCCATGTAAAAATTATAACCACGGTTGATGGGACACATATTCCAAGATGAATGGTGGGGAAAAAATCCTACTAGGTGTTCATTTCAGTTATTATGGTTAATGAAAATTAGCAAAGGAAAATGGAAAAGTCATTGGAATGGCATGAGGCATTTATTGGCATTTATTTATAAAATAATGGAAACTATGAGAAAAGGAAGGTGAAAGGTCACGGGTTTCATGTGGGAGGAAAATGAAAGAAAATAATGGAAAATGAAGAAAAAATAGGCCTCATTAATAAAAATCTTATGAGGATCAGTTGGTAAGATTTTGTCAGTACATTTTTGGAGCTCTCTCATTATTCTTTGTCTCTCATATTCTTTTATACTTATATTATTCTTGGAGCACTCATGAAGAGTGTGGCATATTTGGTGATTTGGAGCAAGAAGGAAAACAAAGAGAAGGGAAGCGCAAGAGGACATCAGGATCAGTGTCTACAACAGGTTCTGAGTGTAGGTACTGAGTTGCATGTATGTTTTCCTCACTGGTTTTGGCATGCATGGTGTATGCATGTGGATTTTCCTAGCCTTACCATTTCCTAGATACCCATTGTATTATGGGTTTATCTCCATTAATTTTTTTATGGTTGGTTCTCATGATTCCTTTAGATATTGGGTTGAGTTATTAGTTCTTGGAGCCTTGGTTGGACAAACGCTCAGAGCTCGAAAAACAATTGTGGGTTGATTTACTAGTCCTGGAAGTCTTGGTTGGACAAACACTCTGAAGCTGGCGAACAACTGTTGGGTTGAGTTACTAGTCCTAAAGCCTTGGTTGGAAAAACACTCTAGATACCTAAGTGGGTTGAGTTACTAGTGCTGGAAGCCTTGGTTGGAAAAATGCTCTAGAGCCCAGAAACAACTGGGGTTGAGTTACTAGTCTTGGAAGCCGTGGTTGGACAAACGCTCTAGAAGCCCTGTAACAGTTGGGGTTGAGTTACTAGTACTGGAAGCCCTGGCTAGAAAAAACACTTTGGAACCTTGGAACATCTTGGATAGAGACCATTCCGTGATGGTTATGATGTCTGACCGTGAGGTGGAATCACTGGTTGAGGGTTGAGGTGGTTTCGCCCCTGGATGCCCTTGAGTGATTGTGATTGATGTGTTTGATGAGATCCTACATTCGTGCTTGGAATATGGCATGGGGATTATTGGATGAAGTGAGACTTAGCTCAGCCAATATGTGGTTAGGTTGAACGTGGAAGTCCCATCTCTGATTGCTTTTTACATTCATTAATGAGAAGTTCATTCCTTTGGTATTTGGTATGCAAATGTACTCGTAACTGTGTGGATTACATTGATGATATATCCATGGTATTTTTGTTTCTATGATGTTTGTTATAAGCTTGTATTTTATCAATGATGATGTATGGATCTACTTATTTGTTTGCCTATAAATGAATATACAATGTATCTATTGTAACTCCTAGAGACAGCCTTGAGTTGTTAAAGACTAGTGCCTAGGACATCTTTAATACAAGAGGATGTAAAAGGTATTTTGTATGCTGGTTGGAAGAAACCTATTGTTATGTGATGATAGTTTAAAGTTTTGATATCGGTCCAAGATATCAAAGACATAATATTGGCAGGAACGACATCTATTTGTATAGATAAAGAGTCTCAAAGAGTGAATCCAAAGCAGTCATGAAAGTAAATTGTTGTGAGCTAGGCCGAATGTAAAATCAATGAACAGTTACAAGGATAAATGGATGTGAAGTACAATGTAAGAAAATGAGGAAAATATCAAAGTAAGGTGGGCTTATACTAACATAAGAATCCACCCTCCACTAACATTAGAATAACTACGACCTGTGAGCAGAATTATGAAACAGAAATCGCGCCTCAAGCCATATTTAAAATATTACAGAATAAAAGACATGAGTATCATTTAGGATAAATTCACATCAACTAGTTTAACATTCGCATTCTGAAAGCTACGATAACAAGGGAATGATGAGAACACAATGAACATTATATTTAAACACTACTGAGAAAATACATACTATTCAGTAACCTCAGTTGGAATCCACCACAACAACAACTTAGCTTCATTTCCTTTCCTGAAGGGGATTTTCAGATACACCTTAAGAGAGGAACTCAAAATTTACAAAAAGAGAGAATTCACAGTTAAAAACTTCTTCTCATGAAAATCCGAAACCTTTTCTTGGTCTCTCATTTCATCTTTTATAGCTCCATAGATGAGCTTCGAGAGAAGATATTTTCAAAACAAAATATTCTCTGAGGATATTTTATGTTCGTGGTCTCAATCAAAAAACCAAAACTGGTGATGAGGAAAAACAACCTCTCATCATATAAAATCTGGCCTAACAAAGGCCCTAACTAAAACATAACAGTAAATGAAAAATAAAGAGTGCATAGGGTGTGTTATAGTTCAATTTGGGCACCATTCCCAATGACCTAGTTAACTGGGCATCATCTCCAGGACCAATGATCAAGGGTCTATCATTCCCTATCATTTCAGTTGCTACATGCCCTAAGACAAGAAACAAAACAAATCAAGCAAGACTTTCATCAAGCAAAAGTTTTCATGGTTTGAAGCTTATTATATAGCATATGAGAGCTCACCAATGCAGGCTCTAAGGGGCCTAAGTGTGTTGCATATGCAAGTAGCCCCATGCAAGGTTGCTCTACAAAGCAGTTCCCGACATTCATAGGTGCATTGGTCACATTGGGAGCGAAATTCTCATTGTTCCAGAATCTCCACTTGGCCAGTGCCTTCTAGAAGAGTTCGAATGTGTCAAGCTTCAGATCCAAGTGTCCATTTGACATCTACATGATTGGAAACATGTCTTGCCTATTTTTGGAAAGTTATTGATTTCAAAACAACCTACAGTTCATCTATAAATTGAGCACAGATCTAAGTGCTTGAGAAGGAATAATTTGAGTAGAGAAATGCTGGAGAATTTTCAATTGAGAACTAGATTTGTGTAGCTGCTTCTGGAGAGATTTATACTGTGATGAGGTTTGGGAATTTTGCTGGAAGGTCACTTCAAATCAATCATTAGGTTGTAACCTCTCCTCCTATCATCAATAAAGAGTACTGCTTATTTTTCCCTATATGCATTTGTATTGGATTTGATTTTTCATATTTCAAGATCTTGGTTGATGTATATGGTTTATGCTTTATGGATTTAGATAACTAGCTTGAATAAATATATACATTATTGCATCTTATACTGTTTCAATGTTCTTTCTTGTAGGAAGCATTTAGCCTACAAACCGCTTGAATTTGAAGCTGCAACAGAAGTGACAGAAGGAGCCATTTGGAAGCGACTGATCAAGTAAGCATCCAATCCTCTCTGTGTATCTGTTCTGAGTTATGAAAAATAGTCGTATAGTCTTTCACTTGTTGTTCTAGACTAACACCTGTCTAGGGAAGCGTGATTTATTCGTAATTTACAATTCTAGCCCAACAAATTGGCGAATCCACTGGGGAGAATTTCTCTTAGTTCTAGGTGTTTTAGCCTTTGATTTGCTTTGTTTATCCACCCAGTAGTTGTTACACATAAATATTAAACTTTTTCAGAGCTTAATTTGCAAATATACTGAGTTAAACAGTAGTATTTTTCTTTGTATACTGCGGCCAACGCACCCTTAGACTGGACTCAATGCTTTGCAGGGCACTGTCTCCCTTCCTAGCCTGTGTTGTAGAGCACTGTCTCCCATTGGAGACTACGTTGACTCCTAAAAGTACCCAAATTCAGTTTGTTTTGCTGCTGTGTTCTGAAAAGTTTGATGCTCAATTGACCAATGAATCTATATATACTTCTTCCTCCTTTGACTGAAAATTTGTTCAATGTTGTTTTAAAAAAGTTTTTCTTTATCATTGACAAGTTGATTTCAAAGTAATTTTTATGGTTGCATTAAGAATCATTTGCTTTCGAAATAGGAAATTGTCGTAAATCTTCATTTCCTTGATAGGAGAAATTGTTGTTGAAATCCTCGTTTTTCCTTCAAAAGAGAAATTTTTGTTTGTATTCTTCATTTCTTGAAAGTAAAATTCATTTGAATTATTGATATAGTGCACCTAGTTTCTTTTATGCATTCATAACATTAAAGAAACTGAAAATAAAAACTTGCATTTGCATGTAGGATTGTGTATGTTTTGCAAAAGGAACATTAGGAAATATTCATTTAGTTTGTGCTAATTGATTTTGTCTTGTTCATTGATTTGTTTGCTCACAAATTATTTGCTCTCTTCTCCCTTAGTAGCTAGGTTCTTCATTGAAAATTTTGAAAGTGAAAGATTGTTTATCATTCTTAGCTTTCATTTTAGGAATTTTATACACATCATCGCGGTGAACCTTTGAAAGGAAAATTGTTAAGAAAGATCAACATAAAATTAATCTCAATTTACTTAACAACGCTTTGGAACCATAACGATAACATTTAGAAGGTCTAGGCTAGAGACGTGTTCTGATGTCGTAAAACATAGCAGTTGTCGTTAACTTGTCTGCAATACATTCCGAGTGTGATACCTCACTCCACATACGTAAGTATATCATAGCTCGTCCATGTACTTTTGGGTATATCGGGTGATGTTACAGTATGATAAGTATAAAGGGTTGCTCTCATTGTGCTTCGCATCAGACAGTGCTAATACAGACTTATGCCTCCATGTACCTTCGAGTATATTTGGGAGGAAAACTTTTAGGTGCTATCCATCCATAGTGAACTGAGTTGGCCGCCTTGAAGTTGTGATACACCAAACACAGCATTCAGGGAGATTACCTGCCCGTACTTCTTGGTTCACTAGGAGGTATTCTGCAGTTCAAAGTTTCTTGGTAAACCCTTTTGCCTTGCATTACCCTCTTTTTGTTTATTTGTTTTTTGGATAAAATAAATCAGTAATCGTGGAAGAACAAAATCCTATCCCTCGTCGTTCGCATAGATTAGCCTCAAAACCACCTTTACCACTGGAAGTTATTTCTAGTAGGCGAAGGCAATCACGATCTACCAAATCAACTACAATTCATACCTCTGGTGAAACATCACCTTTTAAACCAGAGTTAGCTCAAATTGTTTCCACACATCTTGGTTTGTTTACTATTGTCGAAACGGAGTCTTCACAGCTACCCGTGGTCACGATCCATTCAATCATTGAGACCATACCTCCTGGACCTAACGTTTTTCAATCACAAATTGATCCAAATCCCGTCTCTTCTTTGCCAAAAAATCTGAATTCTGAAGTCGAACAACTGGAAGTTGTTCCTACCTTGGTCACTCCACAAACTTATGTAGCTATTGAAACTCCTATATCACATAGTCAACTGTCTAAAATGTATTTTGGGCCTGACGATGAAGTTCTTCCTCCTCGTTTAATTATGATTGAAGAAATCCCATAAGACGATACACCTTTAACTCCAACCCATTTTGGGGGGGACCTTTACCTATACGAGTCTTTTCCTCAATCGTTTCCATCTAATTTTGTTGATCCTATTGCCATTCAATCTCCTATCAATTTTTGAGGGTATAAATTTGGTCACACAACCATGTCTAAACCAAAATATTCTGTTGGGTTTGCTGTTCCAATTATGTCAGCTCCTACCCTAGCTACTCCGTCGATGTTCACAACCTCACCAGAGTCATATTTGCACGGTGGCCCTTCGGTTCTAATAGGCTACAAATCATTATTTGGCACTTTCTCTGGTGCATCTTCACGTTCATGGTCTTTTCCAATGTCATCATCTGGTATTTTAAATAGTAGTCCTATCGTTAGTACTGAATGAATTGATTCATTACATACATCATCAGGGAAATATCAAGTCAGTCCTTTTGGGTCAATTCCTTTAAGTACCATATCAACTGGACTCCCAGCATTTGGAGAAAATTATTTTTCGTCTTATTATCCTCCTTATGGGCAACCTTTGGTCATCCAATATGATAGTACTAAGTCACTTTTTGGTCAAACTAATGTTGACATGAATGTTTGTCAATGGCAGCCCACTCTACCTATCCAACCACAAACGGTTGTACACTCGTATCAACTGGTTCAACCTGTTACACCCACTTCATTACCACTTGTTAATACATCTATACCCCTCTTACAAAATCAAAATATTGTACATCAACCTTATCAGGCAGGTTCTTCAACTCAATATCATCAAATTTTGGGTCCACAGACTCAAAATCCTTTGGTTAATTTACAACAACCTGTACCAGGAATCATTTATTCACAAGCTGGTGTACCATTTTATGGGATGTCACAAATGCAACCTGGGTATACATATCAACCGAATCCAACTTATACTAATTTGGGTTATAAAATTGGTGGACAGACCCCTTAGAAGCCACAAGTGCAAATGCCTCAAAATTCATTTCAACAAGTATCGTATCCAAGTTTTGGTCAACAGAATTCTCAAGCGTTTGCAATGCAAAACAACCACTATCTAGGTCACCAGAAAAAATTCCATATGTTGGTGCTCAAAGACCTGTTTCCAAATCAATTCCATCTTACCTTGGCTATGCTCAACCTGACCTTAATCGACAATTGCCTTTTGTTGCAACCCTATAATTACCAGATTTAAACCGGTTAACCAATGACCCTATAAATTATGCTCCTTGGTGGCCGGTGATACCTCATAAATTACCCTCTGATATTCCTAAATTCAATGGAAACCCTGGAGAAGATCCATCAACTCATGTCATGACTTATAATTTATGGTGTTCATCAAATCCCCTGAATGATGATTCTGTCCAACTATGTCTTTTCCAACGTACACTCATAGGTTTGGCTACTAAATGGTACATTGAGTTACCTAGAGCTTCTTTTGACAATTTCACTGCTCTAGCTACTGTATTTTTTACCCATTTCCAGTTACCGATCAGATACGAAACTGGAACAGAACTCTTGACCAATTTCAAACAGACTAATGCTACTCACATTTCTGATCATATTCATGAGTGGCGTCGCTGTTCACGAATGGTTAAGACATTTTTTCCCGATCAGATCCTTGCTGAATGGTTCATTAAGTACCAGTTACCATCTATAATTGAGGATGTGGCTAAAGGTGGCATCGTCACTGAAGAGCAAGTTATCACTCGTGCCTAATATTTAGACATGATTTACACTCAGTCTGACACGCTCTATGAAAAAATCCCTAAAGCGCCACGATCCAATTTCAATGTTGCTCCTCAAATAAAGGACTCTCATGCCAGAGATGGCTTGATAGGCACTACAAACACACACCATGCTACTACATCTGATCCTGCTCCTACTTCTGAAATTAATGCCATGTCATTTGATAAAGGCAAAAGTGACAAGCAACCAGGAGGTAAGAAAAAGGGGAAATCAAAGAAAAAGAAAACTTCTAACCCGCAGGAAAGATCATCTGCTCAATTGTCTGGACCACGGAAACCTCGTTATCCATGCATAATTTGTAATGAGGAACACTTTTTTAGGGATTTTGCTCACTGTGCTGAAGTCTCAAAAATCATCAAGACTTCTCATGCATCAGCTGTGTTGATAGACCCATTATTAATAACCTGCATGTTGAATTAGGGGGAAAAACAGTAAATATTGATGTCGAGGTTGTTGACGGACCCCTTGACTATAATATTTTACTTGGAAGACCATGGTTATATGCAATGACTGCCATTATTTCTACATACTTTAGAATGATTGCCTTTCCACATAAAGGTACAATCACAACCATTAATCAATTATCCTTTTTTTTCCTCCGCGTCGTAGGTAACTGGAAGCATTCCATTTTTTCACTTACCCCAACTAGAAATTCAGAACATTGGTGTAGGACTCTTCAAGGATTCCACTCTTATGGGAACCTTTGCATTACCGCCGCCTGCGATGTCGGCAGAAATTGCAAGCATAGAGACCTACTACAGGATCTCTTCCACTCTATCTGGCTTAAGGGAGAGTACGGATGATTTTGATATTTCTACATTGGATGTTGTTTTACCACCCAGCCCTATTGAGCTGGCATAGAAATAAATCTATTTGGCTTGGGCGGCAAATCTGAAATCAACGTCGCCAAGTTTTTGGGTTGATCATTCCTTAGATTTTGGTACTCCATATGATCCATTTACCTCAAAAATTTTGACAGATGAAAATATTTTGGAAGCTATGATGTCAGAAGGAGAACCATGGGAAGATTATCATCATCATTCCCATCTTCCTGATTGTGAAGAAAAAAATCTCAGTGAACTATATCACCCATCCATCAAAAATTTCTTTTCAAATTATTTACCGATTAATGCAATTGACTCTAAGCGAAATTTATCAAATATCGAAGAAATGATTTCAATCAATATTTCAACCAAACCTGGCATTGTAGAAAACCTTCATGTCGATGTATCTTTTTCTCCATCAGAACTTTATTCATATCCCTCTCTTTTTCATGAATTTCGTGACGTATTCGCTTGGTCTTACGAAAAAATGCCAAGCATAGATACTAGTATAGTTGAACACACTATTAATATGTATCCTAATGTCAAACAACTGCGCCAACGACTTTGTCCTGTTCATCCAAAGAAAGCTGCTTTCATCAAAGCAGAAGTTGAAATTTTTTTGCGTGCTAGTTTCATTTAACCTGTTCCGCTAACAGAGTGGGTTTCCAATATCGTTCCTGTTATGAAAAAACAAAGAACCATAAGAGTGTGTGTTGATTATCGGGATTTCAATCAGGCTTATCCAAAGGACAACTATCCTACTCCCTTTATCGACCAGATTATTGACGACTGTGCTGGATGCGAAAAGTTTTTGTTCATGGATAGATTTTCCGGCTACAATCAAATCAATATCCGCTCAGATGATCAACATAAGACAATATTCATCTATCCCTGGGGCACATTCGCATATATGAAACTTCCGTTTGGTTTAAATAATGCTTGGGAAACTTTTTAAAGAGCAATGGATTATGCTTTCAACGACATAAAGCACATTGTTCAACCATATCTAGATGATTCACTAGCGCATTCACGAAATCAGACTGATCACTTGATGCATTTGAGAGCCATTTTATTACGCCACCGACACTACAAGATATGCCTCAATCCACACAAATGTGTGTTTTGTGTTCGTTCTGGTCGATTGCTCGGATTCGTAGTCTCAAAAGAAGGAATTTGAATAGACCCATTGAAGGTTTAGGTCATTCTTGATTTTCCTGCACCATAAAACTTACTTCAGATATAGAAACTTAAAGGAAAGGCTAACTTCCTGAGAAGGTTCATTCCAAACTACGTCGAAATGGCTAAAGGATTTACTTGATTATTGAAAAAGGGGGTTCCCTTCCATTAGGATCAAGTTGCACAAGTTTCTTTTGATGCTGTCAAGGACCATATTGTTTGAGCGTTATTAATTTATCCTCCTAATTATCAAAATTATTATTTCCTATATATCGCTGCAACTGAAATGACCATCGCTATGGTTTTGGTTCAAGTAGAAGATGGAATTGAACATCTGATCTATTATTTGAGTCGTAATCTCAATGATACGGAAGTTAAGTACTCATAGATAGAAAATCTTGCCTTGGTAGATGTTCAAGATGTCCAAATATTTTTCCATTATATCCTGCTCCGAAAAACAACAATAGTTTCAGATTGCAACCCCATGACTTACATCTTATCACGTCAATTGCTGGGGGGAAAATATTCAAAATGGATTGTCATTTTGCAGAAATTTGATTTGGAATTCATTAAATCCAAATCAAAGAAGTCTTTAGTTTTAGCAGAGCTTCTCTGTGACTTTCCCTCTGATAGTACTTCTACTATGTCGGAACCATCTATTCCAGATGAGTCTCTGTTTCTAATCGGATCATCTGATCCTTGGTATGGGGATTTCATCATTTATCTCCAAACCCAAAATTTTCGACCTAATACCTCTCGCTCTGATCAGCGACTTATTCAATACCAAGCCAAAGATTATCTGATCGTCGGCGATACACTTTATCGTTGTGGTGTCAATACCATTTTAAGTAGGTGCCTCACTCATGAGGAGGCCGAAAAAGTGTTAAATAATTGTCATGTTGGGGCTTGTGGTGGACACTTATCTGGATATGCTACCACACAGAAGATACTCTGTGCTAGTTACTTTTGGCCTACTATTTTTCGAGATTGTATCCTCACAGTCAGAAGTTGTCATGCATGCTAGATTTTTTATCGTAAAATCTACAAACCGCCAGTGTCAATGCACCCTGTCGTCTTTGTTGGACCATTTATGAAATGGGGTATTGACTTCGTGACTTGTAACCCTCCTTCGTCCTAGGGACATGGTTATATTATTGTCACAGTCGACTATTTTACCAAATGGGCCGAATCGATGCCTACATTCAAGAACATAGGACATACAGCTGCAATGTTTTTCTTCAACCACATTATTGCACAGTTTGGGGTCCCACAGGCTATAGTTACGAATCATGGGAAGAATTTTCACAACCCTATGATGTCTGAATTGACTACCAAGTTAGGATTGTCGCATGATAATTCTGCTCCTTATTATCCACAATCAAATGGACAAGTTGAGGCTATTAACAAAATTCTTAAATGAATGCTTCAATGAATGATAGGAGTCCATAAAAGGAATTGGCACTTGATCGTGTACTCTTCTTTGTGGGCGTATTGAACCTCGTGAGAAACGCAACTAGATTTACTCCTTTTCAATTGGTGTATTGTATGGAAGCTATCTTACCAATCCAATGTGAAATATCATCGTTAAAACTCGTGACAAACTTGTTACCTAACACCTTAGAAGAAGAAGCGTGTCTCCTTAACCTCATCCATCTAGATGAAACGCATCGTGAAGCCCAATTGACAAATGAAGTGCATAAGAGGCGTATAAAGGCTAAATACGACAAAAATGTCCAGCCTCACATCTACTCAGAGGGTGACTTGGTCCTTCTTTACGATCAAGAAGCTGATGTAATAGGTACAGGGAAATTCGAGCCATTGTGGCATGGCCCCTATATTTTCAAAAGAGTTCTTGCTAAGGGTGCCTACAATTTAGTTGATTACAATGGGATTCCATTGGAACAACCTAGAAATGGGTTGTATTTGAAACGTTACTATGCTTAATCATGAGCGTAGTAATTTTTTGTATTATATTATTTATATGTTGTTGATTTGCATTCACTATCTTAATTTGTTTTTAGATTTTTCTTGATGTTAGTAATCCTCTTTACATTTTATGGTAGATGTCTAAATCTTTGGAACCATTTGTTGGATATGCTGATGGTGCTAGTCGTAGTACGCAAAATCTATCCTTTGCAGCATGGGCCGTTTTCTCTCCGAACGACGAGTTAATGAGTTTTCAAGGGATTTGTAATGGTATATCGACGGAAAATATTGCTGAGTATAACGCGTTGATCGAACTTTTCTCTGATGCTATTTCATTTGGTATTAACCGCATAATCATAAGGCTAGACTCACAACTTGTGGTATTACAATTTACTAGTGTTTATACTGTTAGAAATCCAACACTTCTTAGATTGTTCCTAAGAGTTCGACTTTTGGAAATACATTTTGATTTCATTCAATATCAACACATTTCCAGAAATTTGAACACTTTGACTGATTCATTAGCTAATCAAGTTTTAGACAGACATTTGTGACATAGGAAAAGAAAACATTCACATCATTGAATAGGATTGCGCATTAAACATAGGAAAAACTCTGAAATCATATAGATAGATAGTTATAGGTTCTTACAAAATTTGTGCCCAAGACACATTGGTCATCTAACCTCAAAATGTATGAAAAACGTCATAATTAAACTAGTGGTGTTCATGGTAACGTGCTATAGATCTAGTAATCCTACGGAGCAACCGCATCCAATGGTTAGGAACCCCAATAGTGTGTCGCTACATTCACATGGGAAGCTCTTCGATCCAGCAATCCAAAATCCTGAAGGTCAACCCCTCTATGTGCTGCTGAAGCTCAGCTAGAGTCTTAGCCATATCAAGGTCCTGAAGGACTGCTCTCCTGACAACCCTCTCTGCTGGTGCATCTGCTTCGCACTCTGGTTCCTTTACTGGTTGAGCATGACCAATATCTGCATTACACTAAACATTTAGTTTAGTCTTGGAAAGAAATAAAAAACACAAAAACATTGTATAAACCTTAGAAAAATCAAAAACATGTTTAAAACATTCTTACCAATTGCACGTAATCAATGACTAAAGTTCAGGGGAAAAATAAGGTTCAGAGCTCCAAAATGAAAATGGTGACCATGGAATGGTAAAAATGAATAGTGAAACTACTTTCTATAGTCATTTAATTGTTTGCAAGTAAAAATTATTGCTATGAATATAGTTTTATTATGTTTTTATCATGAAACAAGTATTTTTAATCCATTTGATGTTGTTCTGAACAGGAAATACAACTGAGGAACATATTAGTCGTGCAGATTTATTCAAAGAATGACTTGACCACAAAGCATACTTTTTCTCCTTATTTTTTGAGCTTTGTTAAAATAAAAAAGGATTTTAAGTGCACTTTTATCTCTTTTTCAAGCTTCGATAACAGCGAAAAAGGAACCCTTGGAGTCTTCTTTCAGCTCTTTTCAGACTCCGATAACGTGAAAATATTTTCAAGCACTTGTCTTTTCAAGCTCGTTAAAGTAAATGAATTTATATCTACTCAGTATAAGTTTAAACCTTTTCTGGACTGAGATGGATTATTTACGAAAAAGGAATACCTTGGTTAAACATGACCAAAGAGGTTATTTCAGACATTATTTTACACTTTTTCGGATCTGAGTCACAAATTTACAAAAAATTACTTTTGGAGTTCTCTTTCGTCCTCTTTTTCAGACTCTCTAAATATGAAAAAGGACCGGGCTATCACTGTCGTTAAGCTTTTTAAAACATAAAATAGCGATGGGCTTGTCGATCATGGCAAGAATCAAGTTTCATTCATCGCTAGACTCATTACATTATTAAATAGCGATACATTATTCGCCCAAAGGGTTGAATTATAGATCAAGAAAATGTTATCCTACTCAAGCTTGTTAAAAAATAAAGAGGTACTGGTCGACAAATGACTGGGGAAAATTTGAGAAAAGTGAGCAAAGTTTCTTTTGGTAGCAAGTCACTCTTGAACAAGATACTTCTTTCACTCCATGTCCGTGACTGTTTGGGATGGGTAATCATCTTGAAAGTTCATTCACACCTATGGTTCATTATACCTTCACTTCAATTTTGGGTCAATGCTGCCAACTCATCACAGTGCCGTCGATATGTTCAAGAGAAGCCATCCAGTGATTAAAAACTCATCTTTATCCAATACTCATAAACCTTCATTTTCATGACCGTCATCCCTGAAAATTTCTATATCAAGTCATACCCTTGTCTCTAAAATTAGTAACTCCTGTTTTGCAATAAGGTGACTTCCTGTTGACGATAAATCAATATCCAGGAAGTTCACTTAGAAACATCAAATTCCAGTACCATGAGGCTTGTTACAGCATCAACAAAATCCTCACTTCCAAACCTTTGACCGAAATATTTTGTTTGGCATTCAACATCAAATCATCTATTCACGCCTTACAAAATTTACTGTAGTACCTTGAGGGCCATTGACATTAATGGTGTTTATATCACGTTTGTTAACAGCTCACATCATTGGCTGGTAATCAAACGATGTCTTTCCGTGTTCAACTACAAATCATTTATTCGCATGGCTAGACTTGTACGAATGATCGAGTGAACGAGATAAGAAGATCCCGTATCTAGTTTCAGCCATCCGGGATGAGATTTCAGGATCTTTGTACACATCATCTATACGGTGACCTTACATACAGATTTTTATCCAAACATGGGCCAATATCTGTAGGCATGTCTGCATCTGGGCAACATTCCAATGAAGACGACTTTCTGAATTATGTACATGTTATTAGATTGTTTTATGTGCTGAATATGGGAATGCCTACCCTTATAAATTACGATCAAAAGAGGATATATCATGATGTAATGTATTGTAATATTGATGTAGGTGACCATTCCGCTTCGTTTCCAGACTCATCACAGTGTAAAGCATCTCAATCAAATGTTCTTATTATTTGGATCTCATGCTTTAGGGGGAAATTATTATAGGTCGATTTGGGCACCATTCCCAATGACTTGGTTAACTGGGCATCATCTCCAGGACCAATGATCAAGGGTCTATCATTCCCTATCATTTCAGTTTCTACATTCCCTAAGACAAGAAACAAAACAAATCAAGAAAAGGTTTCCATGGTTTGAAGCTTATTATATAGCATATGAGAGCTCATCAACGTAGGCTCTAAGGGGCCTAAGTGTGTTGCATATGCAGGTAGCCCCATGCAAGGCTACTCTGCAAAACACTTCCCGACATTCATAGGTGCGTTGGTCACATTGGGAGCGAAATTATCATTGTTCCGGAATCTCCACTTGGCCAGTGCCTTCTAGAAGAGTTCACATGTGTCAAGCTTCGGATCCAAGTGTCCATTTGAAATCTACGTGAATGGAAACATGTGTTTCCTATTTTTGGAAATTTATTGATTGCAAAACAACCTACAGTTCATCTATAAATTGAGCACAAATCTGAGTGCTTGAGAAGGAAGAATTTGAGTAGAGAAATGCTAGAGAATTTTCAATTGAGAGCTAGATTTGTGTAGCTACTGCTTGAGAGATTTATACTGTGATGAGGTTTGGGAATGTTGCTGGAAGGTCACTTAAAATCAGTCATTAGGTTGTAACCTCTCCTTCTATCATCAATAAAGAGTACTGCTTATTTTTCCATATATGCATCTGTATTGGCTTTGATTTTCTATATTGCAAGATCTTGGTTGATGTATATGGTTTATGCTTTACTGATTTAGCTAACTAGCTTGAATATATATCTATATTATTTCATATTCTGTTGTTTCAATGTTATTTCTTGCAGGAAACATTCAACCTACAAACTGCTTAAATTTGAAGCTGCAGCAGAAGCGACAGAAGGATCCATTTGGAAGCGACTGATCAAGTAAGCATCCAATCCTCTCTGTGTATCTGTTCTGAGTTAGGAAAAATAGTTGTATAGTATTTCACCTATTGTTATAGACTAACACCTATCTAGGGAAGTGTGATTTACCTGTAATTCACAATTCTTGCCCAACAAGGTGAAATCAAGATTTCACCCAGTTTTACAAATCATAAAAATAAAATTAAATAGGCTGTGTAGGCCAAATAATGAGTGTCATTTGTGATGGCGATGAGGGGTGCTTGATGGCTGCTGATGTGGCTAAGCTGATGATGAAGATGACCCTGCTTTTTTACTAGATGGAGGTAGTGACTAATGAGAAGATGACGATACCAAAGTGCTAGCATATTCACTGCATTTCTACCACGCGATCTCGCCTGGAGCTAGCATAGTGACAAATGTCTTAACCAATGCCTGAATATCTGTGAGCTCGGTATAGTCTACTCTGATGGCTAAGAATTATTTAACTTGGCAGAGGAGGAAGAATTCTTTGCTTAGAGCAGCTATGATTGTATCTCCCTTCAGGCGAGAAGTTTTTTCCAGGGGCAAGTTGGCATTGTTCATGATGTCTTTCATTTTCTATTCATAATCGGTTAGCTTGGAGAATGCGGATGTTTCTGGTTGCCAGCATGATGGGAGCCCTACCTCCACTAACTTATTCCTCTCTCGGTCGAACTTTTCGACTATGATTGAAAGAAGTTTCAAATAACCCAACGTGTTCGCGCGAGCGGTCTCCTTCTCAATTATTCTTCTAACCTCCATTACCCTCCTGAAACGATCAGTGATTCCTTGTGCTTGAAATTCCTTTGGGCCTAATTCATTTAGGTACCAAATATACTTGCTAACCATTGCGGCCTTTTCTTCTCCTTCCACGCGCCCTTCCTGCAACTTTACTTCAAGTAAGCGAACCACCAGCTTCTTTTTATCCATTAGGGTGAGGTAGTTCCAATGCTGCCCGACCTCTGCTATTATATCAGTCCAAATTAGGCGTCTGGCTTCTAGGGGTGTCATGTTGCCCTTAAGACGAGCAGTCAAGTCTTTGATGGACTTGTCTCGTGCCTATTTTTCTCTTTGTAACTTCTCGATCTCATTCTGCAGGGACGTTACCACCCTCTGATTCGTAGCCAGTGTAGCTTCCATCTCCTTTAGCCTTTGGCGAGTTGTGCGTGCTTCACTTTCTGAAACTTTTAAGTCTGATAGGGCCTTAGTCACCTGTTCTGGGGTGGTTCTGAGCTCATTGGATGTCGGGGCTATGCATACATGTTGGTCCCATTTCACTTGTAAGTCAGACAATCCCTGTTTTAGACTTACAATTTGTGCGGTCTTTTGAGTATTATCTTCCTGCTCCTTAGCCAGTGAATCAGAAAGAGCCTATTTATCCCTTTCCACTTGGATCAATTCATCCGTTTGCACATGCCCGCATCTGGGTATGTTCAATTTCTTCTTCAGCTCAGAGTTCTCTGCTTCTAGATCAGTGATGCACTTCTGCCGGACTGCATCCTTATCAACCCCTTTTTCCTTTACTTCTTTCTTAAGGGTTTCTATCTTATTATTGATTTCTCTAACACTAACTCTCTCCCTCTTCTGGTTTTCTAATACTGAGGCATGCTTCTCCTCAAGTTTTCTCAAGACGAGTGCGAGTTTCACTACCTCATCTCGCAACATGTCTCTGATGCACTAGTGCAAGCCAAGCTTATCCGTTAGTGGGATATTTTCCAGGTTCAAGGCAATCTCCAAGGCTCGATAATGACTCCCATCAATTGAAGGCTGCAACGCTGCCTATGAAATAGAAAATATGAGCTATTCCTTATCCATTTCTAACTTAGTAGTAAGTCAGGTATGATGTTTACCTACAAACCCGGCCAGTTCAGCCCTTAGTTTTTCTCCTGTGGTCTTGTTCTTGGTGTTTATCTCCTCTCTCACTTCTGCTCTGTCAACTGAAATTACCTACGAAAGCCCAGAAGGGCCCGAAAAAGAGGCACCGTTGAAAGCAACCATGAAACCTGCCCTATTTTTATCAGGAAATCCATGTCGGGAAAACTCTTCCTGAGATGGTTCCTCCCATACCTTCTCTAGCCATTCCGTTCTCTATTTCTTATACAGATGAGCTCCCTCATCAATGTTCATGCCCTCTTGACTTCCCGAGGCGTCTAAATCATTTTCTTGTCCCTTATTTTCTGTCTCCATGGACGCATTTTCACCCCTCCCTTCTGCGGCTGAAGACTCGGCCTCCATCTGTGCATCCAAAGGCCATGTATCAAGGTTATCTCTCCACTCAATGAAGGGCCTAGTCTCATGTACATAAGTAGTCGACTTTATTTTCCTTTTCCTATTGGAAAGGACTCCTTTAGGGTCATAGGGTCAGACTTTTCCTTGTAGTAGGTCCATCCCTTGCAGTAATGTTTCCACAGTCGAGAGGGTGTGTCTTGAATTTATGGTGAAGGGATCGACAGAAGTTGGGAGCTTGAGAATATATCCTTTCTTCATGGGCACGAAGTGGATTTGGTCAGCCTTCAAGGTCTATCAAATAAATTCGAGGGAAAAAATCCACATGCCTCGAAAAAGCGGAAAATGGTAGGGAGGTACTTTCGTGCCATAGACCCTGATCTCGGTGTAATCATCATATAGGTACTAGTCCCATGTGCTATCTTCCTCGTGAAACTACAGTCAATCCTTTTGATCAGGAAATATTCTAGGAGGAGGATTTTCATGTATTATGGCATAGGCTATGGACATAAAATCATTTAAAATACTTGTATACCCCTTCCCCACATGATGTTGACGAACTGAGATGTTTCACTCAAAAACGGTTCTTGGCTAGGCATTTGTCCTCGAAAGTTTCTCCAGACCTAGGCTCTCAAACTTGTCAGCATGCTCAAATAAGAACAGGTAAAACACCAAAGAACAAAAACTGAAAGACCTAGTAGAAGGGAATTCTTGAAACTGGGTTTGAATAGCCAAAGTTAGGAAAACGGGAATATTTAAAAGCGTACCCTTTTGCATCATGATCGATAGAAGAGATATACATTATTTTGACACCTTCTAGACCTCCTTATGACCTAAAAAGCCTGAAATAAGAGCTAGGAATGGCTGCACATTGTCTCTGAAAGTGGACAAGGGAACAACTTCCGAAGGCAGGAGAGTTGTTAGGTGAGAATATGAGAGATGGCTGAGGAGGTCGCTTTATTGCTGTTAGGGTAACTTTGAGAATTGACAGAGAAGGGACAACTTAGAGAACTCGACATATTTTTTACTGTGAGGGAAATGAAGGGCTTTCTTTATGAGATCAGGCGATATGTGGAAAATATTATTGCCTGGAGAAGACAGGAACAAGTCCCTGCACTCGTCATAAGCTTCACTGAGCCAACTAATGAATTCGGGAACTAGGTAAGTGGTTGGGGCGATTTGGCAGTATAGACCTAACCCAACAACTCTGAACCTGTCTTGACCCTTTAAATGACTCTCTAAAAACTCAGGTCTGACGCGGGATACGTTGAAAGGGTAGAATGGGTCATGAATTTGCGCATGGGCGTCGATAAGGGGTTTAGGTCTAGGGACAACCCTGACCTCGCGGGCTAGTGGGGTTTCAGGTTCATACTTTCTGGACTTCGTTTTCCCCTTGACCATTTGAACAGCAAAAAAAAAAAGGAAAATGGTGGGATGAAGGAATGAATAAATACCTGCGAACAGTGAGGAAGCCCGAGGGGAAAGCGACGCGGGGTTGAAAATGACCTGGCACTAGAGATTTAACCTTTGCTGCATGACAAACCCATGAAAAACAAATATTTTACTTGGTCTGGGAGTAAAACAATATTATATCAGACTGGGTTTTTCGGAAAACAATGTGAGGGTGACAACTGTAGGGCTGATGTCATAAGGACGTCGACAGTGGGACAAATGGCGGTAGGTTATTGGCTTTCGTGAGCCGTGTGGGTGAGAGTGGTGGGTTTTATCATGTACCGGTTTCGTACTACCTTTCCTAGAGTTACCTTAACTTTACTTACTTGCACCAAATGCCCCTCTTGATGGGCCACATTATAATTTTGGTGGGGATTCACAAGGGCCTTGTGCTCCATTTCATCACCCCACAGAACGTTTTCACTTAGTCCACCACCAAGTGGCATCACCTTCTCTGGGGGGTGAATCTTCTTGTCCTTCCACCTTCTCTTGATGCCCCTAGAATATCCTGCTCATGCTCTATTTCTTGGTGTCTTCGCCATATGGAATGTGGCTTTCTCATTAGGCTATTTCACTCATCAAGTCTCCCATCCGTGCTTGTGCCTTATGGAATTTTCCTGTCAAGGTATCTTTCGACTTACTCAACTAGCCATCCTCTTAAATCTCTTCGTTTTGTCTTGAATGCTCTTTTTCCTGGGTATATGAGGTGGCTAAAAAATACTGGCTCCACCTGGGGACGACACGCTTGTCTTTGAGGCTGTCGAGAACTTCGCAGACCCTCCGAGTGATATTCATCAAAAGCTGGAGACCCTTCAAAAATTTTCATGCACTCCTATGATGAAACAAATAGCAACAGTAAATGTAAAATGGGAAGTATAATATAATATGTACAGTAGGCCTCTAAGGCCTTTGTTAGTATTGAAAATATAGTTTCATAAATCTCCCATTTTTGGGCGCTTCGATCAAGTCACCTTCTATATTTTCCAATACAAAGTTATTGTTTCCTTTCACTTCAGCAATCTTGAATGGCCCGAACCACAAAGGGTCAAACTTTCCGTGCTTACCTTTATCTGATCTCCTGATATCCCATCTTCGCACCAGGTCCCCTACTTGCATATCTTTATCTTTCGTGTGCTGATCGAACAAAACTTTCATCTTCTCCTGATATTCTGATAATCTACTATTCACTTGGTTTCGAGTCTCCTCCAACTCGACTAGCTGGGTCATTCTCCTGATGAGGTCATTTGGTTCTTCTTGATTGTCTTGGAGAAACTTGGTGACAGGTAAGGCGAAATGAATTGGAAAAAATGCTACTCGGCCATAAAGCAGTTCATAGGGGGACTTACCTGTGGACCTTTTACTGGTAATTTGGTTTGCCTAGAGTGTGAATTTTAGCTAGGAGTCCCAGTTCTTCTAATTTTCTCTTATAGCTTTCTTCAATGCCCTTACCAAAGTTTTATTGGAAGAATCGACCAGCCCGTTCCCTTGGGGGTAATAGGTTGTAGAATGCCCTAAAGTGATATTATACTGCTGGCATAAGTTAATAAACTTGGTGGATTTGAAAGCTTGAGCATTGTCTGTGACAATATTAGCTAGGCAACCAAACCTTGATATGATATTATCCTCCATAAACATGATCATGAATGCATCAGTAGCATTTCTTGTAGGTATCGCATCTACCTATTTTTTGAAGTAATCAGTGATAGTGAGGATCCACTTATGCTGACCACTTGATGTGGGGTGAATCTCTCCAATAAATTCAATGCCCCACTGCTGGAAAGGTTCTTCAATTGTACTAGTATCATTGGTAGGGGGGAAAATTTCTGTTTTTCTGCAAACCTTTGGCATTTCTCGTACCCCCGAACCCGATTATGTACATCCCCAAATAGCTGAGGCCAGAAGAAACCATCCTTTAGTATCTTATGAGCCGTGGACCACCAGCTGTAATTCCCCCCACAAATGCCTTTGTGAAATTCAGCCATGACCTCCTCCACCTCTGACTTTGTAAGACATAAGAGTAGGATTCCTGAAGGACCCTTCTAGTATAGTCAGTTGTTTGCTACAATGTATTTATGAGATTTCAGCCTCAGAGTTAGATACTTTGTCTTATCGAATTTTAGGGGACAACTAAGAGTTAAAAGATATTCTATCTTTATACCAAGTGCTAAGTAGGTACTTCATGTGCGTTTTTTGTATTGTGGTCTCTATTCCGGGCTGTTCGTTTGTGCCTTCAGGTACCTTTCCTCCTTCCAAGGTTAAATTAATGCCCAATTCTTGACAATTTGACTTGGACAAGATTTTTTCTAGCCCTTGTCCCTTAATGAGCTTGGTGGGGCGGATGTCCAGTTCATATTCTTGAATCTTGGCAATACATTTTCCTCTTTTGCCTTCACTATCTCCCTGGATCAGGATGTCTTTCACCACAGCTATGGGAAAAAAAGTGGTTATGGCAGACTGCAACACGTACATTCGAAAAACTTTTAGGGACTTAAATAGGGCATATGCCTGCTTCTCCAGAATATTATATTTCAACTCTGCATCTCGTAGTACTTGGCTGAAGAAAGCAATGGGATGCTCATACCCGTCTACGTTTTTCTGCAGTAACACCGCAGCTATTATGTGTGGAGACACAAATGAGAATATCATGAACGACTTACCATAGTTGGGACCTGCCAATATTGGGGCTTCTGCGAAAGAACTTTTGATTCTATTGAAGGCCTCTCGTGATTTTTTCGTCCATTTGACTTCGTTGTTTTTTCTCAGCATCTCAGTGATGTGTTGAAATATTTCAACATAGTTTGGAATAAATATCCTTAAAAAATTTATGTGTCCCAGGAAAACCTGGACTTCCTTCTTATTTCGAGGCAGTTATATGCCATTGATTACCTCTAATATTTTGGGGTTAATCTTCACCCCTTCTTTTGTTACAATGTGTCCCAGTAATTTTCCTTCCTCTAAAGCAAGCATGGAATTTTGAGGATTAAGTTATAGACCATACCTGCGGCACTTGTCAAAAGTCCAGCAGAGGTGATCAATATGTTCAGCATCATTCTTCAAAAAGATGGTGATATCATCCAAGTATATCACCACAAAATTTTCCTGCTCTCCAACAAAAGCAATATCCATCGCTCGCTGGAAAGTAGCTCCTGCGTTTATTAGGCCGAATGGAATTTGGGCATACATGAACATTCCCCACAATGTAGTGAATTTCGTTTTCTTTTGATATTTAGGGAGGACCGCCACCTGATTATACCCAGAGAAGCCATCCATCATTAACATCTGAGAGGATCCCTCCACCTTCTGCAATATGTGGTCCATCTTGGGGAGAGGGTAGTTGTCCTCGAGAGATGCCCTGTTCAAATTATGAAAATCTACACGCAGCCTCATCTCCCCATTCTTCTTTATGATTGGGACCAGGTTTTCCACCCACTTAGAGTATCTCAAAGGAACTATGATCTTGGCCTTCAAAAACTTTTTGATTTCTTTTTCAATGGAGGGAAGTAACAATGGATTTATTTGTCTCAGTTTTTTCTTATGGGACTTAGCATCCCCTCTGAGCGGGATCTTATGCTATATGATTTCCATATCAAACGTTTTCAGGTCTTGGTATGACCAAGCGAAAACATATCTGTAAGATTGAAATGACTAGAAGTATTGATCTTTATACTCCTCTGGGACTCCTTTAGACAGTTTTACGATTTTCGGATCTCCCTCTGTCCCAATATTTATGTCATCCACCTGGTCTTCTTGGGTCAATTTGTTGGGGCTAATCGGGACTTCATTCTTGTTGAATAATCTTTCCAAGGGCACAAGGCCTCTGGGTATGACATTCCCCTTTAATTGCAGTACCCGATGTCCTGCCACTATCTCTTCCCACTTATTATAAGGCTTCTCTTCAGTTTCCTCCTCTACAGCATCAATGACCAGGTTTGAGAATTATCCAACAGTCTCTATAAAGTGTTTCACTTACTCCTTGTCCTCAAAAACCTACTAGTGTTTGATGTTATCTGGGATAGAGGGACGATAACGCACTTCAAATTCATATCTGATGAGTGGGTTTTGTGGTGGACGAAAATTTCTTGCTACTATAGCAAGGGAATCAACCATCCTATTCTAATATCTTGGCATAAATTGTATGTTAAAATATAGGAAGAAATTCTCCACTAGATCCCATACTTCGTTCTTGTAAGCTCTTAGTCGAGGGTGTTTAGCCTGGCATTGATTTTTGATTTGCCTCACCACCAGCTCCGAATATCTGAAGACTTTAAGGCTCTGAATATTCATGTTCTTAGCTGTCTGTAGCCCCAAAAGTAGTGCTTCGTATTCTTCCACATTATTTGTAGCTTCATGCTCGAGCTTGAAATAAAAGGGGACCAACTGTCTCGTAGGTGAGATTAGAAGGACTCCAGCTCCTTTTCCTTCCCTCGAATTTTCCCCATCAAAGTGCAGAGTCCATATGCCCTTCTCTTCATTACTTGAAGATTGTTCCAGCCTCAAAGGATTGAATGCTGGTTCTTGTAAAAAATCCTCGTCCTCCTCCAACATTAGATATGAAAACTTTCCTTCTTTGTTGTACACTGGGGAATTGAGTGATCCATCAGCTCTAGTCACCATCTTCACAAATCTAGATTCCCGATATAACCTCCTTTCTTGTCTGTTAGATACCGGAATGGTATCATAAGTGAGGTCAAGCTTAATCGACCCACCTATCTAAGTCTCTGATGACCTAGACAACAACATCCCAAATCGGGCTGGAATATCAGCAACCACGATGTCCATGACTACACTCTTGGTAGGGATCTGAGCCACATTCACTACCAAGTCCTTAATCATTCCCAAACATTTGACTCTTTTGGAATCAAAAGAATAAAGATCTTTGTATGGGAGAGTGATTTGTAATCCTAATTGCTCCATTACTGACAAAGGAAACAGGTTGTGTGAGGCCCCTAACTCCAACATGCAATTGTGCAACAGTAAATCATGAATGACTAGGGATACATAAAACGGTGGGGATGCTGAGTCTAAATCTTCGACATGTGGGAAAAATACTACCATCGGTATTTCTTCCTGAAGTTTAAGACTATCTGGAGGGGGGTTTACTCCATGAGGGAGCATAAATTGCAACATCTGAGCTTTGTAAGAAGGCTGCTTCAAAATCTCGACTAAGGGGACAGGGATTTTCACTTTCTCTAATTATTTTTGGAGGTTAAAAACATTGGGATTATTTTCTGGGATGACTTATTTAAGTTTATATTTAGGGAGGACAGGTGGCTTTATGACGGTTGAAGTATCTTTAGTATTTACAAAAGGTTCAGGGACTAACTTAGATGAAGAGGCAGTGGTAGCTTTCTGATGCGAGAGCTCCTCTACAGGCTTCTTACATTTTCTATCAACTTTTTAGGGGACCGGATCTTTTGGAGGTGACTCTTCATCTTGATATTGTGTCTGGGTCCTCTTTCTAGAAGACTGGATATCATACTTCTTGTGGAACTAAGCTTGCATGAAGTCGACAAACTACCTGCAATAGTCATCGATGTCTGGGTCTTATATGGAGTTTACTTTCTCTTCTTCGTCTTCCTGTAGAGTAAGCTCTACCTCTTCACCTTCTAAGTAAGCAAGATACTGATCCTCTTGCCTGTTAGGAATATCTTCAGTAGGGCCTTCCATTTATCCTTCCAAATAGAGAGGAGGTTGTATATGCTCTTATGGTTCTTTCCTATCTCTTTGTAGTATCTGCAGGGGTGGATTTCGATACTGTGAGTTATATCCCCTATTAGGACCGGCCTGAGTTGGCTGAGAAGAGGCATTCTTGGCTTCCAACTATAGTTTCACCAACTTACTTGAAATATTCTTTATCATCTTATTCATTTATTCAATATTATAATCTACCACTTCCCTTTCTTGATTTGAAGAAGAAGCCTCTTCTTTACCTTTTCATCTGAAATCATGGTCTATTCTTCCTTTTGATTTCCCCATAGAAGAAAATTTTGCTTCTACCTCTAATGCATCAGTCTGGGCATGATCCAAAGATGCAGATTTTATTTCCCTTAAAGTGAAACCAAACTCTGATTCAAAAGCTCCCACAAAGACTACCTTGGCCGCTGTCTAAGGGGGTTTCATATCAGCAGACAGGTTATTATACAACTTTTTGAATCTCTTGATAAATTCAATCACATCCTCATTGTGTCTCTTCTTCAAAGAATTTAATTATGTGAGAATATAGCCATGATCTCTCTTCTCCCCCCACTTTCATGTGAAGGCATTCTCCATCTCCTCCTAGGTGGTGATGGTGTGGTCACCCAGGATTTTGAACCACTTTCAAGCCTCTCCATCCAGGGATTGGACAAAGAGCCTCAAAACTACATCTAGGTGTTCCACGTTGAAATTCTCAGCAAAGGCAGAAAAATATTCAATGTGATTTTGAGCAGCACTATTGTCTTCCCCGGTGAACTGAGGCAAGAGCTTCATATAATCGTGAGGCATATCATTTAGAATTTTGGGGAGTGCCAGAGGAGCATATTTGTTCAGAAAAATCTGGGGATAGCCATGGGAGGTGGTGGATTCTGTGGAGGGTTTTGATGAATTATGATAGGTATGTGTTGAGTGGTGGCTTGCAAATTTATCTAAGTGAACAGGATCTGGGGGATGGTAACCTGTTTGATTTCTTCGTCTTCAGGGGTAGGATGCAAGGGGACCCCATATGTATTTAATGACTATGATTCATCTTTTATCTCAGATTGACCTAGAACAAGGTTATCCTGATGGTATTCAAGCACTCAGGTAGTGGAACCTGGGCCTTGAACTTGAGCTTGCTGAGAAGAGGATGGAGAGTCTTCTAATGAGAATCTGGGCATATCAGTCTGAGATGGCTATTTCTCTTTCCAGATTCTTTTGAATATGATTTTTTCAAGGTCGAAAACTGAGGGTGTTCTCAACTGGGAGGTATCTTACCTTGATGTGGCTTGTGATAAGCCAGGATTGCGAATGAATTTGACTTTAAAGAACAGTGGAGTCACCAAGGCGAGGGATCTACAGCTATCAACCCTTTGTTCTCATATGATTTGATGGGTGAATTATATTGTCGTACCCCAGGGAAAAGGTCTTCAACTTCGAGTCCCCAGCAACAACGCCAAAAAGGTGTTGTAACTCCTAGAGATAGCCTTAAGTTGTTAAAGACTAGTGCCTAGGACATATTAAAGACAAGAGAATGTAAAAATTATTTTGTATGTTGGTCGGAAGAAACCTCTTGTTACGTGATGATCGTTTAAAGTTTTGATATCGGTCCAAGATATCAGAGAAAAAATATTGACAGGAATGACATCTAGCTGTATAGATAAAGAGTCTAGAAGAGTGAATCGAAAGTAGTCATGAAAGTAAATTGCTGTGAGCTAGGCCGAATGTAAAATCAATGAACAGTTACAAGGACAAATGGATGTGAATTAAAATACAAGAAAATGAGGAAAGTATCAGAGTAAGGCAGGCTTATACGAACATAAGAATCCACCCTCCACTAACATTAGAAGAACTACGACCTGTGAGCAGAATTATGAAACAAAAATCGTGCCTCGAGCCATATTTAAAATGTTACAAAACATAAGATATGAGTATCATTTAGGATAAATTCACATCAACTAGTTGAACATCCACATTCCAAAAGCTACGATAACAAGGGAATGATGAGAACACAATGAACATGATATTTAAACATTACTAAGAAAATACATACTATTCGGTAACCTCAGTTGGAATCCACCACAACAATAGCTTATCTTCATTTCTTTCCCAAAGGGGATTTTCAGATACACCTTAAGGGAGGATCTCAAAATTTACAAAAAGAGAGAATTCACAGTTAACAACTTCTTCTCATGAAAATTCGGAACCTTTTCTTGGTCTCTCATTTCATCTTTTATAGCTCCATAGATGAGCTTCCAGAGAAGATATTTTAAAAACAAAATATTCCCTGAGGATATTTTCTATTCGTGGTCTCAATCAAAAAATAAAAACTGGTGATGAGGAAAAACAACCTCTCATCATATAAAACCTGGCCTGACAAAGGCCCTAACTAAAACATAACAGTAAATGAAAAATAAAGAGTGCATAGGGTGAAATCAAGATTTCACCCATTTTTACAAATCATAAAAATAAAAGTAAATAGGCCGCATGGGCCAAATCATGAGTGTCATTTGTGATGGCGATGAGGGGTGCTTGATGGCTACTGATGTGGCCGAGTTGATGACGAAGATGACCCTGATTTGCAACCAGAGGGAGGTAGTGACTGATGAGAAGATGATGATACCGAAGTGTTAGCGTATTCACTGCATTTCTGCCACGCGATCTCGCCTGGAGCTAGCATAGTGACAAATGTCTCAACCAGTGCCTGCATATCTGTGAGCTCGGTATAGTCTACTTGTATGGCTAAGAATTATTTAACCTGACAGAGGAGGAATAATTCCTTGCTTAGAGTGGCTATGATGGTATCTTCCTTCAGGAAGGCAGTTTTTTCTAGAGACAAGTTGGCATTGTTCATGATGTCTGTCATTTTCAGTTCATAATCAGTTAGCTTGGAGAATGTGGATGTTTCTGGGTGCCAGCATGATGGGAGGCCTGCCTCCACTAACTTATTGCACTCTTGGTCAAACTTTTTGACTCCGATTGAAAGCAGTTTCAAATAACCCAACGCGTTCGCATGAGTAGTCTCCTTCTCCATTATTCTTCTAACATCCATTACCCTCCTGAAACGATCAGTGATCCCTTGTGCTTGCAATTCCTCTGGGCCCAGTTCATTTAGGTACCAAATATACTTGCTAAACATTATGGCCTTTTCTTCTCCTTTCGCGCGCCCTTCCTAAAAATATACTTAAAATAAGTGAATCGCCAGCTTCTTATCATCCATCAGGGTGAGGTAGTTCTAATGTTGTCAGACCTCTATTATTATATCAGTCCAAATTAGGCGTATGGTTTCCAGGAGTGTCATGTTACCCTTTAGCTGAGCAGTCAATTATTAGATGGACTTGTCCTGCCCCTATTTTCCTCTTTGTAACTTCTCGACCTCATTCTATAGGGTCGTTACCACCCTCTGATTCGTAGCCAGCGTAGCTTCCATCTCCTTTAGCCTTTGGCGAGCTGTACGTGCTTCATTTTTAGAAACCTTTAAGTGTAACAGGGACTTAGTCAGCTGTTCTGGGGTGGTTTTGGGCTCATTGGATGTCAAGGCTATGCATACATGTTGGTCCCATTTCACCTCTAAGCCAGGAAATCCCTATTTTAGACTTACAATCTATATGGTCTTTTGAGTATTATCTTCCTTCTCCTTAGCTAGTGAATCGGCAAGAGACAATTTCTCCCTTTCCACTTGGATCAATTCATCCATTTGCACATGCTCCACTCTGGGTATGTTCAATTTCTTCTTCAGCTCAGAGCTCTCTACTTCTAGATCAGTGATGAGCTTCTTCCAGACTGCATCCTTATCAGCCCCTATGTCCTTTACTTCTTTCTTAAGGGTTTCTAGCTTGTTATTGATAGCTCTAGCACTGGCTCTCTCCCTCTTTTGGTTTTCTAATATCGAGGTATGCTTCTCCTCACGTTTCCTCAAGGCAAGAGTGAGTTTAACTACCTCATCTCACAACATGTCTCTGACGCACTAGTGCAAGCCAAGCTTATCCATTAGCGGGAAATTTTTTAGGTTCAAGGTGATCTGCAAGGCTCGGTAATGACTCCCATTAGCTGAAGGCTGTAACAATGCATTTGAAATAGAAAATATGAGCTATTCCTTGTCCATTTATAACTCAGTAGTAAGTTGGGTATGATATTTATCTACAAACCTAGCCAGTTCAGCCCTTTGTTTTTCTCGTGTGGTCCTATTCCTCGTGTTTATATCCTCTCTCACTTTTTCTCTGTCAACTGAAATTGCCTGCAAAAGCCCAGAAGGGCCAAAAGAAGAAGCACCGTCGAAAGCAACCATGAAACCTGCCCTATTTTTATTAGGCAATCCATATCGAGAAATTTTTTCCTAAGATGGCTCCTCCCATACATTCTCTGGCCCTTTCGTTCTCTGTTTCTTATAGGGATGAGCTCCCTCATCAATGTTAATGCCCTATTGACTTCCTGAGGTGTCTAAATCATCTTCTTGTCCCTTCTTTTCTGTCTCCACAAACGCATTGTTGCCCCTCCCTTCTGCGACTGAAGAATCAGTCTCCATTTGTGCATCCAAAGGCCATGTATCAAGGTTAGCTCTCCACTCAACAAAGGGCCTAGTCTCACATACATAAGAAGTCGACTTTATTTTCCTTTTCCTATTGGAAAGGACTCCTTTCGGGTCATAGGGCCAAAATTTTCCTTGTAGCAGGTCCATCCCTTGCAGTAATGTTTCCACAATGGAGAGGTCGTGTCTCGAATTTATGGTGAAGGGACCGACAGAAGTTGGGAGCTTGAGAATATATCATTTCTTCATGGGCATGAAGTGGATTTGGTCATCCTTCAAGGTTTTTCGAATAAATTCGAGGGCAAAAATGTGCATGGCTGGAAAAATCGGAAAATGGTAGGGAGGTACTTCCGCGCCATAGACCCTAATCTCAGTGCAATCATCATATAGGTACCAGTCCCCTGTGCTATCTTCCTTGTCAAACCGCAGCCAATCCTTCTGCTCAGGAAATATTCTAGGAGGATTACTGTCATGTAATATGGCATAGGCTATGGACATAAACCCATTTAAAAATCTTGTATACCCCTTCCCCCCAGGTTGTTGGCGATCTAAGATGTTCCACTCAAAAATGATTCTTGGCTGGGCATTTGTCCTCGAAAGTTTCTCTAGACCTATGCTCTCAAACTTGTAAACATGCTCAAATAAGAATAGATAAAACACGAAAGAACAAAACCTGAAAGACCTAGTAGAAGGGAATTCTTAAAACCGGGTTTGAATAGCCGAAGCTAGGAAAATAGGAATATTTCAAAACGTACCCTTTTGCATGATGAGCCATAGAAGAGATATACATTATTTTGACACCTTCTCAACCTATTTATGACCTAAAAACCCTGAAATAAGAGCTAGGACCGGTTACACATTGTCTCTGAAAGTGGACAAGGGAACAACATCCGAAGGCGGGAGAGTTGTTAGGCAAGAATTTGAGAGATGGATGAGGAAGTCGCTTTGTTACTCCCAGGGTAACTTTGAGAATTGATAGGAAAGGGACAACTCAGAGAACTCAACATAATTTTTACTATGAGGGAAATGAAGGGCTTTCTTTATGAGTTCAAGTGATATGTGGAAAATCTTATTACCTTGAGCAGACAGGAACAAGTCCCTGCTCTCGTCATAAGCTTCACCGAGCCAACTAATGAATTTGGGAACTGGGTAAGTGGTTGGGGCGATTTGGTAGTAAAGATCTGACCCAACAACTCTAAACCTTTCTTAACCCTTTAAATGAATCTCAAACATCTCAGGTCTGACGTGGGATATGTTGAAAGGGTAGAATGGGTCGTGAATTCGTGCATGGGCATCGATAAGGGGTTCAGGTCCAGGGACAACCCTAACCTCGTGGGTTTGTGGGGTTTCGGGTTCAAAATTTTTGGACTTCATTTTCCCCATGACCATTTGAACATCAAAAACAGAAGGAAAATGGTGGGATGAAGGAATGATTAAATACTTGCAAACAGTGAGGAAGCCCAAGGGGAAAGTGACGCGGGGTTGAAAACGACCTGGCACTGGAGATTTAACCTTTGCTGCACGATAGACCCATGAAAAAACAAATATTTTACCTGATTTGGGAGTAAAACAAGATTATATCAGACTGGGTTCTGCAGAAAAAGAGGTGAGGGTGACAATTTTAGGGCTAACTTCATAAGAACGTCGACAGTGGGACACATGGCGGTGGTTATTGGCTTTCAGGAGTTGGGTGGGTGAGAGCCACATGCCGAGTTAAAGCATGTACCAGTTTCGTACTGCCTTCCATAGACTTACCTTACCTTTACTTACTTGCACCAGATTCCCCTCTTGATGGGCCCACGTTAGAATTCTGGTGGGGGTTCACAAGGGCCTTGTGCTCCATTCCATCACCCCACGGAACGTTTGCACTTAGTCCACCACCAAGTGGCGTCACCTTCTCTAGGGGGTGAACCTTCCTGTCCTTCTGCCTTCTCTTGATGCCCCTGGAATATCTCTCTCATGCTCCATTTCTTGGTGTCTCCTCCATATGGAACGTGGCTTTCTCATTAGGCTATTTCACTCATCAAGTCTCCCATTCGCGCTTGTGCCTTAAGGAATTTTCCTGTCAAGGTATCTTTCGACTTACTCAACCAACCATCCTCTTAAATCTCTTCGTTTCATCTCGGCTGCTCTTTTTTCTAGGTATATGAGGTGGCTAAACAACATTATCTATGGTCAAATAGACTATATTTCAGCTTCTGTTGTAAGGGACCAATGCTTCTTATCAATTCTTAGATAAGTATTAGACCCCCATGTTTAAATCTATTGTTTACACATGTAGATGCAATGTTTGTGACATGTTTGACGAAATTCCTGTCATGGTTGGGTAGGGTCAAATGAGCTCCTGATGATGTGAATGCTTCCATGTATTTTTTTTAATGTTATTTATCCAATCCTGAAGTTACAGGAATTTCTCAGTAGTGACTTGGGATCAGGGGATGAAAATGTGGCACAAATCTCGAAGTTGTAGGAAAAAATTGGTTGTTTGGGGCCCTGGTATCTACCTTTCCAAGGCTAGCCCGTGGCTAAGGGTCTATAGCTGATCTCATGCCCTTATATTCCTGTGGATAAGGCTGAAGAGGGTCAAAATTCAGCCCCCCTTAAATTTTCAGGGGTCTAGGAGGGTGGTTTACCTCCTATAGGTATTGTTGATGTTGTGCAAGGTGTGTTTGTCGTGTTTCCATCAATTCCACTTCCTTAAGGTCATCTAGGAAGTTGAACATCATATTAGTAGCCTCTCGTCACATGTTTACCCCAGTTGGCTAGTTAATTGGGTAGATATGGGCAGATGGTGTTACAGAGTGGTATCAGAGCATGGTCTAAACCTTGGACTGGATGGGCAATGTGTTGTTCATGTTTTTCTATTGGTTGCATATGTGCTTGTTGAATCCATGTTGTGTTGGATATGGTGGCAGTGGTGTCGCCATAGAAGTGTTGATGGTTTTGTTTTCAACATGTTTTCAACATGTTTTCATGAGTGTATGACTGGTTATGTGTTTCTCATGCTTGTGTATTGTTCGTGCATGCTTTCTTACATATTGTCAAATATTGTACATGCATTGGTCATTCATTATTGGTTATACATGTCAAGTGGGTGCATATGGTCAAGTTTTTATTGGTGTGGTGAAGGTTGATGTGCATAAGGTCATTGTATGCAATTATGTCATCATGATGATAATGGTATGTTATGATGCTAATGTGTTGGCTAAGATAGAGGAGGAGATGTAGACCATCAAAGTGAAGTTGTAGCATTGGACCTTGAGGCAAGAGAATGTCGTCATAAATATTTGGATGTTGGGCATGTAGGTATGTAGGTTAAGGATTGTTATATGCATTATGGTTGTGAGTATTCCTTTCATTCTATTGATGTTATGGTTACATAAATTATATATTCTAGTTGATTAGTGTGGTTATATGTACATCTGTCGGACAGTCATGAATGATAGCAACCTGTGGTGGTATGCATTGCTATTGTTGTTTTATGTTAGATAACTTATATGTTATTAACGAGAATGTTATGACTTAACTTGTTGTTGTTGTTGTATGATACTTAGATTAATGATTAGGTTACATTTTGTTGATAATAATGATATATAACTTGTTTTTGTTACATGTTAGTGACTTGATGGTTAGGGTTATGACATTCAGGCATGAGTCAACCTAATTATGATAGTGTGTTGTATTATGTCTAGACTGACTGTGCATATGTGATTGTATGCATGAATGACACTTGTTTATGAGTTTAGGGTGTGAACATGTTAGTTATGTATTGGTATGGATATCATGACCTTATTTATGATTGGGTTGATGTGTTGTGAAGTTATATCGTTCTAATATAGATAGATTTTGCAGAAAAGATAGCCTCCAGTGAGATACATTGAGGTATGAGTTTGCTTATGTCATATACTTGGTTCTTAACTGTTTTGAGTGTTTGATTATGTCATATATTTGATCTATTTATCATGGTATGTTTGCAAGTTGTTTGAATGTTTGATCAATTGCATGATATGAGTATATGTGTCTGTAAGGTTGCATGAAGGAATGATCTCGTTTTAAGATGGTTGTGCTAACAAATATGTATTGAGACAAATGATATGTATTTGAGTGTAAGTAGGTGATAGTTGTAGAAGTATGTATTATGCTTGATGAATGTGATTTGATTGTTGATTATGACATGGTTGATAGTCTTGGTAAAAGTTGATTTCAAATCGATAGATATGTTGTCTTCATCTTTGGAGCATGTGGCTGAAATGTGTGTTCAGTTATAAGGAAGTGGGCTTGTCATAATAAGGTATGGTAACCGGCATATTTTTATATTTATTTATGCACTCACAATTATAGTTTATGGAGAGATGATGTAGTTGATTGCATGACATAGAGACTTCCATGATATCTTGGACAATGCTCAAGATGAGCTTTTACTTGGAAGAATTGGGGACCCATGGGGATTGAGTCATGGTGTTTGTTTCCAGTCTTGTGATTTTGGTATTTTATTATTTTTTGTGCTTGGTTTGCAACTTTGTTTATGTCTAGTGGAAGGCCTTGCCACTTTGGTCGTTGTGTCATATTTCTATGGGTTTTAAAGATTTTCCTCTTGTTTGTTTCTTGTCTTTCCTTTTTATGTTTTTAGAGTTGGGAATTTGTTTGGGAAAGAGGAAAGTTAATGGAGCTCGGGGAGAGTTGTGTGGTACCCAATAGGTAATGTAAGACACGGATGAAGCTCAGTGCATGAGTAAGCACAACAGAAGGTAAGAATATGACAGTCGGTTGGACTGGCTGGGTCCATTGTGGTAAATGGATGGTGGCAGTACAAACATGAGAAAGGTAAAAAAAAGGTAAAGTAAATGGAGTTGAGGCATCAGATGCCTTGACTAAAGTTTGGAACTGTTGTTCTCAATGATGTTCATGTTTTCCATGGATAAAGGAATTTCTCTTAACCTAGACCTTATGATATCTAGAAAATTTGTTGTGATCATGATTATGTCGATGTGTATATGTGTATACATGTATGTATGTCATGCTTGAAAGGGTCATCATGGATCATGATGTTAATTTGTATATGTATATGTGTGTATGTATGTCGTTGTCTGACAAGATCATGATTGTTTTATGCTAATGATTATATATATATATATATATATATATATATATATATGTATGTATGTATGTATGTATGTATGAATTTATTCACAAGGACCATTCTTGTGGAGGAATGATTTCCTATAGAGGTGAATCGCATGAAGAGGTTCTTGGCTATGAGGAATCAAGTGGAAAAGTAGCATTGAAGGATTTATGAGGTCAGTATAATGTGGATATGATTTAATGTTATATGCTTGTACTATGCATATCTTTATGTTATGGATAGGTAATGCTAAGGGATACATCAATGAAGTGAAAGTAGTGTGATCTACAACATGCTAGGATAAGCATGGATAGTGGAAAGACACTAGAAGCAGGGTTGCTTTTGGGATCAGTGTGTGGTCTGTTGGTGTGCAATACTATTTATTGTTGTGTATATGTTGTGCATGTTGTATATTTAGTGATTGTAATTATGGTGATGTGTACATGTAACATATATAGTGTTGTGTACATATGATGAATGTATGCCTATTGTATATATATGGTGTTGTGTATATATTTAATATGTAGTGTTAGGTATAGATGGTGCTATGTACATGTTAGATATGCAATGTTGTGTACATATTGTTATCACTCAGGTTTTCCTAGAAGTCGTGTAAGAGGAAAGTATACCCGAGGTAACCACAAACCAACCTTTTAGATGTAGAATCTAGCCAATCTGCATCCAGAGAGGGCTCTCTCTTTATAATTTATCTTTGTTCTTAGAAGGTTTTAGGCTAGTTATAGATTCAAAGTTTGTTTTGGGAAAATGGTGGAATCCACAAACTAAGGGCAAGGTTGAGAGCTTTCAGTCCATTGGGCAATGGAGTCAAAGGATGGCTTTACTGGATTTCTATTCTAAACACAAGATGGTATTACAGGGCAAGATAGCTAGACAGAGAACAATCCTTAAAATTTAAAGTGGATGGGATGATCTTGAAGGGATGAAAGGCAGCTAAGAATCTTTCACCATGTTCAAAAGAAATAAATGAGATGACTACAAACAAAGAGCAATGAAGAATTCTTTATTATAGTAATCAACAATGTTTAAATTATCAAAGCAAGAGCATTTAAGAATTCATGCTTATAACTAATTTAGAAGAAAACATTAAGAACAACCACATTTGAAATCAGAGTACAATTAAGCAAATTATGATTCAATCCTTTATGTAAATTATTCAGAAATGGATATGATGATATTATAAACTAATATAGTATTTCAGACAAAAGGGTAGAAAAACTTATTGAACTGTAGTCCAACACATGAATCCTACAACAAGTCTAGTGCTTTAAATCGTCATCCAGTAAGCCACGAATAAATTTCTCCAAAATTCTTTTATTCTGAATTTCTCAATGTTACAGCAGAGTAATAGAATCCACCCCAAATGCTTCAAAGAGTGGAGTATTTATACAAATTCTAAACTAAAATATCTTGAAACAAATATCAAAATTGGTTCACAAATCTCTCCAACTATTTTACATAAATAGAACTTAATTAAAGGACACTCAAACTAATGCATCTATTTGGAACTATTTTGTATGGATAGGTGATGACAAAGAGGAGAATTCGAATTTGATCCAACTCTTAGTTGATGATGAGGCATCCAAGTCACTAACTGCTTCCTTTCTTTGTGCATTCTGCTCCAACAATTCTGCAAAATTGGGGTCCAATGATATCTTTTTATTTCTCAATCCGTAATATATATGTAAAAATTGAAAGAGGTTATTGTATATCAATATGTTTTTGAGATAAACCTCTTTCACGTTCCTAAAATTCCTCTCCAACTGTTCACAATAGGCTCTGCAAAAAGATGTGTAAAACAGAGTTTTACAAAGTCTGAAAAATAGCCTCTAAAGATGTGCATGTATCTCTCAGCCTGAAATCACTGTGGAAAAACTGAGATAGGTTTTTGTAGATGGGTCTCTTAGGAACAAAAACCTCCTTCAGTGTTGTAAAATGTATTTCTAATTGGCCACAATATTCTCTGCAAAATGATGACTTAACAAGATTTTTCTGCAAAAAGTGCTTTCCAACATTGTTTAATATTTCCAAAACCATAATGGCTGTTAGAAAAGTGAGAGAGGTTTTTGTAGATGGCCCTCTTAAGAATATAAAACTCCTTAAGTTTTGTAAAATTCATCTTGGATTGATCACAATAGTTTCTGTAAAACTATGACTAAAATATGCAATTTCTGCAAAAATATTCCTTCTTGTTATGTTTTTTCATCTTTTTACTTTCTTGCTCTTTTGACTGTTTTACTTTCACTTTAGACAAACCTCACTATTGGTGAAAGTATTCTCATCTCTTTTTACCATTTTACTGCCTTCTGTATTTACTTTTACTGTTTACCTTTGACTGCTCTGTAACTTCATCTTAACTGTCACTGACTTTTACCTGATACACTTTAACCATTGATACTCTTTAGTTGTTATGCTTTCTAACCTCTGTTTGAATAGATTTGATAACAATATTGGAGTAAACAAATATTATGACTAGTATTAAGACTGTTTATCCAAGGATGTGATCTTCTGATTACCTCTTCAGGGGACAACCGAGTAGATTTTTCAAGCAATTCCCCAATGGACAAGGGAGTGAGGTTTTGACCAGGTTCAAAATGGAGCATTGTATTGATAGCTTGGGGAGTAATGGGGAAAAGAACACTCTGGTAAGGAGACATTACTGCTCTTTGAGTTGGATCATAGTTAGAATGGCAGTAGTGGATAATTTCTGGGAAAATAAGGACTGAGGGGATGAGATATCTCGGGAGATTGGATTCCCACAACCCAATGACATCTTGCCCCTTCGAATAATCGTCTCTGCAGCGACAATAACTCAGAAGGGGACTTTCATCAAAATGCAAGTCTTTAATCTGGAAATCTTTATCTACCAAAGGTAAATATTCTAACTCTCGATGAGGCGCATTCAGTGGAGTTACATTCAAAGCTGTCGGGGCCTCCATTTTGGTTCTTGTGGATTCAAAACGGAGGTTTCTGGTTTTCTTCACAGGCCGGGCGTGATTTTGATCTTACTGAAGGAAATTGGCACAATTGCAGGTTCAAGGGAACAATTCATAGTTTAAAACCTCAGCGAATGATCTCAGTGATAAGATTTAATCACTAAATCAGTGGAAAACGAGGAAAACAGACTTTATTTTGGAGTTTCTGAGCACTATAAGAAAAATACCTGTTCTTGGAGGAAAACTGGCTTTTAACAGGTATCAGGCGGTAGCAGGATGATGCTTGAACACAGGTCTGGCGGAATTCTGGAGCGAAATCGAATTGAACAGTGGATTTCAGTGGAAATTTGAAATTCGTAGCGGAAAGCACAGTCGCATTCAAATGATGAAAATGACATAAAAACACGCGAATTTGTTTTATTTCCAAATTCAAAAAAGGGGTTTTTAGTTTTTCGAGGAGTGACATCACTTTGGTGTGGGCTGACGTGGGCAGGGGGGCCAGGCGGTAAGCGGTTAGTCCCCGCACCGCTTATTGGCAAAGGTGGTATTGATCGCGGGGGGAGCGATTCCATTGGATCGTTGCCACGTGGACGGAGGACTGGTCAAATACCACCAATCCCCCGCGCGTTAAAACTCTGACAAAGGATGGGTAGCGGGATTGACGTGGAGCGTCGATCTGCGGAGGGACGATCCAACGGTGGAAAAGGACATGGAGTAAGCGAAGGTTTAAGGTGCGGGCCCGTCGGGTTTTTGAAACAATTAATGTTTAATTTAATCACCCCGAGAGGATTTTAATTGGTGAATGGAAGGTTATTAATTAGTTCAGATAACTAATTAATCCCATATTTATAATGAAAAAAGGGTTGCGGCGGGATTTCATTGGATGGTTGAAAAGTCGGGTGGAATGCCAGGTGGATGGGCCACGGTGGCATAGGATCTTTCCAAGGTTTTGGTTTTAAAAACAAACTTTGGGTTTTTATCCTTTTTTGCATTTAAACATATAGAATTATATGTTTAAAGTTTTTTCTTATATATATTTTTTTATTATATGATCAATTAACCGATGTAGTTAACTTATCATAGGGGCGGGACTATAATATAACGATATATTTTAACCAAAGGGCTTGTAGAAGCGGGTTTTAATGAATATTTGGGAGGTAAATACTTTGGTTAAAACATTATAATAAATGGGTTTTCGGATATTTATATAAAAGGAGCTATATACTTAGGATAGGGCATTTCACTAGGGATTTAGTAAAATAGAGTTAAACATTAATATGAGAAAGGGACAATGGAACTCAAAACACTTTGCTCATCTAAGAAAGTGATATTTTCTGAAGTAAAATTGCAATATCTCATCTTCAACACTTAAAATTAGAATAGTAAGTTATTTTGAGGGATTTTTATGGAATTTTGCATAATTTTCCTAAGAAAAATGAGATTTTACTTAGGAAAAGGTTAAAGATGAATGATTATAATGATGAATTATCTCAAGCACTTAGGTCTTTTTGATCATTAGGCCGAGGGTCCGGTCCCTCCAAAAGTCAAGGAAATGCCTTGAGCCCCTTTGATCTCCAAAAACCTTAGTACTTTGGGGGAAATTAGTAAAGATTTTTAAGGGGAAAGTGATGAGGGAAGTTAATGAGTTTGACTTTGCTTGCTGTGATTTTCCAGTGTGTTTCCTGCTTCAGTATTTGTGATGAAAGTAAAGGATTAAAAACATTTAGCAGCATCATTCATCAGATAAAAATTTGTAACACCATCTACCTACCCTATCTACTACTACCATTTTCTCTTCTTTATTAGGGTGCATTTAGACTTGCAAACCCTTTTCAATCTTCTTTTCTTTTACAAGGCAAATCTATCTAATTCTACACTTATTGCATCAAAGGGCTCAGATTAAACTGTTGAGCACCTTTTATTAACTCTACCTATCTACTTATCTGCCAAGATTAAACTGTTTGGTCAGATATTTATTCTCTATTCTACAACATGAAATTGAAACATGAACTAGCCAAGCTTAAACAGTTTGACTATTCATGAATTGTGGCATAAAATACAAGTTGCACACAATTTGTTTATTACATCAGAGTAAAAAGTAGTGGAATTTAGACTTGCACACTTTCCTTGGCCTTTCTTTTTGATGGGGTTCATTTCTTTTACTTTTTGGCCATTTTTATTCTTTTTACCCTTTGATTTTTCTTTTTAGGGTATACCCTCTTTACATTTTTTAAAATTTTTTATTTTTATTTTTATTTTTCAAGAATATGGAACACCTTTGCACAAGAAAAAGGTTTGAACATATTCCATAGTTCAATCAAGACAATCATGAAAAATGACACCTATTGGTATAGGAGTCTAACACTGGCTCCACTTGGGGATGGCTTTTCCTTGTAAAAAGTCAAGAACAGCAGGTCAGTTGCCTCAAAATGTCTTCAAACTAAACCATGTAATCTCCTTTTTCTAGTAGCTTTATTGTATATATGATAGTAAAACTTCTGAAGCTTAGGGCCTTCACTTCGGGCTTCAACTCCAGTAAGTTACTATCCACTCAAAACTTAAAACTTTGTTGCCCAGTTAGGAATTTTCTGCTTTGTTCCAATCCCAACATGAATTTGTTGTGGTTGAAAATCTTGAATTGAATATAGTCCTTTTTCTGCAACCTGAAACCGAGTCCGAAACTAAAACAAAGGCTAAAATTTTCAAACCAACTTAATGAAAAACTAGTCAAATGGCGACAACTAAAAGAAATGCTCAAAATCAGCGCACATACTCACTTAATTAATTCCATTAAATATCTTAAAGTTGTCTGTAAAAAGGAACAAGTTAACCAAGTAGCTGTAACAATAAATGGATAACTTGATTGCTTGTGATCAAAATTGGAAGCATATTATGATCATGTGCCTTTATAATAAATGATATGATGTGTAAAGGCCACTTTTGATGTATTTGATCCTTATAGAGAAAACATCCTTATAGAGAAAACATGTTTGCAAATTTGGGCTCAAAAGATTCTCCATATAATGTGATATAGGATCAATAAAAGCATGATGTATGTTATTTACTTCTAGGCCTTCAATGACTAATTGTTCAATTGAATTATGAATATTAGACCATGAACTTATTTCTTCGGTCTTGTGTTTGAAAGAATAATCATCTTCAATATGCAAGTCAAAAGATAATACAATTTCCTCTTGCTTTGGAGAAGGAAGATTTTCAAAGAATTCTTTAGGATTTCGGAAATTGTATGACTGAATTTGAGAATGCAAAAGTTTGATTTCATTTTCATAATTTTCAGAGATGATCTTGAGAACACATATTTTCAGTTTAGGAGAATATTTTCTTGATTTCAAAATAAGAAAGAAAGCTCTTAGAAAATCCTCATCAAACTGAAGTTCTAATATCTCATCCCTTAAAATAGCTAGTGATTGTCTTGTGAAATTATCAAAATTATCATCATACTGATCATATTTAGGCAAATCTTCAGAATAAGGAATGTCATCAATTATAAACATTGGATCAGCATATTTCTCTTCCAACAATCCCAATACATCTTGATTAGATTGGTAGAATTCTATTTGAAAGTCATTATTTTTCTCAATAGGAGTACTATCAAGTAATGGGCCTTTTTGCGAAGGTAGAATAACATGAGCATCAACTTGTTCTTCTATCCCTTCATGGATAAAAACCTTTGTACATTCATCAACATTAGAGGAAGTAGAAACAATTTCCACATTATGTAAATATTTTAAGGATGATTGCATGTTTAGAAGCAAATTGATTTCTTCTTCGGTGAGGGGGGGTGGGAATCTCTGAATTCTTAGATTGGAATGACAATTGTTTTTTCTCTTATTTAAAAATTGATGATGAGGTTGATTATTTTCTTTAACTTCATTCAAAACATTAAATGAAACATCATTTGTTAATACAGAGGGGTTTTGTGGATCTTGATTTATCTCCTGACTTATTTCATCTTTGTTTAAATCCTCTTGATTATTATGATATTTAACTTGAGAATGAAAGTTTTGGACTTCTTCTAATAAATCTTCAGGAGACCAATTTGCAAAATCTTCATCAATATTTTTAAGGTAATGTATAAGATCTTCAGCTTGATCACAACAATTTTCAGCTAATGATAAAGATGGAAAATCTTCTTTGTAATGCTCATAAAATACCTTATGAAAATCTTTTAGAGAAAACAAACTTGCAGGTTTGAGAGCTTCATACCATTCCCTTGCTTTTCATTCTAAGGTTTCCATGAATATCTTCATGAGGCAATCCTCATGCCAATCACCCTTCAATCTTGATGAGTGTATATGAAATTTAATGAGATGTAGTAAAGGATCATCAATATTATCATCTTGAAACATGGGCAGATTTTCACCCCAATTTACCTTCGGTAGTTTGTGTGGAAATCCAGGTATGTGATCTCTGCTCATGGGAGCATATCTTCGTTTATTCTTGGATCATCTTGAAAATCAGCCATAATGAAAAGCCACTTTATCTGTACAACCAAGTTAGATCTTTATATAAAATACAATACATATTGAATCTTAACGAGAAAGAACATAATGTCTTGGATTAAGATCCAAGTTGAAAGCATGATCTTTCCATATTGTTCTTCCAGGTTCATTCCTCCAGTGGAGTCTTGATTGTGAAATGGATTTGGAGTCGCCAGGTGGATGATTTTAACCTTTGTGTGTCTGATCCCTGTCCACCATCATAGATCAGATCTAAACCTGTAAAACAATTCTGAAGAGAAAGTTAGTTCTTCGGGAAACTAAATTTTTGTGAATTTTCAAAACAACTTCTACAAACTCTTCAAGAAATTTAAGATTTTTAATTAAAATTTTCTCAAAGATTTATTAAACTAGAGAGTCTGATTAAACATTTGAAACTAAGGTTCAATGTATAAGCTAAATCAGAGATAGACTGAAGTAGCTTTTATTTACTTTTGCAATTGCAGAGCAAAAACAATTTCAAAGGCTACCTGGCTGATCTTCAGACTCTGTCTATAGCTTATAAGTGAACAATATTAACAAATAAAAATGATTCAGATCCCCAGTATGGTCGCCACTATGTTATCACTCAGGTTTTCCTAGAAGTTGTGTAAGAGGAAAGTATACCCGAGGTAGCCACAAACCAACCTTTTAGATGCAGAATCTAGCCAATCTGCATCCAGAGAGGGCTCTCTCTTTATGATTTATCTTTGTTCTTGGAAGGTTTTAGGCTAGTTATAGATTCAAGAGTTTGTTTTGGGAAAATGGTGGAATCCAAAAACTAAGGGCAAGGTTGAGAGCTTTCAGTCCATTGGGCTATGGAGTCAAAGGATGGCTTTACTGGATTTCTATTCTAAGCACAAGATGGTATTACAGGGCAAGATAGCTAGACAGAGAACAATCCTTAAAATTTTAAGTGGATGGGATGATTTTGAAGGGATGAAAGGCAGCTAAGAATCTTTCACCATGTTCAAAAGAAAGAAATGAGATGACTACAAACAAAGAGCAATGAAGAATTCTTTATTATAGTAATCAACAATGTTTAAATTAGCAAAGTAAGAGCATTTAAGAATTCATGCTTATAACTAATTTAGAAGAAAACATTAAGAACAACCACATTTGAAATCAGAGTACAATTAAGCAAATTCTGATTCAATCCTTTATGTAAATTATTCAGAAATGGATATGATGATATTATAAACTAATATAGAATTTCAGACAAAGGGTAGAAAAACTTATTGAACTGTAGTCCAACACAGAACTGCAGTAACAAGTCCTAAGCATGCTTTAAATCACATCTCAAAGAAGTCACTAATAAATTTTCTCTTCCAATATTATTTTATTCCTAATTTCTCAATGTTAAAGCAGTAGTAATAGAATCTGCACCCAAATGCTTCTAAAGAGGAGTATTTATACAAATTCTAAAACTAAAAATTTCGAAACAGAAGAACAAAATTGGTTCACAAATCTTCCAACTATTTTACAAATAGAATAATTAAAGGACACCCAAACTAATGTATCTATTTAAACTATTTTTGCGATAGGTGACAGTGATGTGAATTCAAATTTGATCCAACTCTTAGTTGATGATGAGGCATCCAAGTCACTAACTGCTTCCTTTCTTTGTGCATTCTGCTCCAACAATTCTGCAAAATTGGGGTCCAATGATATATTTTTATTTCTCAATCCGTAATAGATATGTAAACATTGAAAGAGGTTATTGTAGATAAATATGTTTTTGAGATAAACCTCTTTCACTTTCCTAACATTCCTCTCCAACTGTTCACAATAGGCTCTGCAAAAAGATGTGTAAAACAGAGTTTTACAGAGTCTGAAAAATAGCCTCTAAAGATGTGCATGTATCTCTCAGCCTGAAATCACTGTGGAAAAACTGAGATAGGTTTTTGTAGATGGTTCTCTTAGGAACAAAAACCTCCTTCAGTTTTGTAAAATGTATTTCTAATTGGCCACAATATTCTCTGAAAAACGATGACGTAACATTATTTTTCTGCAAAAAGTGCTTTCCAACATTGTTTAATATTTCCAAAACCATAATGGCTGTTAGAAAAGTGAGAGAGGTTTTTGTAGATGGCCCTCTTAAGAATATAAACCTCCTTCAATTTTGTAAAATTCATCTTGTATTGATCACAATAGTTTCTGTAAAACTATGACTAAAATATGCAATTTCTGCAAAAATATTCCTTCTTGTTATGTTTTTTCATCTTTTTACTTTCTTGCTCTTTTGACTGTTTTACTTTCACTTTAGACAAACCTCTTACCATTATGAAAGTATTTTCATTCTTTTTTACCATTTTACTTATTTATTTACTTTTATGTTTACTTTTGGACCCAGTTTTGTAGCCTATTTTTAATCGTCATCGACTTTACCTCGATACACTTGAACTATCGTATACTCTTAGTTGTTATGCTTTTCTAACCTTCCGTTTGAATAGATTTGATAACAATATTGGAGAAAATTCATGACTATTATTAACACCGTTATCCAAGGATGTGGGACCATGCCATTTTTTCAGACAACTTATAGATTTTTAAGCAATTTCAATGACAGGGATGAGGTGTTTTGACCAAAGTTTTAAGGTGATAAATATCTTACTGATAGCTTGGGGAGTAATGGGGAAAATAACACTCTGGTCAGGGGATATTACAGCTCTTTGAGTCAGATCATAGTTAGAATGGCAATAGTGGATAATTTCTGGGAAAGAAATGACTGAGGGGATGAGATATCTCGGGAGATTGGATTCCCACAACCCAATGACATATTGCCCTTTTGAATAATCGTCTCTGCAGCGACAATAACTCAGAAGGGGACTTTCATCAAAATGCAAATCTTTAATCTGAAAATCTTTATCTACTAAAGGCAAATATTCTAACTCTCTGTGAGGGGCATTCAGTGGAGTTATATTCAAAGCTGTCGGGGCCTCCATTTTGGTTCTTGTGGATTCAAAACGGAGGTTTCTGGTTTTCTTCACAGGCCGAGCGTGATTTTGATCTTACTGAAGGAAATTGGCACAATTGCAGGTTCAAGGGAACAATTCATAGTTTTAAAACCTCAGGGAATGATCTCAGTGATAAGATTTAATCACTAAATCAGTGGAAAACGAGGAAAATAGACTTTCTTTTGGAGTTTCTGAGCACTATAAGATAAATACTTGTTCTTGGAGGAAAACTGGCTTTTAACAGGTATCAGGTGGTAGCAGGATGATGCTTGAACACAGGTCTGGCGGAATTCTGGAGCGAAATTGAATTGAACAGTGGATTTCAGTGGAAATTTGAAATTCGTAGCGGAAAGCACAGTCGCGTTCAAATGATGAAAATGACATAAAAACACGCGAATTTGTTTTATTTCCAAAGTCAAAAAAGGGGTTTTTAGTTTTTCGAGGAGTGACGTCACTTTGGTACGGGCTGACTTGGGGCAGGGGGGCCGGGCGGTAAGAGGTTAGTCCCCGCACCGCTTATTGGCAAAGGTGGTATTGATCGCGGGGGGAGCGATTCTATTGGATCGTTGCCACGTGGACGGAGGACTGGTCAAATACCACCAATCCCCCGCGCGTTAAAACTTTGACAAAGGATGGGTAGCGGGATTGACGTGGAGCGTCGATCTGTGGAGGGATGATCCAACGGTGGAAAAGGACATGGAGTAAGCGAAGGTTTAAGGTGCGGGCCCGTCGGGTTTTTGAAACAATTAATGTTTAATTTAATCACCCCGGGAGGCTTTTAATTGGTGAATGGAAGGTTATTAATTAGTTCAGACAACTAATTAATCCCATATTTATAATGAAAAAAGGGTTGCGGCGGGATTTCATTGGATGGTTGAAAAGTCGGGTGGAATGCCAGGTGGATGGGCCACGGTGGCATAGGATCTTTCCAAGGTTTTGGTTTTAAAAACAAACTTCAGGTTTTTATCCTTTTTTTCATTTAAACATATAGAATTATATGTTTAAAGTTTTTTCTTATATATATTTTTTATTATATGATCAATTAACCGATGTAGTTAACTTATCATAGGGTCGGGACTATAATATAACGATATATTTTAACCAAAGGGCTTGTAGAAGCGGGTTTTAATGAATATTTGGGAGGTAAATACTTTGGTTAAAACATTATAATAAATGGGTTTTCGGATATTTATATAAAAGGAGTTATATACTTAGGATAGGGCATTTCACTAGGGATTTAGTAAAATAGAGTTAAACATTAATATGAGAAAGGGACAAGGGAACTCAAAATACTTTGCACATCTAAGAAAGTGACAATTTCTGAAGTAAATTGCAATATCTCATCTTCAACACTTAAACTTAGAATAGTAAGTTATTTTGAGGGATTTTTATGGAATTTTACATAATTTTCCTAAGCAAAATGAGATTTTACTTAGGAAAAGGTTAAAGATGAATGATTATAATGATGAATTATCTCAAGTACTTAGGTCTTTTTGATCATTAGGCCGAGGGTCCGGTCCCTCCAAAAGTCAAGGAAATGCCTTGAGCCCCTTTGATCTCCAAAAACCTTAGTACTTTGGGGGAAATTAGTAAAGCTTTTTAAGGGGAAAGTGATGAAGGAAGTTAATGATTTTGACTTTGCTTGCTGTGATTTTCCAGTGTATTTCCTGCTTCAGTATTTATGATGAAAGTAAAGGATTAAAAACATTTAGCAGCATCATTCATCAGATAAAACTTTGTAACACCATCTACCTACCCTATCTACTACTACCATTTTCTCTTCTTTATTAGGGTGCATTTAGACTTGCAAACCCTTTTCAATCTTCTTTTCCTTTACAAGGCAAATCTATCTAATTCTACACTTATTGCATCCAAGGGCTCAGATTAAACTGTTGAGCACCTTTTTTTAACTCTACCTATCTACTTATCTGCCAAGATTAAACTGTTTGGTCAGATATTTATTCTCTATTCTACAACATGAAATTGAAAAATGAACTAGCCAAGCTTAAACAGTTTGACTATTCATGAATTGTGGCATAAAATACAAGTTGCACACAATTTGTTTATTACATTAGAGTAAAAAGTAGTGGCATTTAGACTTGCACACTTTCCTTGGCCTTTCTTTTTTATGGGGTTCATTTCTTTTACTTTTTGGCCATTTTTATTCTTTTTACCCTTTGATTTTTCTTTTAGGGTATACCCTCTTTACATTTTTTAAAATTTTTTGATTTTTTTATTTTTCAAGAATATGGAACACCTTTGCACAAGAAAAAAGTTTGAACATATTCCATAGTTCAATCAAGACAATCATGAAAAATGACACCTATTGGTATAGGATTCTAACACATACCGTATTGTGCACATGTTGGATATGTGGTGTTGTGTGCATGTTAGATATGTGGTGTTGTGTATGTATGGTGTTATGTACATGTTGAATATACAATGCTATGTACATATGGTGTTGCATGTGTGATGTACATATGGTTCTATGTACATATGATGTTGTATTCATACTTGTACATGTGGTGTTGTGTACATGTTGTACAAGTGGTGTTGTGTGCAAGTGGTGATGTGTACCTGTCGTGCATGTAGCGTTGTGTACATGTGGTGTCGTGCATGTGGTGTGTGTACATGTGGTATTGTGTACATGTTGTACAGGTGGTGCAGTGTACATTTTTCATTGTGTACACGTCTGGTAGGTGGTTATGTGTAAATATGATGTTGTGCACATGTTGTGCAGGTAGTGTTGTGTACAGGTGGTATTGTGTTGATGTTGTGCATATGGCACTGGTATACATGTGTTATTGTGTGCATGTCGTACATGTTGTGTTGAGGGCATGCAGTACTATGTATGTGCATGGTTGTAGTCGTGGTATCGTGACATGTGTATTTGTTTTGTTATACTCTGTATATGTCTATGTATGGTGTTGTGTTGTACATTGTATGTATGTGTATGTACATGTATTGTGTGTGTACTGGGTATAGGTGTATATATTACATAGTGTTGTACACCAGGTGTGGGTCTATGTATTTTGTGGTGTTGTATGCCTTGTGTGGATGTACGTGTTGTACACTGTGTGTACGTGTACATGGATGAAGAGAAGGCACTGGGTGCTTCCTGGGTGTGGCAACCGATATAGTGTGTGTGTAGAAAGAACAAAGGCAGAACTAAGGACCAATGATGGATAAGTATAAGTATTTTATTGCAGTTTTATTATGCATGTGGTCTATGATTCTAACCTATGATGGTTACATGTGATTTTTTATTATGGTTTTTGGTGATTTCATGTGATTCATGATTTTAATGTATGATGGTTGAGTTTTGACCTAACCAGATGTTATATGTTTATACATGATGATTTTATCAAACAACTGGTTTGACTTGTGCGACAAAAAGTAAAAAAAAGTGCAAGTTTACCTTATTGACGGGCTACCAATGAGGTATGATTTGAATTTATTTCAATATATTTGGAATCTAATGGAAATTATGTGCTTGGTACAGGAAATCATGTAATGCTCGGGTTGTGATGGTTGAAACTGAATACAAGAATTAGCAAAAAAAGTGAAAGGAATTGAAATAGGCAGCAATATGCTGGTAAAGAACTTCAGGAGCAGGGCCATTGTGGGACACTGGTACCCAATAGTTTCCATTGATTTCCATGGGCATGCTATGACCGGTATGATGATTTTGAGGCAGATATATGCCTTGGTTGTTTGAACTCCCGATGTGAGGAAGCCTTGCCAAGGGATGGACTGCTTGGGATGGGGGTGCCAGCGGAACTTGGAAGGTGTGTGACTGCACAGAAGGGGGTGATCAGATTTCCTGAGGGACTATGTAGAAGAGAAGGGAAGTTTGTGGATATATTTTCTTTGGTCATTAGCATTTCCAGATGGAACCATATGCACATTGGGAGTGTGCCCTGGAAAAATCAATCAGTGACTATTCACTGAGGATACAGTAGCGCAGGATTGTATTGCTAGACATTGGATGAAGGTTAGATTTTAGTAGTGGAATTTGGACTTCCTAGGAAGGAGGTGAATCTTAGTATTACTTTGAGGGTGGAGGTGTGAGCCTCTCGATTCCCTTGTTGCTGATACAAGCATCACATCCTTCTATTTGTTGGTTGAGAAAATGTGTATATGTGTATATTATTGTAAAAACTATATCGAGTTGGATTTATTAAGCTCCACAGACAGTATGGTTATTTGTTGGGTGAATCATTTGTGCATGATTATATGTGGTTTTTATTGTAAATACTGTAATAAGCAGTGTTATAAAGCTCTAGTAAACGATATGATTGTCATGTTTTAGCATATGGTAATTGTAAATACTAGAACGAGCTATGTTATAAAGCTCCATATGTAGTATGTTTTATTTTTAGTAGTTTGTTGGTTTGTAGGTGGCATTGAACACCGAGGACAATGTTCCTCCAAGGGGAAGGGTACTATAACATCCTTGGTTAAAAATCCACGTAAAAAAAATAACCACGATTGATGTGACACATATTCCAAGCTAAATGGTGGGCAAAACATACTAGCAAGTGTTCATTTAGCTTATTATGTCTAAAGGAAATTGGAAAAGGAAAATGGAAAAGGCATTGGAAAGGCATGGGGAATTTATTGGCATTTATTTATAAAAATAATTGAAATTACGAGAAAAGGAAGGTGAAAGGTCACAGGGTGCATGTGAGGAGGACAATGAAGGAAAATAATGGAAAATGAAGAAAATGGAGGCCTCATTAATAAAAATTCTTCTAAGGATCAATGGGTAAGCTTTTGTCAGTACATTTTTGAAGCTCTCTCATACTCTTGGATACTTATATTTTTCTTGGAGCACCCTTGGAGAGTGTGGCATATTTGGTGTTTTGGAGCAAGAAGGAAAATAAAGAGCACATAAGCACAAGAGGACATCATAATCAACATCTACAATAGGTTTTGAGTATAGGTACTGAGTTGCATGTCTATTTTCCTCACTGTTTTTGGCATGCATGGTCTATGCATGTGGATTTTCCTAGCCTTTCCATTTCCTAGACAACCATGGTATTGTGGGTTTATTTCCATTGATTTTTTTCTGGTTGGTTATCATAATTCCTTTACTTGTTGGGTTGAGTTATTAGTCCCTGGACCCTTGGTTGGACAAATGATTAAGATTCTGACGGAAAATTGTGGGTTGATTTACTAGTTCTCGAAGCCTTGGTTGGAAAAAAGCTCTGGAGCCTGATAGGCAGCTGTTGGGTTGAGTTACTAGTACTGGAGCCTTGGTTGGACAAAATCTATGGAGCCCTAGGTGGGTTTAGTTACTAGTCTCAAAAGCCTTGTGTTATCACCCAAAAAAATAAATAAATAAAAATAAAAACATCATTGTGTCAAGTTTATCTTTGATCATGATTCAAAATTGGGTTTAGAAGCCAAATTAGGCTTTGATCAAGGGTAGATTAGATTTTTATAGTTCAAAGGCCATCCTTAAGTTCAAATAGAGTATTTTTCAAAATCCCTTCATGTAAAATACCCATCATTTTCATTTGTGGGTCATTTCCTAAAGTTTTGGATCAAAATTGTTCAATTAGCCCAAAAACCTAGTTTTCGTAGTGCCACCCGTTGAAAAAATTCATTTTGCGCTACGAAAACGCTGATAGTTTCATAGCGCAAACATAAAAAATTGCACTGTAGGCTCTACGAAAGCACGGATTTATAACTGTCTTATTAGTTGAGCTGGGAAATGTCAGAAACCGTTGGGAAAGGGTAGGTTAGTGGTATGATGAGTCAGGTAATGATGAAATTCAATGTAATTACCCACGTTGCAGTCATCATTGTCATTATAGGGTATGAATGAGGCATCATTCGGTTATGAGATGACATTTTAAATTTTAAAATATTTCCTAATTTTTTATTCTTTTTTTCCTTTTGCCTCCATTCAAAATGTCTGATTCTCTGGAGTGTTAAACCAAACCTGTGACCAATTCATACAAAAATTTTCTACACTTATATTCAAGCGAGGCTGATATAGATTTATCAAGCGAGGTTGCTTTTGCATATTTTCAAGCGAGGCTGATACAATATTCAACCGAGGCTGACTGGTTTTCTGAAAAGCATGGTAGAAGACAAGAAAATACACAGAGGAGGACAATGCTTAAGGCACGCACCTAAAAATATGAGGTCAATAACTAAAGACCGAGCAATGATGAAGGCATTCAGAAAAATAGGCTGCTTACGGTTTTGTGAAAAGTTGCAGGGATCTCACATACAGGTATCCAAATAATTTGCCATGAATTTTAGTGGAAAAACTACTAAGGTTGGGATGCTAAATATATCTGTTACACCAAAGACTATTGTTGTTGTTGCAGAGATACCAAGAGGTCAAGAAGCTTGGTTTAAAAGCTTCAAATTTGATATGGAACAATGCAAAGAGTTCATGAAGCCTGAATACGCAGACATGGACCTTAACAATGCTATTCCTAGAGGCTGCATCAAAGACTCCTATTCAAAGTTGCTACTCAACATACAGAAGTATTTTACATGTGAAGGCAAATATCACAGGGTTTACTCATATCATTTCAATTTGCTCCTGCATTTCACTGGTAAGATTTCACTCAATTTGCCTTTTTATTTGCATAGGAGTATTGCAAAGATGGATGCTAAGGTGCAAGAAAAGTCTGAAGGGAGTGAAACATCCTTGTTTCATCATGGTTTAATGAAGTTATTGATTTTAGATGAACTTCAGAAGATAGGAAGGGATTGGTCATCTTTCTTGTTTATAAATGGTTTTGAGGTGGAAACCCTAACCCCTACAAGAAACCCTAAAGCTAAAGGAGTTCCATCACCACCACTTGAAAAACCAAGTCAAATTGTGGCTATAAAACCAAAGGAATTTGTAAAACTGAAGCCAAGGAAACAAATTGAGAAAATGGCAGGGCATATACAAAGGCTTGATACACCAACTCAATCACCTGCAAAATAGAGGTCAAAGGTTGTCAAGATTGCAAAACAGAAACAAGTTGTCAATAAGCAGGAAATCAAAAGGGTAACTAGAATCCAAGCAGTGGCATCAAATGGAAAGGCAATTGTTACAGAGGGCAGCCCAGTAGTAAAGGGAAAACTAGAAGAAATTATTCATGCTATTGAAATAGAGGAGACACCCATTGTTCAAGTTGAGTTCATTGGGGAAGATGAGCATAAACTGAAGAAGGGCAAGTCTGCCAAAAAGCTAGAGTTCACTGGGGAAGATGCAAATTTCATCTTTCAAGCAAGAAAGCCTCTGAGTAGGCATGCTAGGAAAATGAAGGTAGGCAGCAAGGAAGTTAAGAAACCTACTGAGGCACCTAAAGCTCCTGAAGAAGTTGTTGATCTCTCATCACATATAGTAAATCATACAAATAGCAGAACAAAGAGGGGAAGAGAAGAAATGACAGAGAAAACAAAGTTTCAACATCTTGAAGAAAAATTGAGGTTAGCAAACCAAGAAATTATTTTGATGAGAAAGAGGGCTAGAAAGCATAGTGTTGAGAAAGCAGAGTTTAAAAGGATGAAAGCATTGTGGGAAGGACAAACTGGTTCTATTTCTGAAACTCCAAGTAGTGCAAAGCAGTTTTTCAAATGGACAGTTCTAGAAATAAAGGAAGCCAAGTTTATCAGAGTAATAAATAATCACTTGAGAGATAATAACAGAAGACTTAAGATCAAATGGGGGACTTGGAGTAGCAGATGAAGTTGATTCAAGATGAGTTAAAGAGCAGAGGTATTAATATAACATTCATTGAAGAACCAATACCTAAAACAAGTGCAAATGAACAAGGAACATCAAGTAAGCTACAATAACTATGTTTTTACAGTTAATATGGTTTTTAAATGTTGCAAACAGGTGTATTTCAAGTTTTTGACATATCTACAGTTTTCATTTTTGAAAAAAATTGACAAAACTACTCACTCAGCAGTTTCGTAGCGCAAACAGTGTAAAAAAGCAAAAAAACGCTATGAAACTGCTGTAGCAACTTTTCTTCTCATTTTACTCATTTTTTGAAAGGATGAAAGGAGAGTTAAGGACTGGAATTGACATAGGAGATATATTAAAGGGTAAATGAATTGAGGACGGTAAAAAGAAGTCAAAAAATTTTAGAATAAGTGTTAAAATGGCAGTTATAAAAATGCTACAAAACTACTTTGTTTTCGTAGCACAATGTATTGCAGCTCATTTGAATAGTTTGAAGATGGTGTTCGACAGTTGGAGCCTATGGAGGATTTTTGGGATGTATTAAATCAATTTCAAACAGCTAAGGACCTCGAAATAAAGAGTACATCATGGTCATAATATTCAAAGAAAACACAAATCTCTATACCTATAAAACAGGGGACTATTTCCTATTTTAATGGAGATCAACAATATATTCATGAAGAGTTGAATCCCATCATCCAAATTTGACTAAGTGAGGATAAACTTGGCAATGGTGTAAATTTAAATAGATAAGGTTTTTAGAGATATCATTAAGCAGTTTGAGTCCTTTCTGGAATAGGATTGTTTAAGTTTATTAGGTGTCTTTTTGTAATAAATTCCATGTCTTATGGTTAGGCAATGTATCAGTAGTTAGGAATTTGATGTATATAGCCTAGAGGCAGATCATCTCATGTTGTAAGAGGTCTATTAAAAGCCAAGAGGTCAAATCAGTACAGGTTGGACATATTTAGCAAAAGACTGTGCTTATTATAATTGACTGGTTTTCAACTAATACAGAGAGTTTCTACTTTACCAACTTGGGATTCAGAAGGAGTTTTGATGTGTTCCTATTCTATTTGCATATCTTATTATCATATTGCAATGGTGTTTATCTATATTACTTATAATTCATCTTTATATGCTTTGACTTCCTATATAAATGAATTGACTGTGTTTTTATAGTTTCATGTGTGTTATTTCTTGACTAAAACTATGATATGCCTCAACTTCCATGTTAAGTAGATTCATTGGTTACTAAAACTGTTTTGACTCCATAAGCCCAATGTGTACTTGTTGTTCTGATTCTCAACCTATCTCTATTGTTTATCTGTTTATTACCCCACATAGAGTTAGCCATCTATATTTTTATCCAAATCATTAACCCTTGAGAGAGCCCTCTCAGGTTGAGGAGGCTAAGCCTCAGTCAAAATATTAGGTTTGAAATAGTTACATGAAGTTGACTGATCAATCAGCCAATCAAGTCCAATTTTGTGATAACACCTTGGTTGGAAAAACACTCTAGAGTCCGTAAAAAATTGGAGTTGAGTTACTACTCCTATAAGCCTTGGTTGGAAAAATTCTCTAGAAGCCCTGTAACAGTTTGGGTTGAGCTACTAGTCCTGGAAGCCTTGTAACAGTTTGGGTTGAGTTACTAGTCCTGAAAGCCTTGGTTGGAAAAAAAACTCTTGAGCCCTCGAACAACTTGGATAGAGACCAGTATGTGATGGTTGTGATGTCTGACCGTGAGTTGGAATCACTGGTTGAGGGTTAAGGTGGTTTGGCCTCTTGATTCCCTGGATTGATTGCGATTGATGTGTTTGATGAGATCACACATCCATGCTTGGAATATGGCATAGGGGTGATTAGCTAAAGTAAGACTTGGCTCAACCAATATATGGTTAGGTGGAACGTGGAAGTCCCATCTATGGTTGGTTTTTACACTCATTAATGAGACGTTCATTCCTTTGGTACTTGGTATTCAAATGTATTGGTTTTTATATGGATTTCATTGATGATATATCCATGGTATTTCTGTTGCTATTATGTTGGTTATAAGCTTTTATTTTATCATTGATGATGTATGTCTCTACTTATATTTTTTCATGTAAATGAATATACAATGTATTTATGGTCAAATAGATTGTATTTCAGCTTCTTATGTAAGGGAGAAATGCTTCTTAGCGATTCTCAGATAAGTATTAGACCCCCATGTTTAATTCTATTGTTTACACCTCCAGATGAAATGTTTGTGACATGTTTGATGAAATGTATGTCATGGTTGGGTGGGGTTAGACGAGTTCCTGATGATGTGAATGCTTCCATGTATTTTTTTAATGTTATTTATCCTCTCCTGAAGTTACAGGAAGTTCTAGGCAATGAATTGGGCTCATGGGATGAAAATGTGGCACAAATCCCAGAGTTGAATGCACATAATTGATTGTTTCGGGCCCTGGCCACTACCTTTTTAAGCATAGCCCATGGATTAGATTCTATATCCACTCCCTTTACCTTATATGGCCATGACTAAGGCTCAAGAGGGTAAAAATTTAGTCCCCCTTCAAGTTTCATGGGTCGAGGAGGGTGGTTTACCTCCTAGAGGTGTTGTTGATGTTGTGTATGGTGTGTTTGTTCTTATTTACATTTATTCCACTTCCTTAAGGTCATCTATGAGGTTTAACCTCATATTAGTAGCCTCTCATCACATGTTTACCCTATTTTTCTGATTACTTGGGTAGATGTGGGAAGATGGTGTCACAGAGTGGTATCAGATCATGGTTCAACCCTTGGACTGGATGGGCGGTGTGTTTTTCATGATTTTATGTTGGTTGCATATGTGTTTCTCATAATTATGGTGTATGTTCTTGTTGAATTCATTTTTTGTTGGCCATGGTGGCAGTGGTGCACCATAAAAGTGCTAATGGTTTTGTTGTCAACATGTTATCATGAGTGTATGACTGGTTATGTGTTGCTCATGTTTGTGTATTGTTCGTGCACACTTGCTTACATATTGTTACATATTGTACATGCATTTATTTCTTATGCTAGGGTTACATATTTTTCATGCTTCAGATTTATCCGTGTATGCTTGCTTGTGGGATGTCATATTTTGGACATGCATTGATCATTCATGATTGGTTATGCACGTCAAGTGGGTGCATATGTTCAATTTTTCATTGGTGTGGTGAAGGTTTTTATGCATAAGATAATTGTATGAAATTAGGTCATCATGATGATATTGGTATGTTATGATGCTAATGTGTTGAGTAAGATAGAGGAGGATATGCAAACCATCAAAGTGAAGTTGCAACATTGGACCTCAAGGCAAGAGCATGTCGTCATAAATATTTGGATGTTGGGCATGTAAGTATGTAGGTTAAGGATTGTTATATGCATTATTTTCATGATTATTCCTTTCATTCTATTGATGTTATGGCTACATACATTATAGATGCTATTTTATTAGTGCGGTTATATGTACATGAGTCGGATAGTCATGAATGATAGCAACCTGTGGTGGTATCCATTGCTATTGTTGTTTTATGTTAGATAACTTATATGTTGTTGATAATAATGATATATAACTTATTGTTGTTACATGCTAGTGACTTGATGGTTAGGGTTATGACATTCAGGCATGAGTCGACCTAATTATGATAGTGTGTTGTACTATGTCTAGATTGACTATGCATATGTGATTGTATGCATGAATGACACTTGTTTTTGAGTTTAGGGTGTGAACATGTTAGCTAGATATTGTTATGGATATCATGACCTTATTTATGATTGGGTTGATATGTTGTTAAGTTATATCGTGCTAATCTAGATTGATTGTGCAGACAAGATAACCTTCCTTGAGATACATTGAGGTATGATTTTTCTTATGTTGTATACTTGGTGCTTGATTGTTTTGAGTGTTTGATATGTCATCTAGATGATATATTTAGCATGGTATGTTTGCAAGTTGTTTTAATGTTTGATTTATTGCATGATATGAGTATATGTGTCTGTAAGATTGCATAAACGAATGATACTGTTTTAAGATGGTTGTGCTAACACATATGTGTTGATACAATTGATATGTATTTGAGTGTAAGAAGGTGATAGTTGTAGCAATATGTATTATGCTTGATGAATGAGTTGATTGTTGATTATGACACGGTTGATAGTCTTGGTAAAAGTGGATTTCAAATTGATAGATATGTTGTCTTGATCTTTGGAGCATGTGGTTGAAATGTATGTTCAGTTACAAGGTAGTTTTATTGGCATAATAAGGTAAGGTAACTGGTATATCGTTATATTTATTTATGCACTGACAGTTATGCGTTTATGGAGAGATGATGTAGGTGATTGCATGGCATTGAGACTGCCATGAAATCATGGACAAGGCTCAAGTTGAGCTTTTCCTTGGAAGCACCAGAGACCAATGGGAATTGGGTCATGGTGTTTGTTGCTAGTCTTTTGCTTTTGGTATATTATTATTTTTTTGCACTTGATTTGTAGCTTTGTTTATGTTTAGTGCAAGGCCTTGCCACTTTGTTCGTTGTGTCATATTGCTATGGGTTTTCAAGGTTTTCCTCTTGTTTGTTTCATGTATTTATTTTTTATGTTTTGAGTCTTGGGAATTGGTTTGGGAAAGAGGAAACTTAATGGAGCTCAGGGAGATTTGTGTGGTACCAAATAGGTAATGCAAGGCACGAATGAATTTCGGTGCATGAGTAAGCATAACAGAAGGTAAGAATATGAAAATCGGTTGTGTCAACGCTCTACCGGGTCTATAAAGGTTGAAAAAAAGTCCAACAAAGGTAACTACAGACCAAACTCTCACCAAGTAGCTAGCCCTACTAGGCAGGAGAGGGATCTCTCCAAGGGATCATAGCCAAGAGGGCTAGATCAGTTAGGTTTTAGGCTAGGTATTGTAGCTCTAGGGTTTTGATTTGTTGATTTGGGTGTTGGATGAGTGAATTAGGTCAAAGATGGAACTAGGTCATGGCAAAAGGACCATCAATTGCAGAGATATGATGGGGCAAGGTAGGTAGGTAATTTAACACTTTAAGGAGGTTTTATGGAGTGAATTAGACTAATGAGGTGCTAAAATGAGCATGACATACATGAATTATTTTCAAACTGAATAAATGAAACACTTTTATGATGATTCTCCCAAAACATAGCATTAAAAATGAATTCTTCTTATCTCACTTAAGAATCGACCATATTATAAAAATGCCATGATCATGGAAAGTACAAAACATTCACACATATGTAAACATAAGAAGAAACTATGTCAAAATACAATACCTCAAGAATCCCACCAAAATAGCTGCAACTCTGTCAATAAATTCCTGCCAAAATTATGATACCACTCTCAGGGGTTGAATCCCTGACTTGTGGAGCTAATCCCCAAAATACTGAACTGAAAACCAAAAGACTAGGGATGTTAACAAACTCATCCCTAACTTTGGTGAAACTGATTCATTCATCCACAAATACACTTTTGCCTAATGTATTTACCCTCTAGTAACTAAAAGTAACTTAATTAAATTTACATCATCAAATTAAATTAGGAAAATTCATGAATTCTTTGACCAAACTGAGAAAATCTGGAAATTTTGGAAAAATTTAACAAACTAGCAAAAGCACAATGACTTTGGCAAGAGTGCAGCGCCTAAAGTAGGAGCGCAGTGCCAAATTCAATGCTGAATTTCAGAGACTTCCTGAAGTCAAAATTGATTTCATGTTAACTCATTGGAAATATGCTCCTGTCTAGTTTCCAAAACTGCCCTTGGTTTCTGAAAATGATGAGTTTAAGGCCTCCAAAAGTGCAATCTCCCAACACTGCTCCAAAGCGCAGCACCAACCTGAAAATAGGGGCAAAAAGGTGTTTTTAGGTGTTTTGGCCATTTCTCCCAGCCATATTGTTCAATTTTTGAGTGCCAATAGTAAAAATTGAATTTAAAGGGAATTTTGAATCCAATGGTGGTGGCCATTTACCGTTTGGAGGCTCACAGAATAAGCACAACGCCCTAGGCATTGCGCTTTTGACAAGTGGACTGTGTTGAAAACTAGTCAAAATTTGTCAAAATGCCCAAAATTTCAAAAAATCACCTAAAAAAATTCAAAGTTGGTGGATAGAGTGTTGATGATGTGCCTCAAAAAATAAGAGAGGCATCAGCAAGGATCTCAAGTTTATCTTCCTCCTTTTTCTTGATTAGGGGTTGCTTGTGTTTTTCCTCCAATTGCTTGAGTTTGATCTTGCAGATCTTGTTTCTAGTGATATACCTATTGGACATGTTTATGCACATATTATTATCTTTTTTTTCCTTGTGGAGGAGCTTCTCAAGGTGGAGTTTTACCCTATCTAGCCATACCTCTCTAACATCTTCAACCTCCTTGGCAATCCTTTCTTCAAAACTAAGTTTCTATGCCTCATGTTTTTGCTACTATAAAGCTCTCTTAAGACCTTTTTTTTTTTGTCCTGTCCTACTGGTTTTAGTTTCATCATGGTCAGAATCATCAAGTGACATCACTGCCTTACACTTGGTGTCTTGTATTTTTTTTTTAGCATCTCTAGCTCCATGACTACTTGTTGATCTTTTAGCTGCTTATTCTCTTGTTCAAGGAATGATATGACAAATTGAGCTCTTGCCATGTTATCCTACAATTATTTGATTGTGGCATCCTTCTCTTTGATGATCAGATTTGAGGCCTCTTGATCATCTTGATCATCCAAATCCATCAACTCAAAGTATTTTTCTTCCTCGTGAAGGTCTTGCTCTTCATGGAAAACTTTCTCTTTCTGCTGCTCATCCTGATGTACCTTCTTTGTTGATGAAGAAGACAAGGCCCCTTCCACAATGTGTGGAGAAAACACTTGCATAGTTCCCCTTTAATAGGTTTTGACCTATTTGTCCTTTTTGGTCTTCTTCACTGCAGCCTTGCTAGATGACCTTGTTTCTTTTTGAGGCACTGATACTGGTGGTGGAATTGGTCTATCAAGCTAAGATGGTGGAGTAATGAAGACATAATTCTCAATGAAGGTCTCCCAAGAAATGTTTAGCTGATTGAGATGATGAAGGATAATTATCTTGATAAGGCAGTGATGAAAAAGGTTATTCATCTGATGTTTGGTCTCTCTTCTCTACACTTTTTAGGCCATCTTGTCAATGCTCCTGTACAAATAGTGAGGGATGTTGAGCAATTTCATCCTTGTGAAGTGCATGAGAAACCTAATGTGATATGAGTACATTCGGGAGAATCTGCCCTCACAATTGAAGTATTTCATGATGATCTTCATTATGGGAAAAAATTTTCAAGTAGGTGGTTGAAAGGAAAAACCTTCTTGTTCTCATTTTTGTATCTTGGCTTGAGGAATGATTCATAGTGTTGGGCATCTATGTTTATGGCCTTGAACCACTTTTCACCCACATTGGGTATCCCTGTGGCTGCAAAAATAATATATGTGGAGATGGTAAAGGTCACCCCTGCAATGGTCACTTGATTGTATTGAATATTGGAGATGAAAAATCTGGTCAAAGCAGGGTGATGTTGAACTCTCTGGACTAGCTTACAGAAATCAAAGAAACCCACATGTTTCAAGCAATTTATTGTAATGGGTGAGGCCATTAACTCTCTAGTGTTGGATGGCTCAAGCCTCAAAATCCTCCCTCCCTTGTGTGGTATTATTTCCTCTCTGTCCTCCTCCATGAAACATATTTCCTCCTCCATATGTTTGTTTTATTTTTGAAAACCCTAGGAAATGGGAAGGGAGGTAGGAAGTAAAGTTTAGGTAGTGTAAATGAGTGTAAGAAAAATTAGGGAAGTAGGGAACGATGTTAGGGAGCTTAGGGATGTGGTAGGGGATAGAAATAATTAGGGAAATGGGGTGGGGAAATTTATTACAGGGATAGTGAGGCTGCCTAGGAAATTTGCAGCCTAGGATTAGGGTTTTTGGAAATGAAGCTTGGGAATAAGGAATAATGATATGTAGGAATAGGGAAAAAAATTTCTGAGATGTGGGAGGGGTAAATTGTTTCTAGGGAAAACAATTTAGCATGTAGGAGTAAAATTAGGGTTTCTTAGCTTTAAAAAATGAAATTATGCATGAGGAGGGTTATCATATCAAATTTACTATCATTCAATCATAGGATGGCATGAAATGATGTAAATTACTTTCTAGGAGTTGTAGATAACCTCACTTGATGATTTGACTACTTGGAAGAAGGTTTGAGATCATGTGGGAGCTTGTAGAAGAATTTTGACAGGAGCGCAACGCTCTACATAGGAGTGCAAAGATGAATGTAGGAGCGCGATGCTTTACATAGGAGCGCAGAGCTGAACGCAGGAGTGCAACATTCTTCACAGGAGTGCATCACCAAAATTCTAGGAGCACAGCGCCAAGCCTAGGAGTGCAAAACCTTAAAAAAAAATTGCCTTCTTCGTTGACAGTTCGATTTTTTAACTGGGGGAAGTGAGATCTTGATGGATGAGTGTGAAAATGAGCCTCTTCTTGGTCTTTGATGGCCTTAATAACTTGATGAAATTTTCAAATTTGATCTTGGGACCCACTTTCCTTTTTCACACTCAACTTAAACATTGCAATTTTTACCTTTCATTTGATCTTTTGAATTTGATCAGTTGGTGGATTTTTTTAACACTAAGACTTTTGTAACTTTTACTTTCTTGGAAATTGGAACCTTGATTTTGCAGCTAGCTTGGAACCATGAGTATTTATTACATGTAAAAAACATGAAATGACATATTGAAATTGAAATAAAATTTACAAATTAAGCTTTACATAATAAAAATGTGTTTATTTTCACTCTCTTACTTGTTGGTCTTTTATGTATGCAGATGGTAGTTTGATGGACCTTGAAAACCCTAAACCTAATGGAAACCCTGATTGAATGAAATTCATGGTGAAATGACTGAAATGGTGATAAAAACTCAGACTGATGGACACTTAGAAAAGTGATGACATGGGCCAGCAAGTAATGAAATTATTGAAAAGAGTGAGGTTTTGAGATAGGACTACCTCCAGTGACCAAATTTTTGCATGATGACCTAATGGAATGAAAAAAAATTATGAATGGGACCCTAAAATGATTTTAAAAAGAGATATTTTGATCACTAGTGGCAGGATGCAAATAATGACACTAACATGTTGGACTAGTTGGGTCTATTGCGGTAAATGGATGGTGGCAGTAAAAACATGAGAAAGGTAAAAAAAGGTAAAGTAAATGGATTTGAGGCATCAGATGCCTTGGCTAAAGTTGGGAACTATTTTTCTCAATGATGTTCATGTTGTGCATGGATAAAGTAAGTTCTCTTAAACTAGACCTTATGATATCTAGCAATTGCGCTGTGATCATGATTATGTTGATGTGTATATGTGTATACATGTATGTATGTATATATGTCATGTCTGAAAGGGTCATCATGGATCATGATGCTAATGTTTATATGTATATATGTGTATATTTATGTCATTGTATGACATGATCATGATTTTTTTATGTTAATGACTATATATATATGTGTGTGTGTGTGTGTGTGTATGTATGTGTGTGTGTGTGTGTACCTATGTCACTGTATGACAATATTTTCAAGGACCATTCTTGATCCAGGTGGATATTGGTGGCCACTTGCCTATTCCACTTTGGGCCCCACCATTTCTTCTTTCAATTTTTCAATTTCCTTAATTGTAGCACAATTTACTATTTTTAGCAGTTTTTCGGGTCCTAAACTTCCGAAGCTGTTTTGAGGCCCTAAACGACGTTTTTTGGAAAAACTTGAAGCAACACGAAATTTCCTTTGATGTTTCTCACATAAAAAGTTGTAGTCTTCAGATATATATTTCTCACAAGGTATTCTGTGCGTCAAACAGAGATCGTATGCCAACTTTACATTCCCAGGAAGATTGATGTACCAATTTACCTAAACGGGACCTGTTAACGCTCGAATTGATCCTAAGGCTAAAGTAGGCAATCTCGAGGTAACCTCAAACCAAAATTTGGACTTGGTATCTAGCCCTTCCAAGTCAGAGAGGGATCTCTCGATAGAATCACAGCCAATAGGGCTGGATTAAAAGGATTTTAGGCTAGCTAAGGAAAACAAGGGGTTTTGATTTTGATTTTAGGGTTGTGCTCACTGAATCAGAATTAGGTTAAGAGGATGAAATAGGGCCAGAAGGATGAAATTGCAGTCTTCTTGATGGGGCATGGTAGGTAAAGGGTTTAAACATTCAAAGAGTATTAAATGATATGGAAAGACTGGTGAGGAGATAAGGAAATCATATTAAATGTATTTTCCTTAAACTAAAGAAATTGAACACATTATACTTAATTTCCCAAAACAGAGCATAACTAAATATGAATTATGTTTTTCAAACTTGAAAGAAAGTATATAATATATGTGAAATGGATTATGAATCAACAATACATTCTAACATATCAATCACATAGAAGACACAATGTTTAAAACTCGTACCACAGGGATCCCAAGAAAATAATTGTAAATTTCCATTAATGTCCAACCCAGAATGTCACTTGAGAAATACAATCTCTTCCACTGAGGCTAACCATTAAAAATAATAAAAAGGTACAACTTATAGACTCAAAACCACTTCCTCTCATCCTCAGGGGTCAATCCATGAGGTGAAGGAGTTGTTGCACCAAAAACTGAACTGACTGCTAAAGACTAGGACGAGGAGAGTGACTCATTCCTAACTTTTAGAACAAATACATTTGACCTCAAACTAATGATTTAACTAATGTATATACCTTAGGTAAAAGGTAAAACATGATATTTACAATGGTAACTTCTCATTTACCCAAGTGAAAATTACATCAGAGGTGAAACTTCAAAATTTACTGAAACTAGTCAGATTGTGAATTTCTTGGTAAACGCGCAGTGCCAAGGCAATAAAATTGACTTGTTTTGTGAGCCACTTTTGGAGGCCTTCCCCTTGTCAAAATTGAGCTCATGATAGCTCATTGGAAATATTTTCCTGTCTACTTTCCAGTTATTCTTTTACTTTCCAAAATGGCATACATTGGACCTATCAAAATCCTATTTTCCCAAGACTGCTAAACGCGCAGCACCAAGGCCAAAAAGAGTGCAGAAACATGATTTTTTGATAGTTTTTGGCCTTTTTGGGGGACCATTTTTGCTCCAAATATACTGAAACTTTCTAAGGTTGTTGTAATTGTCATTATGAACATGAATATGCTGAATTTTTTCCATTTGGATGGCCCAAAAAAGAGCGCAGCGCTAGTGGCGCTACGTGTTTAACACTTTTTTAGCAGGCTAAACTGTCCCAAAAAATCAAAATTTGCACAAAAGTGCCAAAAATGGAATTTTCTTTGTTGATCAGGGTTTGGAGGCCTGGAGGGACACCTCATCAAGAATATTCAGTTTCTCTTTCTCCTTTGACTCGGTCAAAGCCCGAATCTTTGCATGGGCACGTTTGAGCTTGGCCCTTGCAATCTTGTTTCTCATGGCATAATGCTTCACGATATTCCTCTGAATATTACTGTATTTATTTGCTTTCTATAATAGGCTCTCTAAATTTAAATTGGATCTCTCAAGCCAAGACTCTCTGTCTCCATCAATCTCTATGGAAAGCAACTCACTTGGAGTAAGTTGCTTCGCCAATTCTGCCTCTTTCTGCCTTTCTCGGGCTAAAGCCCTCTTCAGTCCAATGGTCTTCGGTCTCTGTCTAGGAATATGATCTTCCTCATCATCAATGTCATAAAATATTCCCAAGGTCTCATCTAGCAAGGCCTTGGCCTTCCTGGCCTCTTTCTGAGCTCTAATTGCCCTGACCTCACTGATGGTCTGCTTTGTCTTCCACTGCTGATTATCTAACTCAAGAAAGCAAATCACATTCTTTGCTCTACCAAGATTAGCTTGAATCTCAATAATCTTGGCATCCTTGCCTCTGATCAATGCATTTTTTATTCTAATCTCATCCTCATCATCAAGGTTAATCAACTGAAACTCCTACTCAGTTTCATGTTTGTCCTCCTCAACAGTGATAGGCTCTGTAGCTTTTTCCTTGCCCTTGTCTACCTGTTTTGCTGATGAAGAAGGCATGGCCCCTTTAAAATCAAGTGAAGAAAACACATGCCTATGGCCTCTCTGATATGTCAAAGGAAATGGCTCAATGTCAATAATTTTAGTGCTAGCTGCCACAATGTTTCTATCATTGCTTGATGCTCTGGTATCATGATATGATGGTGAAGGATTGTGGAAAGGTGATGAGGTAGGATCAACATGAGATGAATGGATGTGAGTGGAAGGAGACGTATGAATAGCAGGATGTGATGGAGAAGTGGATACAAGAGGATGATATGATGAAGGTATATCCTACTCATGATGGCCAGGTGGTGTAGTGAAAACCTCATTGGCAATGAAGGTATCCCATGGAATTTTTTTCTGCTGGAGTTGATGCATGACCACCATCTTGATGAGTGAATGATGAAATAGGCTCTACATTTGCTAATTTTAATCTCTCTTTTTCACAATGTAGGCCATCTTGTCAATGCTGCAGAAAAGATAATAAGGCAAATGCAACATCCTAGCTCTAGTGAAATGCATAAGAAGACGGATATGGTATGAGTAGAGGCGGGAAAACCTTCCCTCACAAGTGAAATAATTCATTATTATTCTCATCATAGGCACATACTGGTCAAGGAGATGGGAAAAAGGGAAAATGGACTTGCTGTGATCTTTATATGTAGGTTTGAGGTATGGTTCAAAATAACTCATGTCCAAATTTGCTTATTTAAACCACCTCTCTCCCACACTAGGTATCCATGTAGCAGCTGTAATGGCATTGGTGGAAATCTCAAAGGTAACCCCAGCAATATTGACCTACTTTTCATGTAGATTGATGATGAATAGTCTTGTTAACTCCGGGTGAATTTTGACTTACTACACTCTCTCACAAAACTCAAAGCAACCGACATGTTTAAAGCAAGAAATAGTAAGAGGAGAGGCCATGAGTTCCCTTTTGGTGATAGGTTCAAATATGTTTATTTTCCCTCCCTTGTGGTCATTTCTCCTTGGTATTTTTTCCTCACCAACTATGCCACTATTTTATTCCTCTAACATCTTCAAATTCTGACTTGGAAACCCTAGGGTGCAAGTGAAATGAAATGAGGGGAAGGGGATGAGATGAATAGCTTGAAAGGGGAAGGGAATGAGTGAAAGGGAATGTATGTAGTGACAAACTAGATGAATGAAAACCCTAAACCAATGTAATTACCTTGTTTATAACTGATATTCTTTATAGGAGGATGAAACAAGTGTAAAATCAGTGATCATAAGATCGTAATTACGGTTTTCTTAGGGTTACAATTCAATTGATTTAAGAATGAAAAAATAGCTTAAAGGAAAGGTTAAAATGAGTAATTACTACTTTAAAGGCTTATTAGAGAACTTTGGTAAAAATTTGGAGATATTTTAAACTTGTTTGGGTAGCTAGAAGACTCAGGAACCTTCTTTGGCTAGGCACACAACGCCAATGGTAAGAGCGCAACGCCTCTGAAAGCATGCAATGCCTTCAAAAATTGCGTTAAAAATATCGGGCAAGGGTGTAGTGAATGATCTCTAGGCGTGCAGCACCGAGAAACTTAGCACAAATTCGCTAAAAAATTCACAAATTTTCCCTTTTCTAAATGCTTCTTACTTTTTGAAAGGCAAAAATGACTTATTCGAAATGTAAAATTGGCTTTATAGGCATGTGAAATTTGAGTTAACTTTATAAACCCACTTTCTAATGTTTTTGAAGTCTTCTTCCTTTTCTCATTGATACTCTTTGACACTTTTTCATTTACAGGTTGGATCAAGCTAGAGCTAGCTTTTATTTTTCTCACTGAGGCTTGACATGTTTACTTTGACAGCTTTGGGATGAAATTATTACATAAAGTAGCATAAAATTACATTAGAAAAAATAAAATAAATTACATAAATATTTTTTTATCAAAATGACAATTTTGATAAAAAGTTCTGAAAATGAAAATACAATCCTTTGAAGTAAAATGAAACCATCATGATGATCATAATCAATCCCTCTCATAAATGTTTGCTGACCTCATTGGAATGAAGGGAATACCTTGAAAAATGAAAAACCTAATGAACTAATGAAACTAATTTTTTGACGTAATTTTGAATGAAATTTTGATTTAAATACTTTCAAGTAAAACAGAGAATTTTCATAGGTTTCTTATGCTCAAAGGGACATGTGACTGAGTCAACAATATGAATCTTGGAGGGAGAAAAAGTTTTATTTGAAAAGGAAAACCACCAGCGATGCAAATTTATTTCATGACCTAATGAAATGATAAAAAATTTATTCGGTATGAGACACCTAAGATGCACATGCAAATGTGTTTTGATCCCTGGTGGAAGTATACCAATACTGACACTAACAGGGCCCATAGTTTTGGCGCTTCATCTTTTAGGGTTATGTTTTTGGATGTTGAGGGTTTTCAATTATTGCTTAATAATAAATAGGCTCTCAAGCCTCATTTTAACATAGTTCAGAGGCCTGTAGCTGCCACGTCTCTTCTCAGAGATAAGCTACGAACGCCCTAGCTATTTTATTTCTATTCTGTCTGTAAACATATTTCCATTATTTGTTATTAATGAAATGAAGTTTTATTTCTATTGTATCTCTATTTTTATGTGTATTTATGTATTTCATTGTGTTCATGCATAACTCTGCATTAGTGATATCAGAGTGGTCTACTCTTTCTCAATCCTTATTTTCATGTCCCCAACAAGGTCAGGGTATAAGGAGTTAGGGCTCGATCAGGTTGAACCTTCGCAAGATCAGCCATGCAAACACTGACGGTCGCTCATGGGGGAAGAAAATAAATACAAGGGAGGAGGAGATCCTATCAAAATATTGCTCGAGGAGGCCCTCGAGAAACAAAGTAACGCAATGATGGAAAACTTTTCCTAGATCCTTCAACGGTTGCCCACTAGCGGCGCATCTACATCCAGCAGTCACTTTGGAGGCGCCACTCCTTTTAAGGTAGAATTAAACTTTGACATTCCCATATTTGAGAGAAAAATAGATGCATATGCCATTTATAGATGGTTGAATTTTTTAGAAAGATATTTCTCGATTCATGACTTTTGAGACCGCGAGAAGACTATTTTTTCACTCCTCAAAGTCGTGTGCCATGTTAAGGACTAGTGGGAAACCTACTGTGATAAAAAGGACGAGGGGGAACACTCTCTGTTCTCATTCATAACCACTTGGAATTTGTTCTGAGATTCCATCAAGGAACAATATTATCCCATGAGGAGATATGAGGACAAGTAAATACAATGGACTACGTTGCGGCAGCAAAGGGATCAAGATGTGCATGAGATGACGAATATATTCCATACCCTGTGCACAAAGTTGGGTATCAAATATTTGGAGAAACATTTGGTTTTGAAGTACCGCAGTTTTCTGCATAGATACATTCAAGAGGAAATGGAGTTCCTCGACATCTCCTCTCTTGGTACGACATACCGGTATGCTTCCAATATTGAGCATAAATTCAAATAGAAGAAGCGAGACTTTGGATATGTGAATCAAAATCAAGGGAAAGGTGCCCCCAAACCATAGAAAAAATCAAAAATCCAAGGCATGGCGGCCCAAGACAACCTACCAAAGCCACAAGAAAATACCAACACCGTGAAGCCGAAGAAGGATACGGGAAAGTGGTGTGATTTCCATAAGAGCTCCACTCACAACGCAAGTGAGTGTCGAGCCAAGAAGTCACCGATGGCCAAGATGAAGGCTTCTGAATCAGATGCATGCTCTGACTCTAAATCAGAAACCAAAAAGGGGAATGAAAAATGGAAGCGGATTATTGATGCAGAGCCCAAGACCACCATTTCCACCAAGAAGATATATAAGGAGGAATGAGAAGATCCCGGGAGGAGGAGCGTCTCTTCCACTCCCAGATGTGGGTAAAGGGTTCCCCACTACAATTCATTATTGATAGTGGGAGAAAAAAGAACCTCATTTCAGTAGAGGTCATGAAGTGGTTGTGTTTTCTGACCACAACATACCTACAACTTTACACCATTGAGTGGCTTCACCAAGGACGAGATCTCCACGTCAGCCAGCAGTGCCACCATCCCTACAACATCAAGCCCTTCACGGATGAGGTATTGTGTGACATTGCTCCTCTTGATGTTTGTGATGTATTATTAGGAAAACCATACATGTGGAAGTGACATGCTATGTATGAGTCCCGGCCTCACGCTGTTATTGTTAATTTGGGCAATAAGTTGTATAGGATACCAGAGGTACCACCGCTTACTGTTATCTCTTTGGTTACTAAAAAAATGTAGTAAGCTCATTTCCAAACCGGAATTTTTTTTTTCTTAATGATCTGCCCTTGGGGAAAGAAGAATATTATGGAAAAAATCTCTAGATAGAGCTCCTCCACACGACAAAAAAAAAATGAAGAAGGTCGTGGAGGAGTACAAGGAAATCTTCACCTCACCCACAGGGGTGCCTCTGCACTGCCAGGTCAAGCACCCCATCCATCTGACCCTAGGTGCACCGCTGCCCAATGGACCAATCTATTGGTGCTCTGTTCTAGAGAATGATAAAATTGGGAGGCAGATTCGGGAACTACTGCAGAAAGGTCACATCCATCTAAGTTCATCACCTTGTGGGAGCCCGATCGTGTTGGTGCAGAAGAAGGATGGGGCTTGGAGACTCTGTATTAACTATTTGGTGTTGAACAAGATCACTGTCGGGAATAGGTACCCGATCCCACATATTGATGACCTTCTGGACCAACTTAAAGGGGCGAAATATTTCAACAAGATCAACTTGAATTCCAAGTATTGCTAGGTACCAATCGAACCCTCCAATGTGTGGAAAACTTCCTTCAAAGCCAAGGATGACATTTTTGAATGGATGGTCATGCCTTTCGGGCTGACTAATTCCCCACAACCTTCATGAGGCTGATGGATGACACCTTGTGGAAATTCACCAACTCATTTGTAGTCATGTACTTGGATGACATCCTGATATTTAGCCAGACTTGGGAAGATCACCTCCAGCACATCCGACAGGTCCTCCAAACATTGTGACAACACAAGTTGTGTGCCAATTGGGAGAAGTGAACTTTTGGAATGACCAAGGTTCAGTATCTTGAATACATTATTAATGAGCAGGGGGTACATGTGGATCCAACCAAGATCAAAGTCATTCGATATTTACCAGCCCCAACCACACTAAAAGAGCTTCACAGCTTTCTGGGTCTTGCAAATTTCTATCGCAGGTCCATGTTGGGATTCTCTCATATCACTTGGCCCTTGAGTCAAGTCACTAAGGGAGGAGCGAAATAAAAATTATTTTGGTCATAATCTCAACAGAACGCGTTCATGGAATTAAAACATCGCCTCTACTCTGCCCTAGTGCTCACATTTCCAGACTTGCAACAACCATTTGAGATCGAGACAGATGCCTCTGACTATGCTATTGGGCCAGTTCTTACTCAACAGGGGTATCCAGTGGCATATCATAGTGAGACATTTTCCGACACAGTTCACAAGTATTACACTTATGACAAAGAAATGTATTCCAATGTGCAGGCTTGCCCAAAATGGAAGAATTACATTTTGGGGAAGGAAATTGTTGAGATTAAACAAGATGATGAGCTTAGTGAAAATTAAGCACCTTCACTAAGTGGGGCCTGCAGGCTATTTTTAGGTGTATATCTATTTTTAGAATGGTGAGAATATTCTAAAATTAGTAGGATGTTGATTCTAGATGGTTGAGAAAATTATATCTTTGGATGAATTTCTATTTTTAGAATATTGGGCGAAGTCTATTTATATATCGCTAATCTAAAAATAGATGCATGTCGATTCTTATTAGCCCTTAATAATAATCAGAAAATAAACAATAACTTATTCTCTTGGAGCACTTTATTTTAGTGAACAGATGTGGCACATCAGTGGGCTGGAGGAATTATGAAATTCCTAAGGTGGTTTGTGACTCATGCATGGATGACTTCGTTATAACTGACAGTGGAAAGTTGTAACAGAGTTGGAAGAGTAATTATGTGAGTTGTTATTTAGTTTAACTCAATTAAGTGAGTTAAACTCAGTTGTGCTAGTTGTATCTAGTTGTAACTGAAGATACAATAGTGATAGATGAGTGAATTAATTATTTAATTAATTCACAATTAGTGCCTTACTTGTAACTGAACAAACACAACACTTAACTACTTGCATGTCAGATCTAGTGGAGACCCAATGGAGAGATAGGTGAAAGGGTGAGATGGACTATCAGTTGTGACTATAGTGATGAATTCAATGAATCTACACTGACATTGGAGATGCCAATAAGGATTGCGTAGTGCTAGCAAGGCAAGATCGAATTCATTCATGGATCTTCTTTAGCAGGGATTGTGTAGTGGAGGCATGCTATCAAGAAGCAAGAAATTGGTGCATAGATATGCAAATTTCTGCATGACAGTGTGTGACAATTGTTGATTGTACTAAGAGTTCTATGAGCTAAGCTTTGTATGAGATTGTTACATGTTCCATTGATATACATAGTATATGATAATTGGGTTTTTAGATTTAAGATTTCCTTGTAAAACATCTTGTTATGTGCGATTGATTTGCTTCATATGTGTTTTGCAATTGGCAATTTAATTTCCGCAAAGAATTAAGTGGAAGGATTCTGTATTTAGCATAAGATTAATTTTTTAAATCAGGAGAGTCTGTTAATATACATGAATATTGTATAATTTCTAAATGGTATCAGAGCAGTGTTGATCACTAGAGATTGCAATATTGAAGCCGTGCTGATTTTTGTGCTGGTGGACAATTCGAATTTGTTGCAAGAACTTCTTGGTGCGATAGTTGAGGAAACATTGAAATGGCTTTCAATGGGTTGTGGTTGGAGTATGCACTTGAGGGCAGCTCCAACTACATAGCCTGGAAGGACAAGATGGAGGCGGTGCTTGAAGATAATGGTTTGAAAGAGTTCATCGATAGCGATGTTCCTAAGCCCACTTTGACGAATGCTGCATTAGTTGACACCTAGCAAAAGAAAGTAGTGAAGACAAGAATAATTATGTTGGAAGGTGTGAAAGACCATATTGTGTCAAGCCTTCATGGGAAATCCACTCCATTTGCAATGTGGAAGGATTTGAAAGATATTTTCCAAAACAGCAGCGACCATAGGAAGTTGGCACTGAAAGATAAGCTCAGAAAAATTAAAATGGACAAGGGCGACAATATTCTAAAATATCTCATGAAGTTTGTCTAATGTAGGGATAAGCTAGGGAGTGTGGGAATCACAATTGTGGATGATGACTTGGTGAGCTTGGCTCTCCTTATGCTTCCGAAGAGTTGGCACAATTATCAAGACTTTGTCAATGGACAGGAGAAACTGCTGGATTAGGAGCGACTTGGGTCGGATCTAGTGTAGGAGGAGATAAGGCAAAGTACCAAGGAGGCCCAAATCCCCTGCCCCTTGTAGTTCATACAAATGCAAGTTAAGTTTTAGAATGATCGCCATCAGAAGTGGTCCACATATCTGCAAAAATTTCATTTGAACATCGAGTACAAGAAGGGAAACACCAATAATGTTGTAGACTGCCTTAGACGACCACTGATCGTGGTGCTAACCACTGTTCTCAACTCCTGTGGGCACGATAATTTTGATTGGCTTCTTCTCTACAAGAGCGATACAGAATTAGGCCACATATACAAGACACTCTTGGAGGTTACGCAAGTTCCAAATTTTCACCTCTAGGATGCACTGTAATGTCACCTAGGACACCGTGTTCCTTCAAGCGAGTGTGCCAAGATGATTTGGGAAGCGCACTACAGTCGGGTCATTGGGAATTTCGGGGTCGAGAAATAGTGGTAGTATTGTAGAAGTATTTCTATTGGTTGAACCTTCAACATGATGTTAGGAAGTACATTAGATCCTCCATTACTTGCGATATTGCCAAAGCGACCATCAAGAAGCAAGGCCTCTATAATTTAATACCTACCCCTATTCAACCTTGGGAATCCATATCCATGGATTACATGTCGGGCCTTTCTTCTACTAAGCATGGAAACAACTATGTTTTCGTGGTCATTGACAGATTCTCGAAGATGGCCATCTTAGCGGCTTGCAAGAAGAATATCACAACAAAAGCCACTTCTAAACTCTTCTTTGAATGAGTGTGGGTGCACTTTTGGATCCCATAGTCTATCATCTCAGATTGGGACAATAGGTTCCTTAACAAATTTTGGTCCAGCCTCTGGTCAATGCTGGACACCAAGCTCACCAAGTCCACAGATTTTTGTCCCCAAACTGATGGTCATACAGAGGTTGTCAACAACATGATCGTATACATTCTGTGCATGTACAATTCAAAGCATCCACACACATCGAATGAGATCCTTCCCTATGTACAACACATTTATAATCGGGCTCTCCATGTCTCAATCGGCCACAACCCCTTTTAGGTGTGCTTGGGATTCCATCCACTATGTCCCATTAACATAGCCATGCCATTTGTGACTACTCAGGTCGATTCGGGGCATGTCTAGTCTGAAGCTGCCAAGGCGAACAACTTCATTGAGCATATTAATCACATCTGCCAATAGGTTCATGACAATATTTCATAGAGCCAATGCTAAGTACTAGCGATGACATGATCAACATCGGGTGCCACACAACTTCTAGGTGGGCGATAAAATGTGGCTACATTTGCAGAAGGATCACCTCAATGGACCCCACCGCAAGCTTTTCCCGCTCTGATATGGGTCGTACACCATCATCAAGGTTGTAGGGGCCAATTCCTTCAAGCTTAGTATTCCACCATTCCTTGGTCTACACCCAGTGTTCAATGTGGACTGCCTTTGGTCCTATTTCCCACCTCTACTGGACACCTCCGACATTGCAGAAAAACTCACACCTATAGGGTTAAACCCAGAATGCATGGAAAATTACACCACATATTTTATCATGGACATGTAAATCAAGAACACTCTCCAGTAGAAGATCCAACTGTATCGGGCTGTCAAAGCTAGCCAACTCCTGCACCAAGGCAAATGGTTCACCAGGGACCAAGTTCAACAGAAGTTTCCTCATCTCATGGAGGAACTCAACGCAATAGGGAACATTTCTTCCTAAGGGGGGAGGAATGATCCAAGTGGATATTTGTGGCCACCCACCTATTACACTTGGGGCCCCACCATTTTTTCTTTCATTTTTTCAGTTTCCTTAATTGTATCATAGTTTACTATTTTTAACAGTTTTCGGGTCCTGAACTTCCGGAGCCATTTTAGGGCCCTAAACAACATTTTTTTGGAAAATTGAGAGTAACATGGAAGTTACTTTGATGCTTATCACATAAAAAATTGTAGTCCTTAGATATATATTTCCAACAAGGTATTGTGCGCGTCAAATAGAGATCGTATGCCAAAGTTACGTCCCTGGGAAGATTGATGTACCAATTTACCTAAACGAGGCCCATAGTTTTGGCTCTTCGTCTCCTAGGGTTAGATTTTTGGATGTTTAGGGTTTTCCATTGTTGCTAAATAATAAATAGGCTCTTGAGCCTCCTTGTAATACAATTTATAGGCTTGTATCCACCACATCTCTTCTTAGAGATAAGCTACTAGCGCCCTAGCTAGTTTATTTCCATTCTCTCTATAAGCATATTTCAGTTATTTGTTATTAATGAAATGAAGTTTTATTTTTGTTGCATCTCTGTTTTAATGTGTATTTATATATTTCATTGTGTTCCTACATAAATTTGGATCAATTCTTATGGAGGAATGATTGCTTATGCAGGTGAATGCCATGAATAGGTTTATGGCTACGAGGAATCAAGTGGCAGAGTAGCATTGATAGATATATGAGGTCATTATCATGTGGATATGATTTAATGTTATATGCTTGTACTATTCCTATGTTTATGTTATGGATAGGTAATGTTGAGGGGTACATCAACGAAGTGAAATTAGTGAGATCTACGACATGTTAGGATAAACATGGATAATGGAAAGACACTAGAAGAAAGGTTTCTTGTGGGGTCACTGTGTGGTCTATGGGTGTGTAGTACTATTGTTATGTATATGTTGCACATGTTTTATATTTAGTGATTGTACTTATGGATATGTGTACATGTAACATATGTAGTGTTGTGTACATATGATGTATATATATGTTGTTGTGTTGTGTTGGCAGACAACTACGAGTTGAGTTACTAGTCCTAGAAGACTTGGTTGGACAAATGCTTTGGATCCCAACAGATAGTTGTTGGGTTGAGTTACTAGTGATGGAGCCTTAGTTGTACAAACACTCTGGAGCCCTAGGTGGGTTGGGTTACTAGTCTTGGATTCCTTGGTTGGACAAACGATCTGAAGCCCAGAAATAGCTGGGGTTGAGTTACTAGTCCTGGAAGCCTGGTTGGACAAATGCTCTGGAAGCCCTGTAATAGTTGGGTTTGAGTTACTAGTCCCGGGAGCCATGGTTGGAAAAAAAACTCTAGAGCCCTGGAACAGCTTGGATAGAAACCAATTCGTGAAGTTTTTGATGTCCTACCATGAGGTGGAATCACTGGTTGAGTGTTGAGGTGGTTTGGCCTCTGGATGCCATGGATTGATGTGTTAGATGAGATACCACATTAATGATTGGAATATGGCACTGATATGATTGGATGAAGTGATACTTGGCTCAACCAATCTATGGTTAGGTGGAACGTGAAAGTCCCATCTCCGGTTGGTTTTTACACTCGTTAATGAGAAGTTCATTCCTTTTGTATTTGGTATGCAAATGTACTGGTTATTATGTGAATTTCGTTGATGATATATCCATGTTATTTTTGTTGCTATTATGTTGGTTATAAGCTTGTATTTTATCAGTGATGATGTATGGCTCTACCTATATTTTTTCCTATAAATGAATATACAATGTATCTATGGTAAAATATATTGTATTGCAGCTTATTATGTAAGGTAGAAATGCTTCTTAGCAATTCTCAGATAAGTATTAGACCCCCAATGTTTAATTATATTGTTTACACCAGTACATGCAATGTTTGTGACATGTTTGATGGAATTCCTATCATGGATGGGTTGGGTCAAATGAGTCCCTGATGATGTGAATGCTTCCATGCATTTTTTTTAATGTTATTTATCTTCTCCTGAAGTTACAGGAAGTTCTGGGTAGTGACTTGGGCTTAGGGGATGAAAATGTGGCACAAATCTCAGAGCTGCAAGCACATAATTGACTGTTTGGGGCCCTAGCCACTACCTTTCCAAGGATAGCCTATGAAAAATGGTCTACAACCACTACCTTGTCCTTATATTTCCGCAGATAAGGCCGAAGTGGGTCAAACTTCAATCTCCCTTCAAGTTTCAGGGGTCTGGGAGGTGGTTTACCTCGTGGAGGTGTTGTTGATGCTTTGTAAGGTGTGTTTATCATGTTTCTGTTGGTTTCACTTCCTTAAGGTCATATTGGAGATTTAAACTCATATTAGTAGCCTCTCATCACATGTTTTCCTGGGTTGATTTGTTACTTGGTAGATGTGGGAAGAGGGTGTTACATTCTTCAACTTATGACAATGACTCTTTTGAATTATTGACCTAAGACAAACCATAGATGCACTCAATGGGTGCTTGAACTATAAAATAAAATACCTTTAGCATGAAACCCATGCTCCAAAAATAATAATAATAATTTTTATTTCATTTTACAATTTACAAGAATCAAAAGTACAATTCATACTTATGAAGACTGAACCTAGTTACACATTTTTCAACATCCGTATGCAAAAATGAATGATAGTGATGATGAGCCAATATTTAAGTATAAGAATCAAACGAAGAAACAAGGTGAAAGGAAGAGGAAGAACTTCTAAAAAAAACAAAATTGATTATGAATGCAGTGAAAGTGTGATTAATGTTGAAAGAGGTGATATCATTATTCTTTGTTGAAACATAAGAACGCAGAGTAGAAATAGATTATGAAGAAGAAATTAGAAGTGCATTTAAGCAACTAAAAACTCTTATAAAGAGGGAAGGTGAACTAATGTATCAACTCTAAGACAAAAATATGAATGAGGAGAAACTTATTGCTCTCAAGGTTTAACTAGAAGAATTTAAAAGGATAAAGATTTTTTTGTCTGAAAAGTTGCTTGAGAAGGAAAAAAAATTGGAATATTAGAGGAAGAAGTTTTTATTTTGAAATAATAATTGGAGCAGCTCAAATAAAACTTAAAATTTCATAAGTTTTTTGAATCTCTAGATCGTATTCTCAACATTCAAATATCTCCTCTCATTAAAATAGGTATTGGTTATTAGGAAAGTTGTGAAACATCTAAGAAGAAATCTCTTAATCTCTTCTAAGTACCTCAAATGAGGATCACCACAAGAAGCTTCATTAGAAATTCATTGCATCCAGTAGTTACTCTCTTGAATATTTTAAGAAAATATGATTCCAAGCATGTTGATTTCAACATTTCAAGTGATCCTTAGTATGATTACAGGAATCAACAAGGCACATCTAACTACAAAAAGAGAAGGAATTAGAATGAAGGTATGGATCCTTCCTTAACAGAAAAGCCTCACAAAAAATCCAAAAGTAACAATGAAGCAAGATTTAGAAATAAAAAAATGAATAAATCTCTTTCGAGAAACAACTTCAAAATATCAAGATCACCCTATACCCCCTACGTATCAAAATAATTTTTTTGGATATTGTTTCTCATGCATAAAATTTAGCCACAAATCATAGGATTTTGGAACCTATGATGTGATCATGTATAGGGGTATCATCAAATACCTCGACACATACATATGTATCAAATTAAAAAAAAAATATGGGTAATTTTTTCCATTGTTGAAGCCCAATATTATGTGTTACATATGTCATAATGAATGACACACAACATGTGATTATAAACTCAACTTGATATGGCACGAGGGAGGGACTCCATATTAACCCAAGAAAACACTATGGGATTGATAATGAGATAGAAATAACCAAGGTTATATATTAATCCTAATATCTAATCCCTTGGCAAATGATTCTTCGAGATTATAACTATTTTAATTGGAAATTGAAGAAGCAAGAATGATCATTTGAACAAAGCCTGTGGAAAAAGGGAGAAATTATCATGGGTGGTTGACTAATGATAAGTATTGATACATGCGATTTAAATAATGGATATGTGTAGGTTACTTTAAGGTGATATTTTAGATATAAATGAAGTATAGGGCTAATGACAACAAGAAAGGAGAACAAAATAAGATTTTGGCAACAATATAATGACATATTTTAGAAGAATCAAAATAAAATGAACATGCCCAAGGAAATATTTTTCATAAAAAAAGGGGGGATTTGCATAGAAGGAAGCAAGGTCCCAAGGGAAGAATCTATTAGGTCCACATGAAAGTTTAGGAATGATCAAAGAATATTGACATAAACTTCTAGACTAAGAACATAAGCATGGTCTCAGGGGGAGAATCTATCAAGTCCACAAGAAAGGTCAGGAACAATTGGAAAACATTGATAGGAAGCATGTTTTTAGGGGGAGACTCCATTAGGTCTACAAGAAATTTCAAAAACAACTAGAGAATGCATAAATTTACAGAAATGGCAGGCACTTACAAATTAATATAACATGATCTCAGGGGGGAGATTCTATTAACAACCGGATCAGGTATAGATATTATTAAAAGTGTAGTTTGGGAGGTACTCCCACAACCCTTGGGGTATTTGGTTTTTATGGATTTGACCCATGAAAAATTGGTTTTGTGGGAAATGTACCCAAGTGGTGGGATTTGGGCACAAGTTGGTCTGTTAAAGACCCAAAAGAAAGAATTGTTTACTCTAAACATTATGTGTGGGAACCTTAACAGAGTTAAGAAGCCCTATGTCATTGGTTGTATATATATATATATATATATATATTCACACATTGAAATCCATATTTTGTAAGAACATTATCATATGAAGAAGCCATAGATCTAGAAAGAAGGATGAGTTTCTAAGAAGGAGGATTCAATCTTGGAAAAGATACAAGTTTCTTGTGTGGCTTTCTCACTTGAGGTGATTTTTGTGCCAAGTGATATATGTATTATGGATATTAATAGGTTGTTGAACGTGATATGTATACATTATTTTGGAGAGGGTCAAAGCCTTAATTCACTAAGGAAGGAGGGTCAAAAGTTTTGGCTAAGACATTAATTAGGGTCGATTTCAAATGCAAAGGACACAAGCTTTGATAGAGAGTCTGAGCTAATTAAAGGAGGTCATAAAGTTTTGTTATAGGGTCGAGAGGCCTCAAAGATATGATTCCAAAGAACCGAATTTATTCATACCTAGTTAGAGGTTAGTAATGGAGGAATTGGGCTATGTTCTGTATTGGGTGATTTCAAATAATTAGTTTTGAAGTATGTTAATCTACGGTATGTATGGACAACTAGTTTTGGGACTATATATATTGGTTTTAAAGATGCAAACATCACTATGAGAGAGTTGATATTTGGGACTGATATACAATGACCTAATAAGGCTTACTCACTGTGAGAAGTTGAGGTGAAAATGGATGCATTGTATAGTGAACTCAAGGGCACATTCATGGCATGTAACAGACTTTGTTTTGAATCCAAGTGTACAATGATTTAGTGGGGAATTTTACTGTGATAAGGAAAATTGGTTGAAGTTGATTTATGTTTGTAATTGAAGGAGAAATTATACAGTGAGCAGCTTGAGTGTAGAGGTATTTGGAGGAGAAATCTTCTCTATGATAAATGGTGGTAGAGGATCTATTAGGTACACCAATATCAAGAGGACAGAAAGGGATGTAAATATTGGTCACCTACAACAAGTCATTGAATTTGTATCTTGTTGTTTGGGAAGATTAAGGATTATAAGCAGTTGTCCTCAAGCCCTAGTGTATACTATGTATACTAGTATCTTGTATCATGGATTTGTAAGGGACACAATCCTTGGTAAGGGAGCCATATGTTTGTTTTATTAAAGAATTAATAAAAACAAGTTTTTGGTCTGCAAAATTCTTGTGTACCTTGTTGATTCAATGTTCTTACATTTCCATTGTGAAAAGTGCTTGGATTTGTGTGTATTTCAGTGTGTTTATGATCATGATTAGACATAGACTTTATTTGAAGTACTAAGAAAAATAAACATGGTGTCATAGCTACTTTGAAGGGACAATTGAATCAAAGTGTGAAAAATGAACAAATCAAGAGATAGTTGGTTTCCTTATTGTTGAAGGACTAACAACATGACCAAGCTGGTTACTAATATGATGTATGAGGATAGGTTGGATGGGTTGTACAACTACATTCCTTGGAAATAAAGGAAAAATATGGTCTTGTTGGTGAACAATTTCTGGGAGTTTGATGAAAAGAAGATTAAAAAACTAATATACCCAAAGGAATCAGAAGTATATGAAGAGTTGGATTTGAAGGATAATCTCATAAGTCGAGATGGTGTTAAGGATCACTTGATACCTCGTTTAATAGGGAAGAAAATTTCATGATAGATGTGGAATATTCTTCAATGTTTTTTCTAGAATAAGAACGAGAACTAGTTTTTGGTATTGATAGAGAAGTTGAAGAACACCAATATGTTGGATGGTGAAGGTGTGACTATGTATCTGACGATGTTTTCACAAGTTCATGATGATATTGCTACCATAAAAGATAAAATTATAGAGTCAGAGCTAGTGAGTACTACTTTGAAGGGATTTATTGATGAATGGAAGTCATTTATCAAAGGGATTGTCGCTCAATATAAGCTACCAAATTGGAACAGGTTATGGGATGGGGATATTCATAAGAATAATAAGTCTACTAAAGAGAACATGTCTCTTACATGAAATATGAATGACAAAGCGAAGAAGGACTTGAGTAAGGTGATGTGTTACACATGTGGAAAGCATGGTCATTATGTGAGTAATTTTTTTTTATGTAAGAAGGGAGAGAATGATAAGAAGAAGGAGATAGTTATGGCTACTACATCTTCAAGTGAGCTAGATTAATTATCAAGAAGGCTCAAGGAAGACTTTACTATGGTTTCTCATTTCTCTAAGGGTACCATTACTAAGGGTTCATATTACGTGGATAGCGGAGCGTCAAATCATATGATATATTTGCAAGATTGTTTTAGTCTATAACTAAATGGGACTCGAAATTGCATGTGAAGTTTGGTGATAATATTCATAAATTTGTCGTAGGATCAGGTGTTGTGCGTTTTAGGATGGATTTAGGTGGGCTAATATTATTTCAATATGTATTTTGGGTACTTATCTTAAGTACATCGTGTTTTTTGTCTCAGTGATTGAGGCGAAGGGGTTTGAGGTGATATTCCAAGATGGGAAAGCGATACTCAGGTCCATAGGCTCTAACTCTACTAGAGAAGTCAATGGAGTTAGGGAGAGTGGTCTATATAGGCTTATGGTAAAGCCTATAGATCAAGGGAAGAAAATGGTTCCTGAGATTCAAGAATACTTTAGTTTGAGAGGGAATTTTCAAGTTCAAAGGGATAATCTGCAACCCAAGAAGAGTACATGGTAAATGGGGAGTAAGGATATTTCTACAGTTTGCAAGAAGGAAATGTGGAATAGATTAAAGGCCTATTATGATAATAATAAGCGAGAGGCTTCTGGTGGCAAGGGAACTACCAAGGATAGCGTTGTTTATTATATAGGGTATGTTGTAGTGGTTGATGTTAAAGATTGGGCTAGTTTTTCTCACAAGTAACTTCCTAGTGGTGGAATTACCTCCCTCGCTAAGAGGGAGTGTTGAAAGTGTAGCTTGGGAGGTACTTCCACAACCCTTGGGGTACTCTCTTTGTGTGGATTTGACCCAAAAAACAATGTTTTTATGGGAAATGTACCCAAGTGATGGCCTTTGGGAATAATTTCATGGGCTAAAGACCCAAAACAAATAGTTTTTTATTCTAACTATTGTGTGTGGGCACCTTAATGGAGGTAAGAAGCCCTAAGTTAATGGTTGAAGAGAAATATAGATATAAGAGACCATGAGAGTTCTTGTCACACATTGGAATTCATATTTTGTAAGGACATTAGCCTATGAAGAAGCCACATATCTAGAAAGAAGGATATGTTTCTAAGAAGGAGGATTTGATCTTGGAAAAGTCACAAGTTTCTTGTATAGTATGCTCGCTTGAAAATAAATATGTGCCAATTGATATTTGTATTGTGTATATTAAAATGTTTTTCGATGTGATATGTGAGATACAAAGCCTTAATTCACTAAAGGAGGGTCGAAATGTCTAGTTAAGATAATAATTAGGTTTGAGTTCAAACACAGAGGCTGCAAGCTATGAAAGAGGTCCGAGTTGATTAAAGGAGGCTACAAAGGTTTATTTTAGGGCCGAGAGGCCTTAGAGATATGGTTCCATAGAATCGAATTTATTTAGACTTGGGTAGAGTTTATTAATGGAGTAATTGGGTTATGTTATTTAGTTAATGATTTCGAAGAATTATTTTTGAAGTCTCTTAATATATGGTGTGTATGGACAACTAGTTTTGGGCCTATATACAATTGTTTTGAAGAGGAAAAAATCATTATGAGAAATATTATATTTTGGACTGATGTATAGTGACCTACTAAGGCTTATTCATTGTGATAATTTGAGGTGAAAATGGTTTCAATGTACAGTGAAATCGAGGGCAAATTCATGGTGTGTAACAGACCTTGTTTTAAAGCAAAGTGTACAATGATTTGGTGGGAAAGTTCATTGTGAGAAATAATATTGGTTGAAGTTGATTTTTTCTTGTCATTGAAGGAAAAATTACATAGAGATAAAATTGAGCGCATAGATGTTTAGAGGAGAAATTTTCTTTGTGAGAAAGGGTGGAAAAGGACTTTTCAGGTACCCCAAGGTCAAGAGGACAAAAAGGGATATATATACTAGTCAAATACAATAAGTAAGTCATTGAATTTGTATCTTGTTGTGTTGGAATATTAAGGATCATAAGAAGTTGACCTCAAGCCCTAGTGTATATTGTCTATACTAGTGTCTTGTATCAAGTGTTTGTAAGGGCCATGATCCCTCGTACAGGAGCCCTATGTTTGTTTTATTAAAGAAGTGATAAAACAAGTTTTGGGTCTGCAAAATTATTTTGTAATTTGTGCATTCATTGTTGTTACATTTATGTTGTGAAAAGTGCTTGGATTTGTGTGTATTTGAGTGTGTTTATGATCATGATTAGACATAGACCTGATTATGAAGTACTACGAAAAATCAACATGGTATCAGAGCTACATTGAAGGGACAACTAAATCAAAGTGTGCATGATGAAAAAATCAAGAGGGAGTTGGTTGCCTTATTGTTGAAGGACTAGTAGCATGGCCAAGTTGGCTAATAGTTTGAGGTATGAGGATAGGTTGGATTGGTTGTCCAACTATATTCCTTGGAAATAAATAATCAAGTTGTTCTTGTTGGTGACCAAGATTTGGAATTTTTCCAAGAAGGATATTAAAAAGCCAACACATCATAAAGAGTTATAAGTATATGAAGAGTTGGATGTGAAGGCTAAGCTCATCATCCTAGATAGTGTCAAGGATCACTTGATAGCTCATATAACCAAGAAGAACATTGCATGAGAGATGTGGAAGTCTCTTCAATATTTGTTCCAGAATAAGAACAACAACTAGTTGTTGGCATTGAGAGAAAATCTTAAGAACACTAAGATGTGGGATAGGGAAGGTATGGCTCCATATCTAACGAGGCTTTCTAAATTTCCTTATGATATTTTTTCCATCAGAGATAACATTCGAGAGTTGGAGCTAGTGAGGACTGCTTTGAAGGGATTTACTTAGGAATGGAAGCCATTTATCAAAGAAATATTCACTCGAGATAAGTTGCCATATTGGAATAGGTTATGGGTGTTAATTTTGGAAGCTTAAGGACAAATTCCCTCCCTTGGACAATCTTCCTCATCAAGGAAGACCCCTACTAGACCTTTGCAGAATTTAATTTGGTTAAGGAAAAATATATTTTAATATGGAAACCTACATGTGCACAAAAAGGGAAGGTCGACCCAAAATAGAAATTGAACACCCTTATATGGATATAAATACACGTGACCCTCATTTGGATATCATAAATCATTCTTATTTCTTTGGTTTGGCTCGCATATGTTTGGAGTTTGTTTGTGGAAGTTATTTCACATAGGTCCGAAATTAGAGGTTTTGAAGCTTGCACGTGTGATTATGGTTTTGAGTTCACAATTGTAGGGATGCCACATGATATTTTTGGTTGTAGCCACGCATGCAATCCTTTATGTGTGTCTGGAGCATTTCAGTGGCACACATATCTCTCTTTGTGTGTGGATGAAAACTAGGGTTTCATTTGATAGTTGACCCTATATTCCATCAGTTGATCGCAAATGTTGAAATATGATCCCAGGCTTCTGAATCATGGTTTTGATTATTAGTATTGTTGGGTTCATCTTTTGGATTTTGTTTAGTTTATTTTTATAGATACTTTTTTGGTTGAAGATATAGATCATTGTGCTCTCTCTTTGTTGAAAATTTTATGAAAAATAATAAGAAGAAGAATTTGAAAGGGTTTTCTCCCTTGTGGGGTTTTTCCCTTGTCTCCTACCAGTCTTGGTGTCTTTATGTGTGAATGTTTTTCTTCTATTATTCCTTTATATTTCATTGTATTGATGAAGATATTATTATTTATGTATAATTTCATATGTTGTTAATGATGTTATGATGTTGTGGGGTGAATTACGTAAATTATGAAATGCAATTATCTAAAGCAAAGAAAAATATTTCCCTAAGAAAAATTAACATGGTATCAGAGTTGGGTTGAAGAAAATTCCTTGAGATCACCTCTGAGAAGACACTTTTGATGGAATCAAGAGATAGAGGATACCTAAAAGAATTCTAGGCTTAGGAGGAAACCCTAGGAAATTTTGTTATTAGGGTTTGACAAATTTCATGAGGTTAGGGTTTGAAACCATGGAATATGATAAAGGCTTAAGTTTTGATCAATGGGGAGTTGTTCTAGCCCTTGTGATAGATTCACTATAACCCTATATGGGATAGTATCAATTAGGTTTGGTTTATAATGAAGTTGGTTGAAATATTTGAAGGAAACATTGTTACATGGATAATGGACAGTATTAACTCTTGAAGGTTGGTTCAAGAGGGAGTTGATATCCTCTCATTATAGATAAGTATTTATGTTACTTATTTTTTATTCTATTCTTGTTTTGACTTATTGTTTTGATTATTTCTTATACTTCGTGCATGAATATTTGAGTATATGTATACTTCTAACCTCTAGATGAGATGTGAAAAGCATGTTCTTATTGAGGATCATATAATGTGTAGGAAAATAGAGCTAGTGAAGGAAGAGAATAGATGGTGCTAGAAAATGAAATAAGTATTTGAGGAAATTTTTTGAAAATTTTCAAAGTAGCATCCAGAAATTACAATATGCAAGTGCTACAACTGACAAAGACAAATACGTGTTACAAGTTGAAAAGGTATATGAATACTACAAGATATGTGTAAGTTCCAATATTGGATGGCAAGGTAAGCCCTGAGGTATGATGAATATATCATCGTCATAAATGACTCATGGATGCATATGAAAGTAAGTTTGATTTCTAGTACATGTTATATGATTGGTGCTCTTAATATTTGGAAAGAATATTACATTTGGATATGGTGGATTTCTTGATTTCATAAATAAGGATAGATACGTTAATTTTAATCTATGGTAAATTGATGCTATTTCTAATCCTTGTGATAAGCATGGTAACCCGATGATAAAAATGTGATACTCTTGTTGATTTTGGTTAGGTTTTGATAAGCTTAGTAAATTTGACATTGTGGTAAAATTGGATGCCATGTCTTGATGATTGAGTAATATGATAAATAAGTGATGTTGCATGCAGATACACTTCTCAACTACCCTAATTATATGAAACTAACCTTTGATGAATATTTGATGACATGTCCATATGTGACAATTGAGCAAATCATGATGATTTGTTTTTACTATGATCAATATATGTTTTAGAACCTTATATTTTTTGACTTCATTATCTAATATTTTTGTTGAAGCATAACAATATTATAATAGAAATGTTGATGCCTTAATTAATGTTGATTGAAGTGGCTTCCCATTTACAAGGAGAAAATATCCATAATACCCCAACTCCTATTATTATTTGTAGTAAATGAATAGAAGACTCTTGATTGTTGAATCAAGGTTTCTGGACATGAATAAATAGCCATTTCATATTGTTGAATAATTTTTGACAAGTTCTAATATGAGCATAGAAGGTTTCTCCTAGTTCAAGCCCCAGATGCTAGAAGGACGACTTAAGGGTGTGGTTATAGGCCTCCCAGCCGCATAAAGGAAGGGCTACGAGTGCAGATAGGAATATAGATACAAAAAATAAAATCTATGCATGAAATTACGAAGTGCACAAGAAGGATGACAGATCTACCGACATAAAGCACATGATATATAGTTTTATGAGCAGATAAGTTTAAGGATCTGTGAGATATACATAATGTTTGATTTTTTGTAGAGGTATTTATGTTGTAGAGAATGTGAATGTATTAACTCATATTGTGTTTGCAAGAGTCTATAGTATCCATATCAGTATGTTAGTTGTCTTGATTTTATCATTGGAGAGAGTATGATAATAAATGTTTTTTCCTTAGTATGCAATAGTTTTTGTTTTGGTTATTTCAGAATTCTCATAATGAATGGATGGCAGAAAATTATATGACTTATTTTCTATATATGCATTTACATTTAGTGACAAAAGGAATTCATATTAGGATCACATGGATGGTTTGATGAAGTTTGGATTTATATTTATTGGTAAATGACAGTTGTTGTTATGACAATAAGATAAGGTTGTAACATGGTACTTGGAGACTTGGATTGAATTTTTTTTTAGTGATTCTGGCATAAACTTTCATGGTTTTGATATTGGTTTTGGTTTGGAATTTAAATTTTAATAGGAATAATTGGTTGGTTTGATTGCATAGTATTGACTTGTTTGAAGCTTGGTTTGGTTAGTGTTATGTTTTTAGAAAACATTGTATCACTTGAATCAAGCTCCCCAAGCCTAGTATGTCCACCTTGAAAGCTATCTGATGAAGCTAGAAATTTGTGCCGATCTAAAAATCTACTTCAAAGTGGTCCAAGGTATGCCTTTCATTTTGGTTTTATATGTTGATGATCTATTATTGACAACTAATGAGCCTTTGATGATAGAATTAAGAGGGATTTTTCCTCATATTTCAAGATGAAGGATCTTGGCATGATGCATTGCTTTCTAGGATTATAATTTTGAAAAAGGGAAATATGGCATGAATCTAGTAGAAAGATTTGGAAATACGGAATGAAAATACTTGGACACCAAAATGGAATTTAATTATGCAGGGATATTGTTGGAACTAACTTGGCAGACTCCTATGAGCCCCGATAATTGACTGATGTGTTGATGTTCCTTGAGAACACCTATCTAGATATATGTTTTATATTACAATTTTAAATAATATGCATGGGAAAATCAATATTGGTCTAAGATATACTTTATGAGATGTATGATTGCATGGATACACTAATGTAAACTGAGATAGATACATTATTGATAAAAAGAGCACGTTTGGGTGCTACTTTAGATTGGGATCTGCCATGACATCTTTGATGAGAAGGAAATATAAGTTTTTAGCTTTAAGAATGACATAGTTTGAGTACATTGTTGCTAGCATGGATATTTGTGAGACAGTTTGGTTCAAGAATATCTTTATAGAGTTTTTTGAGTAGGTTATGGATATGAAAATGATATATTGCGATAAAAAGACTCATATCCAACTGGAATAATCTTGTATATAGTTGGGATAGAGATATATTCATATATTCAGACAATGTTGTTATATGCGACAAGCCGCCTATGGTTATTGCCTCCATGAGAGGGAAGATAAATAAGGTATCCTTTTAAGACATGTATTTTTTCTAACACAGTATTTGATTTGATGTTTCATATGAACAGGAAAATGGAGGATTGTTGCTCAAAATAATTACATAAAGTAGTATGATTGAACTCTTCAGTGAGTTGTTTAAGTAGGTATTGGATACAAGAACTTTGATACGTTTTTGAAATTCAGAAAGAGCAACATGGATTGATGGATGTGATCCTCCTAATGAAAGGGTCTTGGATGATAAAGAACATTGAGTAGTGTTATTTCCCCCTAGTTGAGCTCATAGGGTGAGGAATGGAGTTGGAGAGCTCCTCGAGATGAGAGACCTCTGATCGATAGGATGTAGAGACCTGAGATCTCCCCTAGTCATAGAATGCCATAGTGAGCATCGTTCCCCCTCTATGGGGTAACCTCCCCATTTGTCTAATGGGATAAGGGACTTGGGATAGAGTGTGATCCCTACCCCTTGTAGTAGGTGGATCTCTACCAAGTTAGTGGATGTAAGTGTTCTACCATATGACTCTCTAGGGTTAATATGGATGATCATGGATAATAAGGTAGTGTGTGATCCTTAACTTCAGTAAGTTGACCTTACCTATTTTCAACAACTTTGGGATAGAGTATGATCCCTATGCATTGGGGTAGGTTGATCTCACCCATTGTCTTTAGTTCTAGGTTGATTTTGGCTCCCCGATATGTTTCCAGGTTGAGCAGGGCTCCCTGGTGTTGTTTCAGATTGAGATAAGCTCTATGATTTTATTGAGGGTGGTAGTTTTCACCCCTACGATGTCAAATTATTCTTATTTTAGATTCGATATATATAGAGACAAGAAGATATGAACATGGATGAGAAGATATGATAAAGGATGAGAATATATGAGAAGATATGAGTAAAGATGAGAAAATATGACGTTTGATGATGTTGAGATACTTATGATGAGACATATGTTGCAGTCAATAATTTCTCCCTAGCTGAGAGAGACTGTTAATTTTTGAAACTCAGGGAAAAATTCCCTCCTTTGGACAATCTTCCTCATCAAGGAAGACCCCTACTATTCCTAGGAAAAATTTAATTTGGTTAAGGAAAAATTTATTTTAGTATGGAAACCCACATGTGCACAAAAGGGGCAGGTCAGCCCAAAAGACAAATTGGACACCCTTAGATGGTTGTGAATAAACGTCAAGTGACCCTCATTTAGAGATCATCAATTATTCTTCTTTCTTTGGTTTGGTTAGCACGAGTCTGAAGTTTGTTCGCGAAAGTTAATTCACATAGGTCTGAAATTGCATGGTCCAAATATCACACGTGTGATTAGGGTTTTTGGTTCATAGTTGCAAGGATGCCACAAGATATTTTTGACTGCAACCACATGCATGCAAGCCTTTGTGTGTGGCTGTTACATTTCAGCCACACGCATATATCTCTCTCTGTGCAGTAGAATCTAGGGTTTCACTTAATAGTTAACCGCATGTTCCATCAGTTGACCACAGATGTTGACAATTGATCGTAGGCTTCTGAATCATGGTTTTGATTATTAGTATTTTTGTTTTCATCTTTTGGATGTTGTTTAGTTGATTTTGTTGTATATTTTTGTGGTTGAAGATTTGGATCATTGTACTCTCCCTTTGCCGAAAATTTTATGGAAATCTAATAAGAATAATAATTTGAAATTTTTCTCCCCCTTGTGGGGGTTTTCCCTGGTCTCTGACCAATCCTAGTGTCTTTGTGTGTGAATTATTTTCTTCCATTGTTCCTTTATGTTCCACTACATTGATGATGATATTGTTATTTATGTATAACTTCATATGTTTTTAATGATGTGATAATGTTGCGGGGTGAATTAAGTATGTAACTGATGAAATGAAATTATCTAAAGCAAAGAACAATATAGACCTAAGAAAAATTAACAGTGGGAAGACTTCATTAAAGAATAACTATGGGAGGGGGATATTCGTAAGAAGAGGAATTATACTAAAGAGAATGTGGCTCCTACAGGAAATACGAATGGAAAAGTGAAGAAGGAATTGAACAAGGTAAATTGCTACACATGTGGCGAGCATGGTCATTATGCGTGTAAGTGTTCGCGACGGAAGAATAAAGACAACGAGAAGAAGAAGGAGATAGCTATGGATGCTACATATTGAAGTTCATTAGATGAATTATCATTAAGGATCGGGGAATATTTTTCTTTTTTTTTCATTTCTTCAAGGGTACCATTAATGATGATACATGTTACGTGGATAGCAGTGCGTCAAAGCATATGACAAGTTCACAATTTTTTTTTGAGACTCTAAATGAATGGGACTTGGAATTGCACGTGAAGGTTAGAAATATCTTATAGGGTCAAGTGTTATGCCATTTAGGATGGAGTCAGGTGGGTTTCTACGAGTTCAAGATGTACTATGGGTACCATAGCTTAAGTACAATGTGTTTTTAATCCCAATGAACGAGGTGAAGGGGTTTGAGGGGATATTTCAATGAATGCCATACACAAGCCTAGAGGCTCTAAATCTAGTGGAGAAGTAATTGGAGAGGGAGAGTGGTCTATACAAGCTAGGGGGAAATCCTATAGATCAAGGGAAGAATAATTTTCTTGTGATTCGGGAAGAATCAAGTTCAACAGGTAATTTGCACATTTAGAGGGAGAATCTACAACCCAAGAAGAGTGCATGGTCAATGGGGAGTAAAGAGACATCTACAGCTAGAAAGAAGGAAATGTGGAATAAGTTGAAGGCTTGTCATGAGAAGAATAAGTGGGGGGATTTTGGTGGCAGGGAAAATACCAAGTATAGTGTTGTTCATTCTACAGGGTGTGTTGTTGTTGGAAAAAGGTCCCATAAACGTTGCAAATTTTGTACAATTTTGTATATTTTTTGTCCTAATTATTCTAACGTAGCGGTTGTGGGGTGGGTCAAGGCCCTGAATGCATTGTAATGGGTCAAGGGTAGACTAAGAGTATGCAAACCACTGTTTGCAGACCATTGGAAGCATAGGCTAAGTCGATATAAATAAATGAACATTTTGAGTCTTAAGGTAGGAAGGAATTAAGTCTAATGCTAAGTGTGAATTATTAGATATTTTTTTGGGTCATTAGGGTAAGGAATATTATTGGATATGTGAGTGGAGATCCTCAGTCCTGCTGTGTGCGGACCTTGCTAGCTGTGTGCGCAGGCTGTGTCGAATTGTATTGGGTTTTGGATGCTAATATATGCGGATATGGTTGAAGTATTTCTGTGTTATCTGATATAATGTATTTCTGTTGATGATGCGTTATGATAATATGTGCTGATAACCACTGATACGCATGTGGATGAGGATTTATTAACTAGATCTGTGCATGATAATATCTCTATATATTGCAACTACACTGTTAACTACCCTACGAATAGATCTGTCTGGTGCGAACCTGATAGGTTACAAACGTGGATATGCTTTAATTACCTACTCTCTCTCTCAGGGTGCGGAAACCTGGTTCTAGCACCCTCCCATACTTCTTCGGGTGATACTTTGGCCTGCGAAAGTAGGTCACTGCCGAAAGGGCCAGTAGTATAGGGGTTTGTTGGAAAACCTTAACCTCTGAACCTGGGTCAGGACCCCTTGAGCCAACAAATTGTTCCATTTCCTGGACCGGGAGAATTTTGAGAGAGGGATTGGGTAATGCCAAGAGAACATTGGAGACTTGAGAAGAAAGAAATTGAAGAGTGGTTTGAAAAACAGGTTCAATAATTTGTGGTAAAAGAGAATCACAGCACAAAGTTGATGGAAAAGAAGTGGAAGAATAAGTACATTTTCACAGAGGTCTACGAAATTTTCTTTGTGACATTTGCGACCGAGCTTCAGGAGTGGCTTGCTAGGCTCGTAGATTTCCGGAAGTGTTGGAAGGAAAAATGGGTCATGCAGTGGACTCTCGAGTTGATCCAGCAGTTAGAGAAGACAGATAACACCATCACTCGTATGGTATATCACTGGGTGGACAGTGTGCTAGGAGGATTTGTGACAAAATTTGCAATCGATCAATTTGTGTCCTATTTGGAGGCAAAGCGGAGGTTCTTCAAGGGTTTCCGGGGTAAGTTTTTGAAAAACTTACCATTACTAATTAAGATATTATTGTGTGAAAAGAGAATTATGTGTAGTCATACAGAGTGAATGAGCTCCGATCAGAGCTAGGGTACAACACGGAGTGGAAAATACTATAGAACTAATCAAGAAGGAGATAGATCTGTCTACAACCCAGTAAGGGATTCAGCTGTGCATAGCCCTCCAACTACACCACCTTCAAATCAGCATAAGGGTAAGAACTCACCCGTACCTCCACCACCAGAAGACGAGATGGCCTCGCACATGAAGCTACCTACCTTTAAGGGCGTAGGGGATGAAGATATGGATTGGTTCTAGTTTGTCGCAAAGTCAGTATGGACTGCGCAGAATGTGGCCAACGATGCTGTGAAAAGGGCGCAGTTGTCCCTTTCCTTTGAAGGAAGAGCCCTGGATTGGTATATGGGATACATAGCTCAACATGCGAATGTGACCATTCAAGAGGTTAAGAATGCCCTAAAACAACAATTCAAGAATCCTAAATCCTACTCTTAGATAGTGAATGATCTAAAATATTTCAAGCAAGGACCCTCTCAGTCTGTGTGGGAAGCTGACCAACAGCTGAAAAAGGTAATCAGAGAAGGGGAATTTTTGTGTGATGACAGACAACATAAGGAATGGTTCATTTCTATGCTTCTACCTCACCTGCATGTACCTATGGGTCAGCAAGCCATTGAATCACAGGAAAAATTCTTGGATATTGCTATGAAGTTGGAAGTTGCACCGAGATATGATACCCAGTTGGGAGTACAACAAATCCAAGAGAAGCTGGGGCAATGCACATGGAGATCCAGAACCTGCGAAAGGACTATGGGAAGGAAGCTAGTCCAGACATATGGTGCATATGATGTAGGGTATCTGGGCATACCAAGGATTAGTGCCCACTGCTAGTAGGCTACCTACAAGTAGGGGGACCCACTCCGTTGCACCCAGGACCAAGTGGACCTGCGTTGTGGTACATTGATTATCATGTAGTTGGCTTGCATGATACTATCCATTGCCCTCGTCTAGGTGCATATGTCCTAGAATTGAAGCAACAATGGTGTAGGTTTTGTCAGTCAGTAGGACGTGATGAGCATAACTACCGAACTTCTGATCTAATGATAGAATAGGGAAACCTATATAGGGTACAATCAGACCCTTCTTCACCAAGATCCCCCTCAGGTATGGGTGGCTCCCCAGCTAGGGGCAGGGGAGGGGGTCGAGGTGGAAGCACAGGCAGGGGAAGAGGACAACTGGACTGCTATAACTGCGAAGAGATAGGGCACTTTGCGAGGGACTACCCGAACCCTACAAGACAATCCTATAGATACTGTAGACAACTGGACCATGTGATTTAATATTGCCTAATTTTGATAGCCAAGATGCAGGAAAAGAAATAGACACCTACGTAGAATGTACAAAGGGTTAAGGAAGAACCTCGAGACGAAGGACCAAGCATTAATTTCATAACATGCAGCAGCATGGCCACTGAGGGAGATGCAAAGAAAGCTGAGGCGGAGCCTCTTATCTGAAAAGTAGTCATAAAACAAGAAGGTTTGGACTTACAAAAGGAAAAGGATACCTTTGTCGCAGCTTACCAACACTTTTCTAAGGCTGAGGCATCTACTCCTCAAGCCTCCGTGAACCTCAAAGCAGATGATGAGGTCAAACCATTTCTGCAGGCATGTATGAAGCTGCTGCACAACCAAAGGGCCGTAGAAAACCTCCAAGCTTTGATAGACAATTGCGCAGAAAGAAGAACCACCCATGGAAGTTAAGGATGTGCAAAACCTGTATAAGCATAAGAAGTGCACTGGTAGGGAAATGTGGTTAACCGCGCAAATTGGTGATTACGAGATGGATCAGGTTATTCTGGACCTAGGTTCAGATGCGAAAGTACTACCTAAGCATAATTGGTAGCGAATGGGATAACCCAAGTTGGAATGGTCCACTATCTAGCTATGTATGGCCAATCAGCAGAAGTTCATACCATTGGGGAGATTATCAAAGATCGTGGTAGATATCGTAGGAGTTAAGGTCCGGGCTAACTTCGAGGTCATTCATATTGTAGAAGATGCAGACCCCTATCCTACGCTCCTAGGATTGGACTGGGCCATAGATATGGGAGGTATCATCAATTTGAAGAAAAGAAGCATGGTATTTGAAAATGAAGGTACACAGGTGATAGTACCATTATACCTTGCAGAAGGAGAACGATATACAAAGTCGATGCATGAAGAAGAAGATGTGGATCATATTTATAAGTTAACTGTGGGGGACGAAGATTGGATCAATCCCACAGCCGATGGTGTACCTTGCTGGGAAAAGGATAGCGAGTGTTTCTCTGAATCTGATAGGGAAATAGAAAATTGGCAGAACCAATTTCATGATGTATCTGCGCTGCGATGCCTTAAGATCACAAAGGACTTCCGATGCATCTCCTCAGAGGTAAGAGAGCTTCCCTACTTTGATGGTTCTAGTAGTATTAAGGATTTTTTTCAAACATTTGAGGCCATTAGGGGAATTTTGAGGTCTAAAATGGGCCTCCCAAGGAAATTATAAAATAATAGTGGAAAAAATCAAATAAGATTTGATGACATCATCAAATTTTAGAGGGAAAAAAGAAAAAATACTTTTTCAACTCGTATTTTCAACTTTTATCCCAATTTTTTTACTCAAATTTTGAGCAGGAGTACTAGTTGGATGCAAAATTTAATTCCTCATCCAAGGAGTACCCATGTTGCATACTTTGATGGACCCTGCTACACGATAAATGAGAAATACATGAAAAACGTGATTGCAATCACGCCTTTTCATGTATTTCTCATTTTTAACGTAATAGGGTCCATCGAAAGTATGCAACATGGGTACTCCTTGGACGAGGAATTAAATTTTTCATCCAATGAGTACTCCCACTTGAAATTTGAGTAAAAAAATTGGGAGATAATTTGAAAATACGAGTTGAAAAAGTAGTTTTATTATTTTAGTATTTTTTAATCTTTTTATCCTTTTACTTAAAAAATGGTAAATCATCCCCGATGGTTGAAGCCATCATCTTCAATCCTATTGGTTCTTATAAAGTTTATTTTGGTTGTACATTTTTCTTAGGAGGCCCATTTTAGACCTCAAAATTTTCCTAATGTGAGAGCGAAGGCTATGGGCCCTTAATCTAGTTGTGCGCGTAACACCTGTGAGGTGGTGGGATACGCATAAAGAGGCGTTCCAGGATTGGGAAGAGTGTCAAGATATGATGATCTTGTGATTCAAACCTCCGACCCACTTGCGCGTAAAAACATTCCTTTGCCTTGGAGACCCGCGCGAGCATCTGTTCGCTTGGATGCAAAAATGGTGTGACCGGACTACAGAAGAATGGGTTTGCCTATTTATTCATGTCTTGGGATTAATTCCCGCCGCATGGTACTTAGATGCGGAGCTACATCAGCGCACCCGCCACTGGGAAAAATTAAAGGATGAATTTGTAGGGACATTTGGGCTAACAGGGGGAAAAAAGGTGCTTGACGAAGCTCTACAGGATATAGATACCTTCATATTTGATGAATCATGCCCCTACGCAGCACTTGGGGTACTGACATGGGAAACACAGATGTAGGACATTGTCAACTACCACAATATAGCCATAGAAGAGTGCGATGAGTATTCGCGCAATGTCTCTATTCCAGAGTCAGAGGGAGAGCGCGCAGTTGTGGGACCTCCACTAAAAACTGTGGATGTTACAAAGCCTATGAAGTTACAAGAAGTCAACATTGACATGGAAGAGCAGCCTAAGCTGGCTAAAATTTGGGATTATTTGGATGTTGATACAGTAGGAAAAGTTGCCGAACTGCTCACAGAATATCAATACTTATTCCCAACATAGTTTTTGGAGCTTAAGGGGATCACAGGGGACCTAGGGGTCATATGCATCATGCTAAAACCAGATGCGCACCCTGTGAAGCAACGACCTTATCGGTTGAATCCTAAGTATAAGAAAAAGGTTAAGGAAGAAATCGATAAAATGCTCGCTGCAGGTATCATCGAACCAGTCGAATAGTTGGACTGGGTAAGCCTGATGGTGGTTCAGGAGAAAAATATGAAGGGAGAGATACAAATCTACATGGAATTGTGCAAATTGAATGATTCCTGCGTGCATGATCCCTTTCCCACATCATTCTCAGATGAAATCCTTGATAGCGTAGGAGGGCAGGAATCATGACAGGTTCTCGGGATACCATCAGATCAGAATCGCACCTGAAGATCGCAAAAAAACTATGTTTGCTACCAAATGGGGATCCTTTCAGTATACTGTCATGTCGTTTGGACTCAAGAATTCCCCTGCTATATTTTCACGAGTAGTAGTTGCAGTGTTCAAATAGTTCATCCACAAATTTCTGGAAGTTTACTTTGATGATTGGATTGTCTTTGGCTTAGTAAAGAAGCACGTTTCAAACCTGCGCATGATGTTGGATGCCTGTAGAAAGCACCATATTTCCCTGAATATCAAGAAGTGTATCTTCTGCGTACCCTTCAGAATATTACTCAGACAGATAGTGTGCCGATAGGGGTTGATGGTTGACCCTGTGAAAGTTGCAGTGATCATAAATCTGGCAGTACCTACAACTGAGAAGCAGCTACGTTCAATCCTCGGGCACACAGGCTACTACAAAAAGTTCATTCAGGGGTACACGCTGATCACAACGCCTATGGAAAAGTTTCTTAAGAAGGATGTTTCATTTTTTTGGGATGACGAGTGTTAGAAGAGCTTCAAGCTACTCAAGGAAAATATGGTCTCTGTGCCTATCCTCATTTTTCCTAATTGGGCGAATGTGTTCCATGTTCACGTCGATTCATTAGGAATCACCCTGGGAGTGGTCCTTACGCAGCCTGTAGATGGAGACATTGATCATCCAGCTGCATTTGCTAGCAAGAAACTCTTTGGTGCAGAGCGCAACTACTTTACCACGGAACAGGAGGGCTTGGCTATGGTCTATGCCTTACAGAATTATCGGCACTATATATTAGGAGGACACTTCAAAATGTTTACAGATCATTCAGCTTTATAGTGCCTGGTGAATAAGCCTGTGTTGGGGGGGTAAATTTGCCGATGGCTACTGCTGTTCTAGGAATACGACTTTGAGATCATTATCAAGCCAGGGAAGTTGAATGTTGGGCTGGATCACTTGTCTCGAATTGAGAATGGTGAGGAACCAAAAAACCTGGAAGAAGGATTGCCTAATGTGCAACTGTTTTCTATTAAGGTCGTTGATGTGCACTTTGCTGACATCATCTAGTTCCTGACTACAGGCATAGCACTGACTGAATATTCGGTACAACAAAATAAAGAGTTAGTAACCCACGCTGCAGATTTTACCATCATCGCAGGTCATCTATATAAGATGGGGGCTAATGAAGTGCTGCGAAGGTACGTTTTGGAGCATGAACGACATGTTATCTTGGAAAAATCCCACGACGGGGTAGCAGGACGTCACTACGCAGGGAAAGCAACAACGCAAAAGATCTTTGGAGATGGATTATGGTGGCCTACCCTACATAATGACTCTCAAGACTATTGTAAGGCCTGCGATACATGCCAACAATCCAAAAGGTCATCCTGCAGGGATGAAATTCCCCTTCAACTGCAAATGGCCCTGCAAGATTTTGATAAATGGGCCATCGATGTTGTAGGACCTATCAACCCACCTGGAAAGAAGAAAGGTGCAGGGTACAGTATAACTGCTACTGATTATGTAACTAGATGGGCCTGTTATCACTTAGTAATTTCTCCAGGTTCAAGAGAGAACTCACCGAGGTAACCAAAAACCTACTTCAAACTCTAGGATCTAGCCTTCCTAAGGTTCGGAGAGGGCTCTCTCTTTAAATTTTAACTTTTTTTTTAATTTGTGAATATTAGGCTAGTTATGAAAGTGCAATTTTGGTTTTGTTTTGTTGGATTTGGTGGGAAAATTTCACTTCGAGGGATAGATAGAGGGAAATCTACTTGTCCATTGGGCTATGGATTCTAAGTCAAGCTAACAGAACTGGGATCAAGGCCTAAAAGGTCAAATGTCTTCAGGGAAAGATAGATAACTGTTGGAAATATGATGCAGAGTGTTGTCCTTGATGGCAACCCACTGAATGAAGTTGAAGACATGCGACTGTTGACATGTGTTGTCCTTGATGGAAATCCACCTGATGAAGTTATTCTTGTCTTGATGAACTTGGTAAATGATGTAAATCTGATGTGATATGATGCTAAGAGTTGTCCTTGAAAGGCAACCCACTTGATGAAGATAATGACAACTTCTTGATAAAGTTGTGCTTGATAGAATATGTTCTTGATGGACTAAATATGATGTATCTACAGAAGGCAGTGAAGAAAAGAAGTCAGCATGTGCTAAATCTTGATGAAAAGAGTATGTCTCTAGGTATACGCGGATCTGTCTAAGGGAAGTCGCGTATGCACGCGGAAAAGAACGTGCCAAGTCGCGTATGGGCTAAAGCGCTCTAAAAGTGCAAAACCAGGGGTATTCACCATGGTATTGACCCATTGTATTGGGTAATGATTCGTCTAAATGACCCCGTCCAGGAATACCATCGGAAGTAATGTAGTTTTGGGCCCATGGTATTGTTTTGGCTCATGGCATTGAAAAAGGGTAAACCTATATAAAGAGAAGAAATTCATTGTGCAAATCATGAGTGTGGGTGAAAGATGTCTGAGCTTGAATGAATACTTCTCTGTGAAGTATATCTGTTTGGAAAGGGTAAAGGCTTGATGATAGATCTGAATCTATGATGCACCAATGAATAAAATGATGAAGAAGGGGGTCTAGATCTGAAATGTATTTGTATCTACTAGATCTGTTTATGGAGTGATTAGATTTGTGATAAGTGCTAAATATATGTCCGGGCGAAAGGGTTAACCGAACCGAATGTTTGATCTCAAGAAGTATGTCGTTTCTCCCATCAGTTGGAAGATCAGCACGCTATCATGGAGTTGCCCAGATACGCCCAAAAGCCGTCGAAGAGAAAGCGTGTATGCACAATAAAATACACATGCAGGTATACGGTTGATGTGATTTTAAGCGCGTATATGCGATATCACGTAAGTGAAAGCGTATGCAACCAGGCTCGTTACGGGGTATGAAAACATCTGGATTCCGTTTCCGTCGTATTATCGTTATCCGATTCAGGCTATCCCGACTGGTATGCACGTTGGTTGGCAAGACAGCCCGAGTTGTGCGTGCGGGAATGGATCCGGGCTCGTAAAATATGAGGGAAGTGCGGCCCCAAAGTTGTGTTCATTAAAGCTGCTTGTCCCGTGTGAAAATTGATGAAACGTGGTCCATAGAGGTGCTGAGGGTTGTAGCCTTCAGTCAGGGGGTTGTAGCTCCCTTCCAGGTGAGGCTGGTAAACGAGATCGGGGGTCGCGTTCCTTCCGGTGAGAATGGGTAACCAGCTCTGGGGTCGAGTTTCTTCCGCAGAGGCTTCGGGGTCGACGCAGCGTGGTGTCCAACGGCCCGTTCGCTAAGACATATAAGTTGTGGTGGCGCTTTCACCAGCTGCGGCATCAGGTCGAGCAACCCAAACGCGTGTTTGCTCCCGATTCAAATCTGCCCAAAATCCCGTGTTCATGTGTGATGCGCCAGGTGATGGTTATTCATTTCAACGCACACAAGCGATCGTTTATTGAACATCTGATGAATGAATGATGGAATGAAATAAGCAAAGAACTAATGACATAACTAGATCTCTGTGTATACGCTAGTTGCATGAAAGATATCCACGTGTATATGCGAGTCTACTAAAGGAAAGTAGCGTATGGGTTTTAAGGAATGAAAAAGTGAAAAGTTTTGAGTATGCAGTAAATACTGATTCACCCCCCCCCCCCTCTCAGTATTTTTCCCAACAATAACCCTTGGAGATCTTGGAAAATTGGTTTTGTGAGGTGGTATGATATGGATAAAGGGCACTTAACAATCCTTTGATCCGGAAAAGAGAAGTAGTAGATAGAGGTCAAACGGGAGAGGGAGCAATTAAGGGTTCCCTACACCAGAAATTAGAAGAAAACAAAGAAATGATAACTAGTTAAAAACAAGGTGCTATTAACATGTCCTGTAGTAATACTCCTAGTTATACATTCATATTTAGAATTAAAACACAGATGTATGCATGTAACAAAGAATAATAACAATGACAATTTTTAGAGAGTACTTCACTCCAGATAGCTTATCACAGGGATCCTGAAGTATGATGCCAAATATTTGATCCAGTCTGCTACTAAAAATCGAAATCCAAAGCCTTCAAGTCAACAAAATATCTATAGTAATCTCCAGCAATTTTATTCCACCAAAATACTTCAAAGAGTGAAGTATTTATACAAATTCTAAACTAGAATATCTTGAAAAAATATCAAGATTGGTTTACAAATATCTCCAACTGTTTTACATAAATAGAACTTAAGTAAAGGACACTAAAAACTAATGCAACTATTTGGCATTATTTTTTATGGATAGGTGATGACAAAGAGGAAAATTCAAATTTGATCTCAACTCTTAGTTGATGATAAGGCATCCAAGTCACTAACTGTCTCATTTCTTTGTGCATTCTGCTCCAACAATTCTGCAAACTTGGGGTCCAATGATACCTTTTTATGTCTCAATCCGAAATATATATGTAAAAAGTGAAAGAGGTTATTGTAGATAAATATTTTTTTTGAGATAAACCTCTCTCAGTTCCCTAAAATTCTTCTCCAGCTGTTCACAATAGGCTTTGAAAAATGATGTGTAAAATAGAGCTTTGCAAAGTATGAAACATAGGCTGTAAATATGTGCATGTATCTCTCATTATATAATACCTGTGAAAAAAGTGAGATAGGTTTTTGTATACGGGTCTCTTAGGAACAAAAATCTCCTTCAGTTTGGTGAGATGTATTTCTGATTGGCCACAATATTCTATGAAAAATGATGACTTAACAGGAATTTTCTGTAAAAAGTGATTTCACATATTGTTTAATATTTCCAAACCCATAGAGGATGTTAGAAACGTAAGAGAGGTTTTTGTAGTTGGAAATATTAATAACATAAACCTCCTTCAGTTTTGAAAAATGCATATTAGATTGGTCACAATAGTTTCTGTAAAATAATGACTTAAACAGGAAATTTCTGCAAAAATGTCCCTTCTTGCTCTATTTTCATCTTTTAACCTTACTGTTCTTTTAACTATTTTTACTTTCACTTTGGATAAAATTCACTGTTGTTGAAAGTATTTTCATATTTATTCACCATTTAATGCCTTTGGTTTTACTTTTACTATTTTACCTTGACTGCTATGTAACTTTGTTTTAACCTTCATTCTGACTTTCATCTGATACACTTTAACTTTGATGCTCTTTGACTATTTTGTTTTCACTGTCACTGTGAATTATCTTTTACCATTCACTGTGCAATTTATCTCTCTCTACATAAATTACTTCTTTCTGTTCTGCTGCCTGGAATCTTTTGTTAAGGAATATCATTTAAAATTCTTTTCTTTGTGAATTTTTGGAGTAAAATAGATCTTTAACTAGTATTTAGATTGTTTTATCCAAATTCTCCTTTTGCTAATGACCTGTAAAACAAAATAATTGTTACTGAAACCCTGGTTGTAGGGAGGTGATAATGGCTTTAAGTGGTTACAGTACTGGATTTTATTTTGGCACTTTGGAACCTTCAGGATTGCTTGCACTCTATTTTTTAGGCATTTTGATATGCTTCTGCAAGTTTAAACAGTTTGCAGAGGAAATTTTACTATAGCAGAGGCTTAATTGGGAAAATTTGGAAAAATAGAGTCTCTTTTTGGGTTTTCCTACCCAATTAGGTTTATCAAATAAGTTTTGAGGCTTTAAAACTGGTCTAAAACAGAAAACAGGGGTTTTTTGAGTTTTTTTACAGAGAAATGGGCTAAAAACCTTTTTGAAAAGATCACATAAGATTAGGGCACCTGCAGAGGATTTATGGTTTATTTCAAAGCTTGAAATTGATCAGTAACTGTGAATAATTGATAAATTTCATTGAAAATACTGCGCAGCAGACAACTAGGGTTCTTGGGAAAATTTTGTCAGAGTTTGGCCTGTTTCTAGGACTTTTGGGCAATTGAATTTAATCAATTTCTTGCTTTTGAACTAATTCTTTTCTTTTAGAAGGTTTTTTCACTTTGGTTACAGGTTTGAATCTCAGAAGAATACCTGTTTTGACGCAGGTATCAGTTTTAATAGGTTTTCTTCAATATTCTAGTTGATTTGATAGCTTCAGTGGTTGAACTGGAGCGATATAGCTCCTCAGCAGTGTTTTACAGGCTTCTTTAGTGAATTTGGAGGTTCTGGGCATAAAAATGGTATTAGGGGCTTTCACAGCTTCACACAGTCGAGGGACGCAAAACAATGGTTAAACGCGCAAAAGAAGTGAATTAACGCATTTTGCCAAGGTTTTATTAAAACATATGAAACTGCATTGAATGCAAGTCACTGTCAGGTGGGAAGGTAGTTTTGGAATTACAAAGGCATAGAAAACTGGTGGTTTATCGCATGGATTTTAAGTGGTAAAAGTTTTTAATCAAAACCTGCACGATCGAATCAAAAGAGGGTACGTGGAGGGGAGGGGTCAGCGGGAAACCACCCATTTCGCATGGCTTTTTCCTTGGGACGGTCGGGCATGTTTTTTTACGTGATATCAATCTTCAACCGTCGGATTAAAAGGTTTGAAGCGAATGGCTGGGATCATGTCAAGAGTTGCGTTGGAGCAAAATGGTGGGACTGGGGTGGATTAAATGTAGCAGAAGGGTTTATAATATGTGGCAGGGGCTTATGATAGGTTTAAACCTTTAAAATATACTATCAGGGGCTTATGATAGGTTTAAACCTTTAAAATATACTAGCGGGGGCTTGTAAGGCCTGTGATACATGCCAATGAACCGGAAGGCCATCCTGCAGGGATGAAATGCCCCTTAAACTGCAAATGGCCCTGCAAGCATTTGACAAATGTGCCATCGATTTTGTAAGACCTATCAACCCACCTAGAAAGAAGAAAGGTTCGCGTTATAGTATACATGCTACTAATTATGTAACTAGATGGGTTGAAGCACAAGCGGTAAAGGATTGCACTGCAGATACCACTGCACACTTCATCTTTGGCCAGATTCTGACCAGATTTCGATGTCCGAAAATCCTAATGAGCGATAGAGATACGCACTTTGTCAATGAAACAAAACAGGCCTTGACGGAAGAATTTTGGATCCATCACGTGAAAAGAACTGTATATCATTCCCAGGAAAACAGAGCGGTTGAAGCACTTAATAAATTCTTGGAGCACGCACTGACCAAGGTCTGTAATTCCAATCGCAACAACTAGGATGTGCGCATCTCATCTGTTCTTTGGGCCTACCAAACCACCTGTAAGAATTTGATAGGGAAAACACCGTTTCAGATGGTTTATGGCAAGGAGGCCATTATTCCCATGTAATACATTGTTCCTAGCCTGCACATCGCAACATTTATGAATATGTCAGAGCCTAATATCATGGAGGAGAGATTAGCGTATCTTTTGGCTTTGGAGGAAAACCGTTTCATTGCTAATTTCCATCAGTAGGTTCAGAAGGCTCGGGATAAGGCACGACATGATCGACATATTCGAAAAAATTCCTTTGCGGAGGGTGACTTAGTGCTACTGTATGATAGCCAATTTTCGAAACACCTGGGGAAGTTCTGACAACACTGGCTAGGGCCCTATGCAGTTAAAGAAATCACGGATGGTGGAACTGTTCGATTAGCCACCCTGCGTGGCGATATGATACCTGGCTATGTCAATGGAAGCTGGCTCAAACCATATCGAATCACATGACTATATTGTCGGAGTATTTGTATAAAGTGGGCTCTGTCCACCAAGGAAGGTAAACGTGGAAAGTACCACGGTACGCACAGGATGCGACCATAGGTTTCGAAGCTCCGAGAGGTGCACCAAAGGAACAAACATATGTTCAGAACACAGCAAGTGCGCTGGATGCGCATAAGTGTGCTGGGAAAATAGGAGGTTCGTAGGGAGAATAGGGGTGTGCTGGGCACACAAGAGGTGTGGAAAATAGCCATTGGAATAGTAAAATTGGGTAAAAAGAAAAAGTTATTGCTGATAGGAGCGGGTGGCCGGCACTTAATGAGGTGATTTCTAGAGATTTTTTACCATTTCCTTGATGGTAAGTTCTGAGTGAAGTTTACCCAACCATTGGTAGATCACAAAGGCTATAAAATGAGAAGGATAGATCAGACAAGGGTTCTGTATCACTTTAATAGTTTGTACTTGGCATGTTTGTCCTTAACGAATTTGTGCTGTAAGAGTTTTTGTGCCTATTGCATTCCTTTCATGTCTGAGAAGCCTACTCCCTCTGATATTAGCAACCCAGAATTCATCTTCCTCACCAGGATGATGGCCACTAATCTTGCAGAAGCATCAGAAATGGTGACTTCGGTGGAGTAAGAAACTAAGGAAGTAGTGGAAATCGAGTTAGAAGCTGAAGAGGTTATATCTACGCCAAGTCAAGCAAAGAAGAAATGGAAGGAAAAATCACAAGGGTCAGGGAAACCTGCGAAGTGGGTTGGGGTGAAGCCCTGTAATTCTCCTTGGAATGTGAAATATCTGCAGGGGGCAGCCCCAGCAGGCTCGCTTAAACCAACAAAGCAACCTTAGGCTGCTCAGGAGGAGGCTGAGGCAGCCAAACCAATCAATTAGCTACCACCATTTGTTCGGCCCTGCAGGCCCTCCACACGCATGCCGAAGAGCCTTGATGACCTGCGCACCTACCTACAGATGTCGTTGACCCGGGTGAGGTCCCCGTCATTGGTGAACCTTTTGGGAGGCTCCATGAGGTGAAATTTTATGATCGTGACTTGGCCAATTTGGAGGCCTTCCTTGAGTTGGCACCTGAATTATACCTTGACAGAATTCAGGAAGACGATGGGATAAATATTGTACCCATGCGCTATGTGTGTGGATTGGCCGGGTCCAGGCTCTTGAACCTACTAAGGATGCCACACTTTGGCCACTACAATATCACGAACTGTCTAGCATATCAGTTACATGCCTTGGTTCATGATGGTTGCCTACGGATCCAGGATCGAATCCCCATCGATGCTGCGCTCATTCACCGAATTACTAGTCTTCCCATGAAACGATCAGACCCTCTAGAGCGCATTGGTAAAAAGTATGAAGGGGAGACTACTGAATATGTGTGTAAAACCTACCATGTGGAGTGAAATAATTGAGGCTTCATAATCAAATCCATCAGTGACCCCGGTACGCAGTTGGGTACCATGTTATTGGCATGCAAGATGATGTGAAAATGCTAGGTCGCCATCGTCCTTGCATATGGAATCCAATTAGCAGGCCAATGTAGGAAAGGGGTCTGCTTCAATTGGTTTGAATACTTGTGTGACGAGTTTTTGGCCAATGTCCGAGAATCCCAAGAGCATGGACAAGCCTTTTGTTATTCCTGGTTGTTGCTTCTCATTGCGTTGGTTGCCTAGGAAGCACTTGAGGAATCAGTCCTCCCTGAGCTCACCCAAGACATCTGCGAAGGGACTTGTTATACGAACTTATGGGACTCTAAGGATGCACAACGCATCAAAGACAACCAAGTATGATGTGTATTGTTTCAGAGTGGTCTCACAGAAGCTATCAACTCTCAATTGCGTCTGTCACTTTCCATTTATGATAAATATAAAAGCATTGCTGCTTTCCAGGAGACTATGCATAATGTCCAAATTTGAGGCCGCAAGGATTTTTCATGGGTTTCGCTCCCCTATATGGCTTCCGATGAAGAAATTGATCGTTTTTTGTGCAGTGGCCTCCTCACTGGAAACTTGGCTTCAAAACAGGTGCAAAGGGCTCTGAAGGAACAAGCACCCTAAAAGTCACCCCACCTGCAAAAGAAATTGGAGGACCGAGAAAAAGCACGGGGAAGGGTGTTGAAGCCATGTCGCAGAAAGGTTCGCAACCCGGTAAGAGTACAAGGAAATGCACGGATGCAGCAGTGTAGAAGGATAAGCAGCAAGATCTCGGTACCGAAGGACAAGAGGCGGGAGGTGTTAACTCCCCTCAAGGGACAAAGAGAACGAGTGACCCTGCTAAGGGGCCACGAAAGAAGAAGTGCTCCCAATGACCCAAATGTGATGAAGCAATTACACTAACTGAAGGGGACCTCGAGAAAATTTCAGATGCGGTCATCTTGGCCGCCGAAGAGAAATGGCTGGTTTTGGAAGAGCAACAGAAAGTCGTGGTTGAAACACTTCAGTCTGAGCTGCGAGATCTGCAGCTGAAGATGGACACGCTGCAAAATAGCATGGTTCAGGTACGAACAACCTCAGCAACTATCAGTGAAACACTTACTACAACAAAAAGCCACCTCTGTTCCTTTCCAGGCGCAGCCCTCGCGATAATTCCACCTGACTTAGGAGCACAGGTCCAGGCGTGTGTGGAGGTAGAGCTGGATCTAGCTAGGTTTCCACATGAAGCATTGCAGGTTCTCCACACCTCCTTGTTTGAATAAATCCAACACAGGGATCATCAAGTGCACTAGAAGCTCAGTGTAGCTAAGCAAAAAATTGAGGATAAGAACGCTAAAGTCTCCCAGGTACAGGCTGCCTGTACCATCGTCACCGCATAGCAAACGAAGCTGGAACACTTAACTAGTAGACTCTGCGTGGATGTTACATAATAAATCCCAGCCAATACCACCTCCCAGGCAAAGATTGAGGGGTTGGTCACAACATTAAAGGCCTCCAGGATGAAGATTCAGGTAGTCAAACATAGATGGAACAATAGATCGTAAACTTGCAGGCCAAGTTGCAGTCAGAGACACAACCGAAGGTACGGGCCCAGCGAGCTGCGCTGGTTACCGTAGCTACAAATGTGATTACAGGACAGATTGTTCAGGGTGCCCAATTGCTAGATACAGCCATGCAGTTATGGACCAAGGTATAACGTAACCTGATCCTGCATGAAATCAACCAGGACCTATGACAAAAGGAAGAAGCATTCGAGAAGATAGAAGCCATGATGCCTACTCTGGTTCCTTCTCAATGATTAGCATGACTGCGAACTAGCCATGCCCTTCGGGATGATATCGACGAACTCCACTAGAATAAGAAGACTCTTAGTGACCGTCTTAAGCCATGGGCTGATGAGCCTCAAGCTCACCCAAGATATTGATGTCGTTGTTAAACAATTGAACCAGACTCTGGAAAGCGTCACAGCTGCAACGGAAGGACCGAATTCGCAAAAGTTAATGGATATTGCTCAGAACGCTGATGCTCAGAGTGAAGGAGTGCTACCACCACTGGTTGAGGCAATCAAACTACTGCAGACGCAGGTGGAGACCCCACCATCATAGTGACTCGGGACAAGTCACAAGATTGTGTTGGGGGACTGTTGCAATAGGGTCCCCTAAACGCTACGAATTTTGTACAATTTTGTATATTTTTGGTCTTCATTATTCTAACACAGGGGTTGTGGGGTGGGTCAAGGCCTTGAATGCATTGTAATGGGTCAAGGGTAGACCAAGATTCCACAAACCATGATTTGCGGACCATTGGAAGTGTAGGCTAAGTCGATATAAATAGATGAAAATTTTGAGTCTTAAGGTAGGAAGGAATTAAGTCTGATGCTAAGTGTGAATTATTAGATCTATTTTTGGGTCGTTAGGGTAAGGACTCGTGCTGACTATGTGCATGGAGATCCTCAGTGCTGCTTTGTGAAGAAACTGCTAGCTGTGTGTGCAGGCTATGTCGGATTGTATTGGGTTTTGGATGCTAATATATGCGGACATGGTTGAAGTATTTATGTGTTAACTGATCTAATGTATTTATGTTGATGATTCATTATGATAATATGTGATAATAATCACTGATATGCACGTGGATGCAGAGTTATTAACTAGATATGTGCATGATAATAGATTTGTATATACCAATTACATTTTTAACTACCCTGTGAATAGATTTGTCTGGTGCGTACCTAATAGGTTGCGAATTTGGATCTGCATGACTTACCTACTCTCTCTCTCTCAGGGTGTGGAAAGCTGGTTCCAGCACCCTCCCATACTGCTTCAAGTGATACTTTTGCCTACGCAAGTAGGTCACTTCTGAAAGGGCCAGTAGTATAGGGGTTTGTTGGCAAACCTTAACCTCTGAACCTAAGTCAGAACCCCTCAAGCCAACAATTGCAGTGATGGATGCCAAAAAATGGGCTAGTTTTACTACTAAGTTAATTCTGAGTAGTGGAGGTACCTCCCTTGAAAATAGGGAGTGTTGAAAGTGTAGCTTGGGAGGTAGACCCATAACCCTTTAGGTAATAGGTTTATGTGGATTTTACCCACTAAAAATTTTTTGTATGGGAAATTTACCCAAGCAGTGGGCTTTGTGCACAAGTTGGTGGTAAAGACCCAAAATAAATAATTTTTTATTATAGTTATTGTTTGTGGGAACCTTAATGGAGTTAAGAAACCCTAAGTAAATGGTTGGACATAGATATAAATATAAGAGACCATGCGAGGTATTTTCAAACATTACAATTCATCCTGTGTACAAACATTATCCTATGAAGAACCTACATATCTAGAAAGAAGGATGAGTTTCTTAGAAGGAGGATCTGATCTTGGAAAAGGGACGAGTTTATTGTGTGGTTTGCTTGCTTAGGGAGAGTTTTTTGCCAAGTGATTTTTGCCTTGTGGATCTTAAGAGGTTTTTGGATGTGATATGTCTACATTGTTTTGGATAGTGTTGAATCCTTAATTTGCTAAGGAATGAGGCTCAAAAGGTCTAGTTATGATATTAATTAGGGTTGAGTTCAAATGCAGGAGGTTGCATACTATGATAGAGGGTATGAGTCGATTAAAGGATGCCACAAAGGTTTTTTTTTAGGGTCGATAGGCCTTAGAGATCTGCTGCCACAAAACCAAATTTATTTATTCCTGGGAAGAAAATTTTATGGAGGAATTGGGTTATGTTCTATAGTGGATTATTGCAAAGAATTATTTTGGAAGTTTGTTCATCTATGGTGTGTATGGAAAACTAGTTTTGGGCCTATATATAGTGGTTTTGAAGAGGAACACATCATTGTGGGAGAGTTGATATTTGGGACTGGTATATTGTGACCTAATAAGGTTTAGTCACCGTGAGAAGTTGAGGTGAAAATGGCTGCGTTGTACAATGAAATCAAGGGAATATTCATGGTGTGTAGTAGACCTTGTTTTGAAGCCAAGTGTATAGTGATTTGGTGGGCAAGTTCATTGTGAGAAGTTAGATTGGTTGAATTTGATTTGTAATTGTAATTGAAGGATAAATTACAGAGTGAGCAGCTTGAGTGTAGAGGTATTTGGAGGAGAGCTATTCTTTATGAGAAATGGTGGCAAAGGACCTACAACATACACCAAGATCAAGAGCATTGAAAGGGTTGTAAGTACTAGTCACATATGAAAACTAAGTCATTGAATTTGTATCTTGTTGTTTGGGAAGATTGAGGATCATGAGTAGTTGACCTCAAGCCCTAGTGTATAATGTATATACTAATGTCTCGTATCAGGTCTTTGTAAGGGCCATGATCCTTGGTACGGGAGCCCTATGTTATTTTATTAAAGAAGTAATAAAAACAAGTCATTAGGGGAATTTTGAGGTCTAAAATGGGCCTCCGAAGAAAAATGTACAATTTTTTTTTATAATAACCAATAAGATTCAATATGATGATGTTAACCATGAGGGGTGATTCACCATTTTTTAAAGTAAAAGGGTAAAAAGATTAAAAAATAATAAAATAGTAAAACTACTTTTTCAACTCGTATTTTCAACTTATCTCCCAAATTTTTTACTCAAATTTCGAGCAGGACTTCTCATTGGATGCAAAATTTCATTCCCCATCCAAGGAGTACCCATGTTGCATACATTCGATGGGTCCTACTACACGAAAAATGATTAATACATGAAAAACGTGATTGCAATTACATTTTTCATGTATTTCTCATTTGTCATGTAGCAGTACACATAGAAAGTATGCAACATGGGTACTCCTTGGATGGGGAATTAAATTTTGAATCCAACGAGTACTCTCGCTCGAAATTTGAGTAAAACCTCTGGGAGATAAATTGAAAATATGAGTTGAAAAAGTAGTTTTTTTATTTTTTCCCTCTTAAATTTGATGATGTAATCAAATCTTATTTTATTATTTCCACTATTATTTTATAATTTCCTTAGGAGGCCCATTTTAGACCTCAAAATTCCCCTAATGTTTGGGTCTACAAAATTCTTGTATAGCTTGTTGATTCACTGTTGTTACATTTCCATTATTCAAAGTGCTTGGAGTTTTGTGTATTTTAGTGTTTTTATGATCGTGATTAGACATAGACTTGATTCTAAAGTACTAGGAAAAATCAACACATACAATCTTGGAAGCATTGGTAAATAGCCAAGCCCCTTTTTTATTAATTTCAAAGGGGGAGAGAATGCAAAAATTGATAGACATTGAAAGGAATAAATTAGGGGAGAGAATGCAAACATTAATGAGGAATACATTCAAGAATAAAGCATGAAGGGAAGAAAGAAGGATGAATCTTTGAAGAATATGGGGGGAGTTCCTACCATTATGTTAGAGGGAGTTCCGTGCATGTCAAGCATAGCTCATTAGAGAAATTTTGAGGTAAAAAATAGGCTAAACTGTACAAAAAAAACAACTGTATAAGAACCAATATGATTCAATATGATGATGTCAACCATGGGGGATGATTCACCATTTTTGGAGTAAAAAGGTAAGAAAACAAATTAGAAAACTACTTTTTAACTCATATTTTCAACTTATCTCCCTACGATTTTACTCAAATTTTGAGTGGGAGCACTCATTGGATGCGAAATTTAATTTTTCATCCAAGGAGTACCATTGTTGCATACTTTCAATGGAACCTACTACATGAAAAAATGTTAATACAATCACATTTTTTCATGTATTTCACATTTTTCGTGTCCATCTAAAGTATGCAACATCGGTACTCGTTGGAAAAAAAATAAATTTTGCATCCAATGAGTGCTCCCGCTAGAAATTTGAGTAAAATCATAGGGAGATAAGTTGAAAATATGAGTTGAAAAAGTAGATTCTTATTTTTTCCCTCCAAAAGGCTTGATGAGGTAATCTAATCTTATTTTATTATTTCCGCTATTATTTTATATATTCCTTAGAAGGTCCATTTTATACCTTAAAATTTATCTAATGTTTTCTAATACATGACAAGGAGAGTTTGACTCATTTCCATCAATGACCATCGATGTCTAATGGTGTTTCCCTCAATGAAAAATGGGGAGATTATTGCATGTAGCACTTTTTAGTGATGACAACAAGTGCTATTGATACACAAGGGGATACCTAAGGCAGTAATAGTTTCATTTATGAATCAAAGGAAGTAGTATGGAAGTTGGCTCTCCTGCATACCCTCATTAATATAAGTCAAGTATGCTTGAATTTTAGTGATATTTTTTTGGAGATATAATGTCCTAGTGAGTCTATGGATGGTATGGTTGAATATTCCTCTCTGAGAAATTTCCAATGGTATTTCACACTGTTAAAAACTCCTCCAGGATAGAAGTTAGGATAATTTGAGGTTGGTAACTATAATGAGGAACAAAAACACCAAATTTATGTAAAGTCACCAAATTCGTTGAAGGTCGCATATTTTGAGGGCACATCCAACACTAATAGATCAATTGATGACTTCGGGAAAGTGAACATGTGCATTTTTTAACATAATTAAACAATGTGCATATTTTGGTTAACCTAATGGTGATCATAAGCATAAATGGTGGTTAATGTGTAGAGATGTGTGGCATTTAATTTCTCCTACAAACCAAGAAGATGTTTACATGTGGCAATTATTCAATGGAGGTATAGCTGGCAAATCCAAGTGGAATTTATAGGACACGTGGTGTCTCTTTATAATTCCACATGGAAGCGAAAGTTGACATGGAAGAGTAGATGATGTGTCACCCTACCACATGAAATTCCAATAGTTCTTGGATGTTCAGCCAATAAGAATGAGTTTGGATGACACATGGCCCTCTAAAACTAAGCCATGTGGCATGTGTACATCATGAGGACATCAACAATTAAAATTGTAATAACATTTAGCCCTCAAAGTTTATGATATGGTTTTATTGGTAAGTCTACTCCTAAATATAGGGAACTAATGTGTATATATATTGGTCTTGGGTCATGGTTTAAAATTCAAGTGATTGGAAGGAATCAATAGAGAACTTGACACTAGTGGCTATTTTGTAGTGTGTTTTTTTATCGGTCATGGGGTTGAAGCCCTAGAGGATGTTGAGGGCATGATGTTTGTTTGGCTCTAATGTGGATTTGGTTGGTTCACATTGTATTGGCTCAGCTTCTACGGACTGTAACTGGAGTGTAGAAGGGCACAATTTTTTTTGGTTTGATGTGGATTTGGTTGGCTCACATTGTATTGGCTCAGCTTATGACTCAGACCCATAGTAACTTGAGTGTACTCAAGGGCACAATTTTTGTTTTGTCAACATGGATTTAGTTGGCTTGCATTTTATTGTCTCGACTTATGACTCAAAATCGTTGTAACTAGAGTGTGCTAAGTGGAAAAATTATTGTTTGGTCTAATATGGATTCGATTGGCTCACATTATATTGGATCGACCTGTGACTCAGAATTGTTGTAACTGGAATTTGCCAAAGGGGAAAAAATTTTGTTTCGTCTGATATGGATTCAATTAGATCACATTGTATTGGCTCATATTGTGACTCAAACTTGTTGTAACTGAAGTGTGTCGAAGGGGAATAAACTATTTTGGTCTAACATTGATTTGGTTGGATCATTTGTGACTCAGACCCGTTGTGACTGGAGCATGCCAGAGGGCACAATGTTTGATTTGTTGGAAATACTGAGAGGGGGGATGAATTTGTATTCCTTTCAATTATAGCATTAGTTAATATTCAATTATTATCAGTGTTTTTACAATGATATCAGTAAACAAAAGGAACACAAATGCACACAGTTTTTAAGGTGGAAACCCACTCCGGGACAAAAACCACCTAATGCTTTTCTAACAATTCTTTAATATTCAACTCCAATTGAAAATAAAGCTCAAACTTCCTATAATATAGAAAATCATTCTTCTCCAGCTCCCACTGCATGGACACTCCAATGCCTGAGATTCTTCAGTAGTCAACTGAATGGATGCCCAACACCCAATGAGCTACAACTCACCCTAGCACCACCCTACCACCCTGTAGAAGAATAAAAGAAGAATGGACTCCTGTACCAGGGAAAATGGTCCACTTTACAATGATATATAATGATTTAGAAGAAGAAGACACACTATACCATAACCCCAAAAACCACCTAATGATGATCCTATACCTCCTGACACTGCCTCTTCAACTCTTGGAACATAGACACTAGTACAATTTTTACAATAATGTATTTACAATGACTTAGTACAATGATACATTTACAGTGACTGTATGCAGTGTTGCCCACTTGAAGAAATCATGTGATGAACTTCTTTCTGTTGTTCTGCACCTTGGTTGGTACTCTTTTCATGCTACCCTCTACTGCACCTTGCTTTGCTTTGCTGCCCTAGAAATTCTGGTCCTTTGCAACCCTTGGCAACACATGATATAGATTTTTCTTTCCTTCTAGGAGCTCGATATTGAAGGCGGTGTATCTCTGTTATTTCAGATCCCTAATATGTACTTTTTTGTCTTGTAGTAGTCCTCTAAGTTTTATTTCCAATGCCACAGGTCTGACCCAATTCGGATTCTTCAAGGGAGATTTATGCCCAATATCTCACAATTCCCTAATTATGGACTATTTCAGTAAAGGGAACTTGTACGGCATGCCACATTTCACTTTTTCTTCATTCGGCTCTAAAATTGATAGAGAGAAAACTAAATTCTGTGCAATGTCTTCCACATTTTACATAATTCCAATACGATACTCAGAGAGAGTTAATATGATTTCCCCAAGGTCACTTCTTTGAGATGAAGTTCAGGAGCCTGCAAAAACATTAACTTCCACACATCATATCTCTGAAAATGTTACGCACCTTGATCTAAAATTTTTACAGGAGCTTCCTTAGGATTTTGGCTTCACCTCATAAAAATTGCAGCTTCTAAACCTTCGTAGAAAACAAGTTAGAGTGAAAATTCCATGATGACCTATTTCAGATGGCGAAATCCCTTGCATAAGGAGGATATGAGGATCACAATTTATATAAATGATTAGGTTGAGAGGGGCTTCAACAAGTGAACGTGGGAGGGATTTTAGAAGCTTAAAAAACATTAATTATGACTTTTCAATGACCCATGCCACAACCCCATGGGGTTTTAGCCCACTAACTGGGGGTACAAACTTCAAACATGAATATCTCTCAAACCGTGAAGAATTATCTAGTGTGCCATATATCAACAGAAACATCTCAACAAGAAGAAACCATCAAAATCATTCTTGACCAGAATATATTAATTTGGTTGGTAAAAATTCCCATGCAATATTGGGGTATCCCCTGGTGCTACTTAGGTTGACATCAATGACAACTGTTGATCAACAATCTCCCCTTTGGCATTGATGGCAACACAAGTACTCCCCCTATGATCATGACATCTCTTCCTACAACATTCTCTCCCCCTTTGACATCAATGGAAAAGGATAACTCCCCCTGACACACAACCATCCTGCGGACCTGTACACACTTCCACTCACCCTTTATATTGTGAATAAGGAAAATCTAATGAGAACTTGGGAGAATCCCAAACTTCTGGCGAAGATATTCAAATGATTCACGAGGTAAAGGTTTAGTGAAGATATCAACGATTTGTTCTTTTGTACCAACATACTCAAGTTTGATATTATTTTCAGCGACTTTCTCTCTAACAAAATGATATTTGATCGGAATGTGTTTTGTTTTTGAATGCATGACAGGATTCTTGGAGATGCTTATGGCACTGGTGTTGTCACAGAATATGGGAATAGGCTCACTAAATTTTACTTGAAGATCTTGCAAAGTTTGTTTCATCCAAAGGACTTGAGTACAACATGCTACCGCTGCAATGTATTCTACTTCTGCTGTAGATAACAAGATTGAGGTTTGATTTTTGCTCAACCAAGATAAAAGACAACCACCTAGATAGAATGTTGCTCCACTACTACTCTTATGATCATCAACTCTTCCTACCCAATATGAATCTGTAAAGGCTTGAATAATGAGATTGTTACCCTTGGGATACCACAAGCCATATTCTTCCATGTCCTTTAGATATCAAAGAATTATTTTGACAACAATAATATCTGATACTTTTGGTGCTGCTTGGAATCTTGCTACTTGTCCAACTGCTTGCATAACATCTGGTCGGGAAGCTTTTACATATAGAATACTACCAATCATATATATGTACAACCTCTGATCCACATCCTTAGATGAGTCGCCTATGCTCAATTTGCAACCTATTGCCATCGGAGTAAGGATGGGTTTTCAATCTTCCATTTTGAATTTCTTGAGCATTTCCTTGATGTACTTGGCTTGACATATAAATATTCCTTTCTCTTACTGAGATATTTGAAGCCCTAATAAGTATGTTAGCTCACCAAGTAAAGACATCTCGAACTCACTTTGCATATTTGTAGAAAAATTCTTACTTATTTGATCATCATTGCTACCAAATATTATATCATCCACATATACCTCAATGATTGTTAAATTATATTTATCTATTTGTACATAAAGATTGCTATCAACAGTACCTTTCTTGAACCCTTGTTGACATAGATATCCATCAAGACAAGCATACCATGCTTTGGGAGCCTACTTGAGACCATATAGAGCCTTCTTTAACATGCAAACATAGTCTTATTTTTTTGATAGTAGAAAACCTTCAGGTTGTTCGATGTAAACTTCTTGTTCTAATTCTCCATTCAGAAATGCGAACTTAACATCCATTTGGTAGACTTTGATTTTTCTTGAACATGCATAGGCGAGAAACATTCGGATGGCTTCCATTCTGGAAACTGGTGCAAATGTTTCATCGAAATCAATTCCTTCCATTTGTGCATAGCCTTTGCAAACCAATCTTGCTTTGTTTCTAGTAACATGTCCATCTTCATTCAATTTGTTCCTGAACACCCATTTAGTCCCAATGAAATTTTTATCTTTTGGTCGTGGAACTAATTCCCATGTGTTATTCTTCTCGATTTGATCCAATTCTTAATTCATAGCTTCTACTGGCAATGTTCATTTTGGCTGGCTTCCTCAAAACTACTAGGCTCAAAGGTTGCTAGAAAAGAAATGTGAGCTTGTTATGACGAACGAAGCTATCGACCTTCATTTATGTCACCAATGATTTGATTTGATGGATGGTTATTTTGAATCCATTCTTTTGTTCTCTTTGGAGGAGCTTCTTGTTATTGCTCTGGTATATCTTGATGATCATTATTTACTTCTTCATGGTTGATAATTGCTTCTTGTTCTATAATTTTATCTGTGTCTTTTTCAGCCTCTCTCTCAAGTTTCAAAGATTCTATATCCTCATCATTATTCATTAGAACATCATCTTCGTCAAATGTAACATTTATGATCACCACTATCTGTTTTCGTATTATATTATAACATTTATAGGCCTTTATTTTGCATGAGTAACCAACAAAGATACCTTCATCAACACGTGATTCAAACTTACCCAAATTTTGATCTTCTCTTTTGATATAACATTTGCTTCCAAAGATTCTGAAATATTTTACATTAGCTAGTTTTCATTTCCATAGGTCTTGTTGCAATTATTTCTGAGAAGACTTTGGTTGATAATGAAGAATGCCATATCAATTTCTTGAACCCAGAATTTGTCATCCAATTTTGAGTCCTTCAAAATTGTTCTACCCATTTCCTGTACGGTTCTGTTCTTTCTTTCAGCAACTCCATTTTGCTGAGGTGTTCATGCTGTTGAAAATTATCTTTTTATTCCATTTTCGTCACAGTATTGCGGAAATAATTTTGAATTGAATTCTCTGCCATTATCTGATATTAGACACTTTATTTTCAAATCAGTTTCATTTTCGACCAACTCCTTGTAGTTTTTAAAGCACTCAAATGATTCAGATTTTTTCTTTAGGAAATTGACGACTGTCATCCTGGTATATTCATCTATCATTAACATGAAATATAATTCTCTATCTAAGACTTTTTTTCTCACAGGACCACATAGATCAATATATATATATATATATATATATATATATATATATATATATATATATATATATATATATATATATATCAATTCCAATGGATGTGATGCAAACTGTTCTTTTGTTTTAAATTGGACTTTTGTATGTTTCCGTGCCAACAGGCCTCACATAGTGTGTTGGAAGGTTTTGAGATTTTCGGCATTTCTCGTACTGCTTCCTTTTTTCTTATCCTGAAAAGATTGTCAAAATTTATGTAACCCATTCATTTGTGCCATAACCAACTTTCATCTTCTTTAGCTAGTAGACATTCTTTAGTTGCTTCATTTAGAACATATATGTCATTTGGAGCTCGACTTGCTGTATCCACAATTTTACCATACGTGCCTTTCATGATTTCACATTTTTTGGAGTTGAATAGCATTCTGTGTCCTCGATCACACATTTGTCCAACACTGAGAAAATTTTGATTCATGTTTTCAACCAATAGAACATTCTTGGCTATAACATCTTTGCTTCCGAGAGTGATGATACTAGATCCTATAACATTTGAAGATCCATCATTTCCAAAGGATACGGTTCCATCCTTCTTCTCTTTCAAAGATACAAATTTCCTTCTATCTCCAGTAAAATGTGCTGAGAAACCATTGTCAACATACCACACATCTTTGTTGTTTTGAGCCTAGAGAGTGAGAGCACAATTATCAGTCTTCTTCTCCTTCCATGTTCGTTCATTCTGTGGCTTTGAAGATTCTTCTGGCAGATTTTCAAGTCTGCAGTCTCTGGCTATGTGTCCAAAGTTCTGACGTTTGTAATATTCTAGATTATTTCCTAAATTTTCAAATCTATTGATGTTTCTTTGAGCCCTAGGAGGTTCATATTTGAAGAATTTCCTGGAATTGTATTGTTTCCTAGGGTACGTGCGACATTCTACGGCTTTATGACCAAATTTTCCACATGAATAACAATAGCCATAAAAATATGTTGGTACCTGGATGGAAATCTTCGTCGAGGAATCATATTCCAAGGATGTTCTTGTGAATATTGTCCAATGAAGTCTACATGCATGTCAGATCTCATAGGTTCATTTTATTTTGTTGTAGAAGGTCCTGCTTCTTCTTCTTTGTAGCCGAGGCCAGTTTTGTCATTGTAAGATCGTTGATTGTTGATGATTTCTTCCAATTCCCTTGAGCCGTTGGCATAGTTTCGGATAGTTTTTCCCTTCTTCACTTCCTTACGCAGTGAGACTACTTCAGCTTCTAATGCTTCCCTTTCTTGGTTGCTTTCTTCCAACTTCTTTTGAAGTGACTCTTCAATACATTTGTGTTCTTCAACTTCAATTTTGAGACCTTGAACTTGTTCTTCAAGAGTATTGGAACGTATTTTCTCAACCTTGAGCTCTTTTATAAGCCTGATTTCCTCCTTAGAAAATTATTCTATGGTCAACCCTTCTTCTTCATTGTTTGATACCTCTTGTTTATTTTCCTTGGCCATAAACAATACTCTCTCATTGGCTTCTTCTTCGCCATTACTATCTTCATCGAATGATGAGATATCTTATTTAGAGAGAAAGTTCCTTTTGCATCCTTTCCTTTTTTCTTTCTTGTTGAATTTCTTAAAGCCTTTCTTTCCTTTTGAGTTTCCGTCACTTCTGTTCGAACATTTTGCTACAAAATGCCCAACCTCACCATAGCCGAAACATATCAATGGAAGTTTACCTTTGAATTTTCCCTTACCAATTTTTAATTTTCTCATAAAGTAAGCATATTCTTCATCTGAAAGACCTTCTCCATCATCTCCCTTTTCTTCACACTTGTAGGTGCATGTCTTTTCAATTGAAGGTTGTTTTTCCTCATTGGTTTTCTTAGATGCAACGAACGCAGTTTCTAGATGCGAAGTACCCTCTTCTTGATCAAGTTTCATTTCATATGCTATGAGAACTCCATGTAATTAATCTTTGTTGAGTCTGTCCAGGAGTTTGTCCAGATTTGCAGTATATTCTAAGACTGATACCTTTGGGTTGAATCTCTCTGGTAACCTTCTAAGAATATTTCTTGTAATAGTCTTCTCGTCAACTGGCTCTCCCAATCCTTCCAGAGTATTGGTTATTTCATCAATGTATTGGAAGTATGAAACAATGTTGCAATCTTCTTTCATTTTGAGTTGCTCAATTTTTTCTCTATAGATTTGAAGCTTTGCTTCTTTGACATTTGAGTCACCTGCTTATATATTCTCAAGATTGTCCCATACATTTTTGGCAGTTTTACAACCCAACACCTTATGATAAGCAGATTCAATAAGTCTAATGATAATAATATTCTTTGCTTTTGCATCATTTACCAATTTCTTCTTACCTTGTTCATCCGCGGTTGATGTAAATCCATTTTGAACAGTGTCCCATACTTCGTAATCTTGCACCAAGAGATAGACCTCCATTCTTCCTTTCCATAGTGCATAATTATTTTCATTGAACAGAGGTACACCATTCTTGGTATGCTCCATGACATCCTTCCATTTGTTAAACTGTTATTTAAGGAACCAAGCTCTGAAACCAATTGTTGGAAATACTGAGGGGGTGAATCATTATTCCTTTCAATTAGAGCATTAGTTAATCTTCAATTATTATCAGTGTTTGTAAAATAATAGCAATAAAAAAAAGGAACACAAATACACACATTTTTTAAGGTGGAAACCCACTCCGGGACAAAAACCACCTAATGCTTTTCTAATAATTCTTTAATATTCAAATCCAATTGAAAATAAAGCTCCAACTTCCTATAATCTAGAAAATCATTCTTCTCCAGCTCCCAGTGGATGGACGCTCCAACGCCTGAGATTCTTCAATAGTCAACCGAACAGATTCCCCAACACCCAATTTGCTACAACTCACCCTAACACCACCCTACCACCCTGTAGAAGAATAAAAGAAGAATGGACTCTCGTACCAGGGAAAATGGTCCACTTTACAATGATATAGAATGATGTAGAAGAAGAAGACACACTAGACCATAACCCCAACTATGACACAACCACCTAATGATTATCCTAGACCTCCCGACACTACCTCTTCAACTCTTGGTAGATAGACACTAGTACAATTTTTACAATAATGTATTTACAATGACTTAGTACAGTGATACCTTTACAGTGACTGTATGCAATGTTGCCCACTTAAAGACTTCATGTGATGAACTTCTTGCTGTTGTTCTGCACCTTGGTTGCTACTCTTTTCATGCTACCTTCTACTACACTTTGCTTTGCTTTTCTACCCTAGAAATTTTGGTCCTTTGCAGCCCGTGTCAACACATGATCTAGCTTTTTCTTGCCTTCTAGGAGCTCAATATTGAATCTAGTGTATATCTGTTATTTAAGATCCCCAATATGTTATTTTTGGTTTTATAGTAGTCCGCTGAGTCTTCTTTCCAATGCCATAGGTCTGACCCAATTTAGATTCTTCAAGAGAGAGTTATGTCCAATATCTCACAATTCCCTAATTATGGACTATTTCAATAGAGAAAACTTGTATGGTGTGCTACGTTTCATTGTTTCTTCATTCGGCTCTGAAATTGATAGAGAGAAAACTAAAATTCATGCACTATCTTCCAATTTTTATAGAATTCCAATCCTATACTCAGAGAGGGAGTTATGATGATTTTCCCAAGGTCACTTCTTTGAGATGAAGTTCAGGAGCCTGCAAAAACACTGACTTCCACAGATCATATCTCCGAATATGTTTCGCACCTTGATCTGAATTTTTTACAGGAGCTTCCTCAAGATTTCAGCTTTGCCTCATAAAAATTTCAGCTTCTGAACCTTTGTATAAAAAACATTAGAGCGAAAATTCCACGATGACTTGTTTCAGATGGCGAAATCCCTTTCATAAGGAGGATATGAGGATCACAATTTATATAAATGCTTAGGTTGAGAGGGGCTTCAACAAGTGAACGTGGGAGGGATTTTAGGAGCTTAAAAGATATTAATTATGACTTTTAAATGACCCATGCCATAACCCCATGGGTTTTTAGCCCACTAACTGGGGGTACAAACTTCAAACATGAATATCTCTCAAACCGTGAAGAATTAGGTGGCGTGCCATATATCAACAGAAATAGCTCGACAAGTAGAAACCATCAAAATCATTCTTGACCCAGAATATATTAACTTTGTAGGTCAAAATTCCCATGCAATATTGGGGTATCCCGTGGTGCTACTTGGGTTGACATCAATGACAACCACTAGTCAACATGATTGAGACTAACATGAAGTCGGTTGGTGCAAACTGGATCAACCTAAGATTTTTATATTGGGTATAACATGGATTTTATTGACTCACATTATATTGGAGCATTTGTGACTCAGAACAGTTGTGACCGGAGCATCCAAAGGGCATGGTGTGTGATTGGGTCTGATGTGAATCTAGTTGGATCACAATGGCTCATCCTGAGACTGTTATATTAGGTTTAACATGGATTTCATTGGCTCACAATATATTGTCTCTTTTGTGGCTTAGAATTTGTAGTATACCTAGGGGGGATCATATGGGATACAGAGGAAAATACGAGCCAAGGAAATAATGTAATGTAAGGATAATAAATACATGGGCCATAATTAATAAATAAAGTGGTTAACCCACATTATGCAAGGGACCACAAGTAGTTAGGAAATAATGTTATAAGCTTATGGTAGTGGATGTATGACCCATGGTAAGTAACCATTGTATTGTATGTATGAAGCCTATATAGAGAGTAGAGACTCTCCATTGAGGATGTCAAGGACTATTGTATTGACAAGCATATGGCTTGTGGAGTGTTCTCCTTCCTTAAGGAGAGATTGTATGGTGTTGCCCTACCTCAAGGGTTTTCTTATTAATAAATGTTTGAAGATTTTATACTTTTTTCTTGAAGTTATATGGAATATTTGCATAATTATTATGTTTTCAAGTCAGATCTATTACAAGTGGTATCAGAACACTTTCATGGGCAGAGTTGGGGAATTTTTCATTTTTGCAGGACTTTTTTTTTGGGCAACGAGTTTGTTGAGCCGATCTTACAATTTTGGTGCAAATTTTTCAGAAACAAATAGCATGTATGGATTCCTTACAAAACAATAGTCATTTTCAAAAAACAAAATCAATTGAATCGGGGTCCAGATGAGGGAGATATCACCAATTTAAAATCAGCAGTGCTGCAGAAATGTTTCTGACAACAATTCATGGGCAGCGACACTCCTGAAAAATTTTGCAGTTTTTGATGCATAATTTTAGATAAATATTTATATATCTGATCTCCCCCAAAAAATCACTCAATTTAAAATAAAATAAAAAAACCGATCGAATAGGAGTTCGTATGAGGGAGTTATCGCTGATTTAAAATCAACCATTTTTTTTATAAATTTTGTGACTGCAAGATAGTTGCAACGCGGATATGAGTTTTCAGATTGTTCGGATCAGGATTTTAGTGGCATGTGAAGATGAAGAATGACTATTCCATTTCCGAAAATAGGCTATAATAAGGATTTCAAGCCTTATTGACAGATTTTTGGCCATTTTAAATTTTCACCCAACCGTAAGTAATTTCTAAAAACCCTCACTCTCTTTTCATGGGTTCTAGAAAGAAGTTTACATGAAAAGGTGATGGCCCTACAGTCGAAGAATTTATACAATCTCTGAAGATTGAAAGCCCAAGGCTTTGGCACGCCTTCATAAAGTATTATGTGGAAGATCAGGCTTCTATATGGTGGAATTCACTTGATGGTGAGTTTCTAAAGTTATTTCCTCGTGAAGAAATTGAAAAAATCCTTTTGGACAAGTGGTCTCAAGCCGGAAGGAAGGAAACTAAGATCATGGAAAAGTGGTCTCAACCTGGAAAGAAGGACACCAAGAGCCCTAAAGGCTTATTTTCTACTAATATTTCTCTATTACAAGTTCATGGAAGTATACATACATCGAAGATTATTGTGTCTGTCAATCCCAGTTGCAAGCATAATTTTATCAATGTTAATGTGGCAAGAAAATTACAAGTTTCAAAAAAAAATATTGCAAAAACATAATTTGATAATAAGGAGGTGAAAATTTATAAATATTTGAATATTTCTATGGATAAGTATGTGTTGCATTATGATTTTTATACTTTATATATGGATAATGTGGATATCATTTTGGGATACCCTTGGATGGAATCGGTTGGTGCTATCAATATTAATGTACAAAAGAAATTCTTGAAGCTTTGGTATAAAAAGAAGAAAATTACATTGCAGGATATTTCCATTAGAAACCAAGCATAGAATGGGGAGGTAGACGCACAAATATTTAATGACATTGACACATCAGATGATGAGCCTTTGATGGTTGACAAGCACAAACAAACATCAAACCATGTCCCAGAAAAATCATTAGGCACCATATACCAATAGTGGGGGTACCAAAAAAACCACCAGACACCACTAAGGCACCAATAGTAGAGGAATTAATGAAATATCCTCCATCAGTTCAATCTTCAACATATCACCACCCATGTCACCCAACAAGACAACAACTAGTAATATGGAAATTTATTAGTAACAAGGATAGCAACCGACGACCCACCCACAACACATCAATTCAGAGGAACCACCATAATCAGCGTCTCTCTCAAGCGAGCGAGGCATTGACTAGATCGAGTGTTCACATTTCGCTAGGATGGCTCGATGCACGTGCATGGTACCAGTGGACTACTCTTTTGAGTAGATCTTATTATTTGTGTTCTTCTCATGTTTCGGGATGGAACATGTTTAAGGGGGGTGGAATGTAGTAAACCTAGGGGGGATCATATGGGGTATAGAGGAAGGTACCCAAGAAAATAATGTAATGTAAGTATAATAAATACATGGGCCATATTTAATAAATAAAGTGGTTAAACCACATTATTTAAGGGGCCACAAGTAGTTAGGAAATAATGTGATAAGCCCATGGTATTTGATGTATGACCCATGGTAAGTAACCATGGTATTGTATGTATGAAGCCTATATAGAGGCTAGAGACTCTCCATTGAGGATGTCAAGTATTATTGCATTGACAAGCATACGGTTTGTGGAGTGTTCTCCTTCCTTAAGGAGAGATTGTATGGTGTTTCCCTACCTCAATGGTTTTCTTATTAATAAAGATCTGAATTTTTTATACTTTGTTTTTGAAGTTATAGGGAATATTTTAATCATTATTATATTTGCAGGTCAAATCTATTACATACTTGTTGTGACTAGTGCATGCCAAAGGGCACAGTGTTTGATTGGGCTAGACATGAATTTGGTTGGATCACATTAGCTCAACTTAATATTATTATATTGGGTATAATTTTTATTTGGTTGGATTGTGTTGGGATTTGGAGTTACAATTCCTTGAATTCCTTCAGCACTTAATTTGTCAAACCAGGTCTATGTAAGCTTCGAGGTGTAGCACAGGAAATGGAAAATATTTCTGGGTTTAACTTCTGTAAATCCTACTTCTAATCCATTAAATAAATTATGCAAAATCAGCAAGAAATAAATTACAAAGAAAAACTTTTAGCAGGATGACACCAAGCCACTCTGGGTACTTGATCAGGTGCTCAAAAATATGCTCAAAAATTAAATTTTTTGGAATGGTGTGGAACCTAAATGACTGCATATATCTCATCTTTCTAAATCTGGCGTAACTCATTTCACAAAAAACTGACACCGTATGCTCTCGGAAACGAGTTTTGTTCGTTTTCCCAAACCAAAAAAAATTTCAAAAATGACAGGTGACTAGGAAAAAATTTAGGCCAGTGGCAGGATACCACATGGCCTCTTTTGGTTGGTCAAAACTCAATTTTTTTTGGGCCTACCACATCTTGACACATGGCAGGCCTTGAATGGTTCTGTCATGGGTGAATTTCATTGGTTGGTTGGTAGCAGCACGGGGGCCACCAAAAATTATTTAAGGTCCGAGTTAACACTCTGCAGTTTTCGATACCATGACCTCTCTTAAAATAGCACCAAGTCTTAACCAGTCGAGCTACCATATGCCTTGTTTAAACATACGCTTGAAACCTTATTTCAAGTTTAATATGGTGGATTTTTGGGGTAAGCAGCTAGGGCTTAGCACCAACCCCCCCATATATTACCATACGACCATTGTAATGGAACCGGGGGTGTATAGGCATGGCCCCACAATTTTTAATTAAAAAAAATATTTCAACTATATAATATAATTAAAAATTCAAGTTTTTGGAGTTATTGCGCATTTTAACTGTCCCACAAATTGCACCAACAATCTGCCACTTTGTCGCTTGGTTAGCTGAAATCAAGGCAAATTTGTAGGACGGTTCCGAATTTTGGGGAATTTGTAGAGTGACTAACAACAAAGCTAGGGAGGCTCATAAATTTTTCATATTTTGACCAATTTTGGAGCAGAAAGAAGCTAGATAATTTTTTTTTACAGTTCTGGAGCTAATGGAACACGTTTTGAAGCCATTTGAGCACTGCAAACTGATGTAATCACCGTTTTTTATCATAATGATATAGGGCCAAGCCATTGGAAGCTGGACCAAGGAGACATAGCTTAGGAGGGGTGAACTCCTTCATCACTTGTTGTGTTGTGGTTATTTTTATGGTGTATTTGTCCATTGTTTTTTATATTTCAGAGTTTCAAATTAATGCTTTATGTGTTTAATAATTTAACATCAAGGCTCATAAAACTCAATTTTCACACTTGCAATTTACACATCCTCAAGCACATTTACATTAAGATCTCATAAAAATCAAGTTTGATCTCAAATCTTTGGTTTTCTTGTTGCCGTGAGGATTTAATTGTTTGAAAGTGTATGTGATGATTACAAAGTTGAAGCTCAAGAGAGGACAAGGAAAGCTTGTGGTTACAAGTCCTCAAATTAGGTCAAGGACAAGGAGAGCAAGTTTGCCACAAATTATACCTCAAAGTGCAGTTGAAGCTTCAGAAAGTATGTCACATGAAGGAGAACTTGACAGTATGTTAGAGGATGAAAAAGGATATAGTAAATCATTTTTTGATATGACAAAATTGGTGAAAGTTCTCTATGAGGAGAGAAGCACAAGGATGCAAGGTGAGAGCTCCAATATTCCAAAGGGAGACAAGTCTTCAAAGGGATAAGAAGGAGATGGTGACAAGCCTTAAAAAGGTAATGGAAATGGTGACAAACCACCTTTGACACCACCATTATCCTCACCACCATTCTCACCACCATCTTCATCATCATATTCTTCCACAACAAGCCCTTCATAAACACCTCCACAATCTCCAAAAGGTCATGGTAAAACTCCATTTTTAAAGCTTGACATTAAGTTTGATTTTCCTATTTATGATGGAGAGGTTGATGTTGAAATATTATACAATTGGGTATGTCATCTTGAAGTGTATTGCAGGATACAAATAATTAAGGATGATGACACAAAGATTTAGCTTGCTTCACTAAGATTGGAAAGTGCGGCTCTTATTTGGTGGGAAGCCAAAACTCAAGAGGACATGAAGAAACACGGTAAGGTCTTAACCTCTTGGAATGATTTTGTTGTTTCCTTAAGAAGAAAATTTTATCCATTAGCATACATGAAAAAGGCTATAATGGACTGGAAAAACTTTAGGCAAGGTAAAGGACAAAGTGTGCAAAGCTATACTCAAGAGTTTAGGAGAAGAGCACTAATTTTGGGTGTATATTTCACATCTCAAGAAAATTTGTTAAAGTACATTGGAGGTTTGCATAGTTACCTAATACATACTATTCTCATGTTTAATCCTTCAAATTTAGATGAATTATGTGTACATTCAACACATCTAGAGGCAAGAGGGAAACATGTTTCAGAGGAGACAAGTGAGGATACCTTTGAGTCTGAAGAGAAATGAAAGGGTAAGTTCAAGGGTAAGGGTAAGAAGAATGCTTCCATCAAGATGGAGGAAGAAAAACTCACATGCAAACACTGTTCCAAATATGGGCATGATGAACATCACTACTGGAAAATTCAGATGAGACCCAACAAGCTTAAAAACAAGGAAAAGGAGAAGACAATTGCAAAAATAACACATGATTTAGGTTATGATTCTGGAGATGAAACAAATATCACCACAATGGGTTTGAAAGGTAAGGACATTGCAAGCACTATTTAGTCAAGTTGTCAAAATAGTACTCAAGAGGATGAAGCAATAATTGAGCTTTTCCATGTTAGAGTTATTTCAAAGCATACCAATATTGACACCCTATTTGATAGTGGTTCACAAGAAAACCTTATTTCTGAAGAGATAGTCAAGAAGTTGAATTTAGAAATAATTCCTCATCCAAGACCTTATCCTTTAGGTTGGATATGTAAGAATGCAAATTTGCAGGTGATGACGAAGTGCATACTTAGATTTTCAATCACTGGAAACTTTCTTGATGAAGTTGAACCCGATGTTGTTTTGCTTGATATTTCTGATATTGTTTTAGGTAGCCCATATATTTATGATCGAAGGAAAATATTTCATCGCCATGAGAATAAGTATCACTTGTTCAAGAATGGGATTGAATACATTGTTAGACCACATAGTAAGAATATTATTTCATCTCTTATGCATTCTGGACAAAATAAGAGAATTTTGAATGCTAGTAAAAAAAAATTCTTTGTTAATGTTCAAGCATCAAGATGTTGTGAATGAGGCCTTTCAAGGTGATGCATCAAATGAAAATTTTGATTTAATTGAGGTTGCTAATGGTTGTGATAAGATGTTTCAGGAGTTTAACATGTTGCCTCCAAAAATAGGTCAACACGATGGGAAAAAATTGCAGCAACATGCATCATTGTTGAGAAGTGATGTGAACAAGATGCCAGTGCAAGAGAGTGCAAAGGTCAAAGACCAAGTGCCAAAGAAATTTGACAAAGAAGGCATTATGTTAAAAACTTATTCTTTTGGGTTTCAAAAAGTATTGTCTTTGAAATGGGATGTTGCATGGCGATGATGATCACATTTGGTCACGAGTCGAGCCAAGCACAAGGCTAGACAAACTAAACATCATAATGTTGACAATGTTCGAGGTGAGAATAATTTCAAGTTGTTTAAGTTTCCTTTGATTGAAGAATGAGGAGGGAGAATTTTTGTTTCTTCAAGGAAATTTTTTTGTTCTACAAATTTTGGGAAATTGCATCAAGGTGATATCTAGAATAGCAAGACAGGGTCTCCAGAATCAAGGAAAAATATCAGTTTTCATGAAAAGCTCAAATTGTTGAAGTCAGGAAAATTCCAATGGATTGAGACTGGAAGGTGAGGGGGTTGTACCCTCATCCAAATGTTCAATAATAAAATATATTTTTGGGTCCAAAATCTTCCAGTGGGGAGGAGTGATCAGGTGCTCAAAAATTAAAGTTGCTGGAATGGTGTGGAACCTAAATGACCGTGTATATCTCATTGCTTTGAATTCGACGCAATTCGTTTCGTAAAAAAACGACATAATACTCTCCGAAAAAAGAGTTATGTTTGTTTTCCCAAATGGATTTTTTTTTCAAAAATGACAGCTGACTGGGAAAAATTTTGGGCCAATGGTAGGCTGTCACATGGCCTCTTCTAGTTGTTCGAAATTCATTTTTTTTGGGCCTACCACAACCTGGCATGTGGTTGGCCCTGAATGGTTATGTCGTGGGAGAATTTCATTGGTTGATCAATGGCCAACCAAATTTTGCCACATGGCCCAACTGGAGGCCACCACGTGGCAACACAGGGGCCACCAAAAAATGGTTAAGGTTTGAGTTAAAACTCTACAGGTTTCGATACCTTGACATCCCTTCAAAAAACACCAAGTCTTAACCGGTCGAGCTACCATATGCCTTGTTTAAACATATGCCGGAAACCTTATTTCAAGTAATATGCCAGAGGTTTGGGTAAGGGCCCAAGCCTTAGCCCCAAACCCCCCATATATTACCATATCACCATTGTAATGGAACTTGGGGTGTGGAGGCATGGCCTCACCATTTTTTAATTAAAAATAATAATAATTCAACTATATAATATAATTAAAAATTCAGTTTTTGGGATTTATCGTGCATTTTAACTGTCCCACAATTTGCTAACAATTTTCCAATTTATCACTCGGTTAGTTGAAATCAGGGTGAATTTGTAGGACAGTTTTGGGTTTTAGGGAATTTGTAGAGCAATTAGCAGCAAAGCTAGGGAGGCTCATAACTTCTTCAGCTTTTTACCAATTTTGGAGCAGAAAGAGGCTAGACAGACATTTTTGACAGTTTTGGAGCTAATGGAATAGGTTTTGAAGCCATTTGAGAACTGTAAACTAACATAAGCACCATTTTTTAGCATAATGATATAGGTCCAAGCCATTGGAAGCTTGACTAAGGAGACGTAGCCCATGAGGGGTGAACTCCTTCATTACTTGTTGCGTTTTGGTTATTTTTATGGTGTATTTGTCTATTGTTTCTGCTATTTTAGAGCTCTAAATTCATGCTTTATGTGTTTAAGCATTTAACAAAAAGGATAATAAAACTCAATTTTTACACTTGAAATTTACACATCCTCAAGAACATTTACATTAAGATCTCATACAGATCAGTATTGGATTCACTTTAATAAAATTACTCGACAAAAAAATTGACAAAAAAATTAAAGAATGCCTTGCAATCAATCTCAAAAATATATTAAAAGATAAATTATGTTCCCATGATCAAATTCCAATGCTTATAAAATAGAAAGGATGATGATCTATTGTGCCTTTAATCTATTTCCTATATTGAAAATATCTCATCCTTGTACTAGAAAAATTACGTTCATTTACTAAAATGAGCTTTGTTACTACACTGGAGTACTTTTTTCTAGTACTAGAATGCTCTGTTCCTATACTGGTACATTTTGTTCTTGTACTGGAATTCTATGTTCCTGCACTGAGAACTTGTTATTTCTGCACTAGAACATACTTACTTTCAACCACCCTTCACTCATATAATGATGTGCTATAGCCAGTAAACTGTAGATTAACGAAACAATAAATAAAACTTCAGCTTGAACTTTAATGAAAAATACTCCCAATCCAAAGAAATCATTTAATGAAAAGATAACTGCAAATACTCTTGTGTTATAAATAAAGGTGCATTATACAAAAGATGAAACTCAATCCTATTTATATCTCTGTCACATCGTGATACATATACTCTACTTAGAAGATTAATTTCATAAATTCTTTAAGCTCATAAAATTTTCATAAGTGATTCTTGTACTTAGAGATATTTAGTTTACGATTATTTGGGGAAATCATTACAGTCAAAACTTATGCGCAGAGATATCATCACTCGACCAAAACTCTATTTATGTCAGGGTATGATATGCTTATAAAAGGAAATAAATCTTCCTATCAAACTTAAACCATTAAACATGTAACCCTTTGTCTAATATTTTGGAAATAACTCAAGAAACATTCTCAGAAAAGAAAAGAAACAGTGTGATTCTTGAAATAAATAAAAATACTAAAACCAGAAATGGAAATCCACTCAACACAAACAAGGCCTCTTAAAATTTGAGATCACACATAAAGGAAATATATCACAATATTTTCGCCACACCTGCAAGCTCAAGCATAAAGAAAGCACTCTATTCACACCATCATAACTATGTCTAAACAAAACATGTAAATGGGGAGAATGAGATAGGTTGGCTGGGCCCTAGACAACCAACTCATTTCCCTTTATGAAAACTTTGAACTCAATTTTACGAAAACTTTGAACTCAAATGTGTGAAGGAAGCATTAAAAATGATGAAAATAATAGGAAATGAATGAAACCAGAATTATCTTCTTCTTTATTCAAAGTCTTCTGCAAATATACATAGTCAAACCATAGACCTAGCCCAAAGGGATAGGGCAATAATAGATTACAAAATTTACAATGGTAGGGTATCAAATTTCTTCACAGTATTTCTAGCTAAACCTATCCTAGAATCCCTAATTTATACTTAGATTTTCAGGTCTTTGCCACAATGAAAAAATTGACAGGAAAACGTGTTGAACGATGATAGACCTCCATCTTTAGCATACCCATAACGCTCCAAGATTGATGTAGAAAATGGAACAAACCCTCAGCGGTAGGTGTGTGCAATTCCTTAACAATTGTGATATTTTTGGAGTCAATCTGGAATGAATCAGTCGGTTGTCCACCTGATACAGGAACAATAGATGGTACAAGAACATCGAATCCTTTACCAACCAACTCTGACTTCAATTAATGACATTTACTCACCACGCATTAAGTAAATATGAATAGATAAGTTACATATAAATATAAGCCTATTCAACCTCATTAATTATTAATAAGCCTCTATGATCCATATCCAAGAAAACCACAAAAAAAGACTAAGAACCATGTGTAAAGGGTTTAATTTGGTTATAAAACAAGGGTTTGGCTAGCATGATTTAGGATAAAGGTAGGGTTAAAAGAAGACAATTATGGTGACCAATAGATTTCATTAGTTTGTCGTGTGACTCTTTGGTTTTAACATATATTGGCTCAAAGTGACATGGATATCATCACAAATAGAATCAATGATCCTCCCCTTGCATGAGGTATTGTATACCACATTTTTTCGGCACGTTGCTTGACTCTTGGGAGGTTAGGGGTTCGAATCGATATGTATTTTTTATTATTTTTATTTTCAATACAAATAAAATCTATCAAATAATTAAGTTAACTAGCGGTGTCCTTTATATATAATTCCCATCGAACTTTTCCCATTGTGTAGAGTGCACTCGGATTATGTCAATTTTTCAAACACTTAATTTAATTTTTTGTTTTATATGGTTTTTAGGGGTTTATGGGATCATTTCAAAGCCAAATTTGATTCCAGAAGAAGCATTATGATCAAGATTCAATAATTAATAGTTGTCAGGGCATGAAAAGCCTTGTTGGTGTAGTTTTGATGTCTATAATCAGTTTTCTTTATTTTGGGGGATTCTAAGCAGGTTACACCGGGTGTTGTGTATATGGCCAGAATAGGTTCCAAGAAGATATTTATGTGACCATATTTATGAACATGTTGGATCAGGTTATTGAAAAGATATGAAAGGTTGATGATAGTGTTATGAAAATAGAAACATGATTAGTTTTGAAACCTATATTGATGAGAAGGTGGATCCTGTTTGAAATATTATAAAAAGTGGTCCACCAGAAGTTGAAGAAGGAGGTGGGTGCCTCAACTGAGGTTAGTGCCACAATTAGGTTCAAGCCTACAACAAGTCGAATTTTACTCATTTCTGAGGTTGGTGCCTCAATCATGTTGTAGCTATCACAAGTCACTACTTACACATTGTTTAGGTTGGTGTATCAATCAAGTTGTATCATGTCACAAGTACTTGCTTACACATCTTGGTGGTAAGTGCTTCTAGTAGGTCGATTCCTACAAAAATATGTAACGAGTTGAAGAAGAAGAGTAAAATAATTTTTGGTTTTCTCCCACAAGGGTTTCAATGTCAAATATTGTGTCCTCTTGTGTTGTTGTGACGATGGCTCCTTGATGCATGGTTATTTATTATTATGTTACAAATGGTTATGGTACACTGCTACATGTTTTTTTATTAATGAAATGTTTTGAAATGACAAATTTTCCATTACACTAATTCATCGCCCCCCGTGTGATCTTTGTTCTAACAACAAATTCAAAGAATATACATGTTTCTCAATTTCTAAGGATTGAATCCACTATACAGGTGGTTTAACAGCCCATTGGAAAACCCTTAGTGGTCCATCAACGAACAGGAAAGCAATAAGTTGTTCATTAGCCAAGGCAAGCACCTAGTGGTATAATTAACGGTTAGGCAAGCACTTAGTGATCCATCAATTGGAGGAAAGCACTAAGTGGTTCATCAACCAAATTACAAGAACTAAGTGGTTCGTCAACCAAACTACAAGCACTAAGTGGTTCATAAGCCAAATTCAAGCACTTAGTTGTTGTATTTTATTACTTTAAACAACCCATTGGCAACATGGAATCACACAGGGATTTCAAAGTAACAAAATTTAACACCCAAATGAACTGAAACTCCAATTCATTACTATTGTGCTTATATGTGTTGAAATTCTATAGCAAGTACAATATAATACAATCATTCTACTATTATCATTGAATAAATACACCTAGAAAATATCAACTATAAATGCAGTGGAAATAATAAATATCATATAAATATAGCCATGCACAATAGACAATATTTTTTACCCAATGAAACCCAACCCAGGAGGAAAATAAACAAATTTACTTAAGAATAAATTGTATTTTCAATAAGGTTTACAAATCAAAATTTGTCTAGAAATCTATGCCAACATTACAAGTCAAATCACCAGTCAAACCTAGTCAAAATGTTATTGGTCACCACTAGTCAACCTATCAAAAATCAATTGTGGTCGACATTGGTCTATAGTCAAAATGTCACATGTGCAAATTATGGATAAATATGGTCTGTGGTCAAAATTTCACATGCGGGGATCATGGTAAAAGCAATGGTAAAACTTGGTCAAACCCTCACACATATGGCCTCTAAGAGAAAAAGTGAAATCATAAAGATGAACGATTTTCTCCTTATCTGACATTTCTTCTACACAATAAAATTTATAAATTAGTGTGTTATGTTGATGTAGTTCCTCCTCACATGCACACCCATTTATATAGAGATCTAATGTTGAATGGAGACCCATTAAGAAACCCCTCATCAAAAGGAACCCCTTTCACTTATTGAGCCTACATTACAACTCACTAGAAATGTTTATTCTACTAGTGGGTGAAAGCCCCTATTAGATAAAAAAATCAAACATGCTCTATAAAAAATAGATAACTCCATCTCGAAGCAAGAAATGTGAGTATCATGGGCCAATATCCCCAAGCCATACACTAGATATAATTGGAGAAAAATTGCCTCGGGAAATTTACCCCTAGCCAAATCGACATGGCCCCATGGGTGAATGTATCATCTCCCCTTAGTCAAATCAACATGACCATGTGGGAAAATATTTGCCCAATGTTGCAAACTACATAAAAATCAGCACTCCCTCTCAAAGAGGAAGACATTTTGCATCATGCCAAGCTTGTCTTTGAAGTATACAAACTTCCTTCAAGACATAGGCTCGATGATAATGTCCACAATATTCTTATATGTGGATATGTACTAGAGATTCACTTCTCTCTTCTACAACATATCTCAGATGAAGTGATATTTGATCTCAATGTGCTTCTACCTGTCATGAAATACTAGATACTCCAAAATCTTGACACAACTTTGATTATCACACTATATGAAGGTTATCTCTAGTTCCTGATAAAATAGTCATGCAAGAATATTTTGAAGTGACATTATTTATTTACTTGCAACACTCGTTGTGATATACTTGGCTTATATTGTTCTAAGTGTGAAATAATTATTCTTCCTACTAAACTGGGATATCATGACTAATCCCAAGTTAAAGAAGCACCCAAAGGTGTTCTTTATGTCCACAACACTCCCAACACAATCATAATTAGTATATTATTGCAGCCTCACTTCACCTCCTAAGACATATCTCAGACCATATCCAATTGTACCATGCAGGTAACTCAACATATGCTTCGCTGCAATCCAATGTACATGCCTCGACTCAACCATAAACTGGCTCAAGGTGCTCATTGAAAATCAAATATATATCTCATTGTTAACTAGGTACATTAAGGATCCAATCAATATCTTGTAGAGAGTGGGATCCACCAAATATGAATCTGGAGGGAATCATACCACTTCCCAAAATTTGTCACCATATGTGTAGCCATGGACTTATAATCCATCATACCAAATCTCCTCAAGATCTCAATTATGCACTTTCCTTGTCGGAGGAAGATCTCACCTAGCCTCTAGCACACCTCCATTCCTAAAAAATAATGCATCAAACCAAGATCATTCATCTCGAATTTTGAATCCAACTCCCTCTTGCACCAAATAATGAGCCTCTCTACCCTAATAAGGAATATATCATCAACATACATCACCAAGATCAAATGATCACCATCAACAACCTTGTAGTAAAGGTTAGGATCTACACCACTCTTGGTGAAGCCTAAACTCATCAAGTATCCATCGATCTTGGAATACCATGCCTTGGGTACCTTATTAAGTCTATACAAATCCTTCTTCAATATTCAAACATGGGACTCCTTCCCATGTATAAGAAATCCCTATGGTTTCTCTATGTACACTTTCTCCTCAATCACACCATTTAGGGATGTGGTATTTACATCCATTCGATGTAACCTACAACCCATAACTGAAGCAAGGTAAATAATAGTATTGATGGAAGTGTACCTGGTGATTGGAGAAAAAATATACTCATAGTCCTCTCCCGCTTTCTAGGAGAACCATCTCACCACAAACCTCACTTTGTACTTTTTTATGTTTCCCTTTGTTGCATGCTTGATCTTATATATCCACTTGGAAGTCACTATTGATTTCCCTTCTGGTCTCAGAACTATTTCCCATCGATCATTCTTCATGATGGGTTGATACTCCTCCGTCATGGAAACATTCCAGGCTTGATGGTTTGTTTCCTACTCATAATTGGAAGGTTCAAAATTGAATGATATGGCTCATATATTCCATATAACTCGAGAACATCTATGGTCATATACTCTCTCTGAATGTACCACTAGGATTTGCATGCCTCTTCATGGTCTCTACAACGTTTGTAGGCAGGTTCACTAGCTCTGTTGGCTCTACTGACTCCTGCTGATAGTATGAAGGATGAACAACTAGACTAGAGGGATTTGTACCCATGTCCTTTGGAGCCTTCTCATCCTCACTATGAATCTCCATATGATACTCTCTAGACCTCCTAAAGGCTTCCTTATCATCAAAAGTTTAGATTCCTTACTATTATTTTGTGGTAGATGATCATCATTATCATCAACATCAATTTTTTATGCATGTTTATTTCCTTTCCTTTTCTTCTAAGGACACTTTGAATCATATTTACCAAATGTATGACACTTGAAGCATCTGATCTTTGAAATATATTTCTTCTTTTTATCTTAAACTGGAGTTGATATTCCACCTGTATTCTTCTTATGAATGCTTCTTCTTCCTTTTCCTTTCCTTGCATGAGATGCAAGGACTTGGGTTTCTTCATATTGAGGTCTCTGCAAGTTGTTCTTGGACCAAAATCTAGCCTCCTCTTGGAAAAAATCAGTCTAAATCTTATCAAACTTGGGTAGGTCATCCTATGCACAAATACCCTTCACAAATGGATCCCATGAAGAAGGAAATCCATTAAGAGTAATTGTAACAAGATTTGCATCATCAATGGAATCTCTAATGGCTTTAAGTTGATCTCTCAACTGGAATCCTCTCATGAGATAACTCATAACTAAATATGATATGTACATCATGATACTATGGAGTTGATTCCTTAATACTAATTTCTTGCTAGTGTACTTACTCTCGAATAATCCAACCAAGCAATCAAAAATTTCTTTGGTAGCCTTCAACTCAACAACATGTGGAATCAAATGGTCCTTTATGGAATCAATCAAGATCCTCTTAGAATTTGCTTCATTCTTCTTATGTCTAGCTTTATCCTCAACACCTTCTTGTTCTAAGACATTTTCCTTCACATAATTTTGAATCTCATTTTCATCCAAACCGAATACTTGGTCTTCTAAGATCCAAAATTTATAGCACCATCCAACTTGTTTTCTACTCCGAGACTAGGCACTATCTTGACAAGAGATATGAAATCTACTAAAGCTACTAAATATTTAAATCTAAGGCTGAAATTAATTGTTTATATTCAACAAAGCTTTGATACCATATTCAAATTCTATATCATGTGCAGTAGAATACAATTTACTGATTTGATAATTACTTCCTAATGAATTTTCAAACAATATTTTTCATGCCACTTTTATCATTGAATAATTACATCTAAAAAATATCAATTGTAAATGTAGAAGAAACAATAATTATCATAGAAATATATCCATTCATTATAGAAAATAATTTTTACCCCAGGAAACCCAATCCGGGAGAAAACCCAACAAATTTTCTGAAGGAGAAACTGTCTTTTCAATAAGGTTTACAAATGATAATTTTTCTAGAAATTCGTTCCAAAATTACAAGTCAAATCACCAGTTAGACAAGGTCAAAATGATATTGATAAACACGTGTAAACCTGGCAAAAGTCAGCTGCAATAAAAATATTGCACATGTGGATTTTGGTCAACTATGGTTTTTGGTCAATCTTTTGTACGTGTGGACTGCGGTTAACTGTGGTTTTCGATCAAAATTTTACATGTGTCCACAACAGACAACTATGGTCTGCGATCAAACTTTAACATATGCAGTTTGTAGTCAACCTACGATAAAAAGCCTCACATATGTGGTTGTACATGTTATAGCTCCTAGAGACAGCCTCAAGTTGCAAAAAGACAAGTTCCTAGGAAATCTTGAAATCAGAGGTTAAAAGTGGGCAATCGGTATAAATACCTCTGACAGGATATAGTTCAAGGGAACAATGGTTTTAGTGGATCTAGAATGGAGAAGATGATTTGATTTTGTTTCAGGTGAATTCCCCTAATAATGAGAGGGCTTAAGAGGTTGTGAGACTGATGGATTTTAGATGGGCCAAGTATAAAACAATGAGCAGAAGCTTTAAAATATGTAGAGGTGTTGAGAGAGAACTTAGAAGGACCTCACAAAAGACAGGGTTAAGAAGATTAAGAATCTGTCTCTCGTAAACTCAGAGATAATGGATATGAATGAGGTGTGAACAACAACAGAGGTTCATGGAGCACAAATTAAGGGAGTGCAACAAGCTTAATACATGAGCGTTAACATTTAAACGTTATGTAAACACAAATTCATGAATAAAATTGTAGACTACCAGCAGCTACATTACATGGACCTTCAAAGCAGCATTTCATGATAGATGATTATACTCAAAAAGGAGATCACTAATAACATAAGGAAACAAATAAATACTACTCATTGATCCATTTGGAATCCAAATATCAGCTATGCATTCAAATTAAATTCAGACAACTCTCCAAAGTATGAGTCTCAGAGCGTAGGGAGCATAATCATACAAAACTACATCATATTTCTTCAAAATTCGAGAACCTTACTTTCATATTAGAACTTACTATATATAGATTTTTCCCGGAGGGGCTACGGTACTTAGTCATTTATGATCGACTCATATCTATGAAATCAAAATTTTCTACCTAACTTGCAGAGCGTACATTGAGAAATTACTTTTGTACTAAGGGAGTTAAAACAGGAATGGGAGAGAATTAAAAAAGGAATGGGGTGAAATTGAGATTTCACCAACAAAATCATCAAAATTAAATTGAAAACAGAAAGGACATGATCACCCATTACGGCCACTTATGGGGGCCTCTATAACGATATGGAGAGGATCAGTTGTAGGTGGGCAGGCATGGCCGTCATCGCACGACTTCTCCTGTTACTTGAAAGTCCTCTGATTTCCACTCAAACTGCTGTGAAGTGGAATTTGTATTGTGCACGCATAGCTCTTCAGCAGAGAACTCCTGAGAAACCTAAATAGACCACCCTTGCATGTTCCACGCATAATCTTGTGCTGTATTTTAATTACCAATCGGAAACCAGATTTTGGAGGGGGCGAGAGTGTTTTGTGGTATTGGATGGGGGGGGGGGGGGGGGGAGGGGAATGCAACGAGGACTATCAGATGTATGGCGGGCATGCAGAGATGGAGGAAAAATGGAAGGTGATGAGGGGAAGGAAATGACGTGGAGGGTGAGCGGGACCAGACCGTCGGCGCATCTCGAAACTTATAATGTTCAGTTATAAGCGCAAATGGTGTAAATATTGAACACTGAAAAGTGCGATGCATGGGGGAGGAGAAGAATGATGTAGCAGGGAAGGAGTGCGACCGAAACACAACACATATCAAAACTTATAGCGTTTATTTATACACTGCGGGGCTTAAGATTCAGGATTTGTGATGTGCGGGGAGAGGGACCCACTAGCTATCGGCGGAGTGTTATGAATCGGTGAAGGTTTGAGCAGTAAGTATTATAAATCTTATATGGTATATGTATTGCAATGGTTTATAAAGCGGAGGCGGAGCTGCGGAGGTGGGGCCAAATTACCGCATCGCAAAGGAAAATGGATAAACTTGTGAGCAAGCACAATGGTAAGTCAACGCGATGCGATATCGCAATCACAAATTGGTGATCACAACATTTAGACTTTAGTCTCTATGCCAAATACATAAATTTTGTGAAATGCGATGAGGGCCCACTTATGATCGCGATCGGAAATTGGGAAGCAGAGCAAGGTAAAAGCAATGAAAAGGTAAATTTTGATGTTTTTCAAAGGAAAAATGAAATGGAAAGGAAAGGGCAGTGGGGATTGGGTCCCACATCATATCGCATCAGCAATTTTATAAGTTTTTGCATTTGATTATTATAACAAAAATGTTGCGACATCAATATGCGATGAGGAATATGGGGTTCCACCAAAGGTTTGAATGTGTTTTTTCATATATATGATATAACGATAAGGCTTAATATAACATGACTGTTCATGGAATGCTTTCCCCTTTCACATTTTTTCCCACCTCCACGACTTGACCTGCATGCGTGCACGACTCTACCATTTTCTATTGTTTTGCTCTAACTGCTTCTCTGCCACTACCCTGTGATTTCCTTATAGGGAATGTTGTTCCATGTCATGTGCAGTCACAGGCTAACATTGGCTCCATCTGGGGACAACTTGCTACTTCCAGTGCATTGAGAACCTGTAGACTTGAATGCATGTGATTTTATTGGGTACATAGAGTCGTAAATGCACACTGATTAGACACAGTTTTATACCAATGGCCAAGTGGACACAAAATTGAAGATGAAATGGAGGATGATGTGGAAGATGAGATGGAAAAACCCAACAATGAATGAAACAAAATGGAAATAGTGGAATATGATGTGGAAGATGAAATGGGAGAAATGTAAACAAGAGGGAGTACAGTGGGATGCCATACACAGTGAAAATATATATACAGTGAGCGAGATTAGCCCTCATCAGTGATGAAAGTAAGAATTGAGGAACTTCCCATTTACGGGTGCCTCAAGTACATATCCTTCTAGGTTCTCCAGCGCGAAAGTGTTGTTGCCTTTATCCTCTACGACCCTGAATGGACCAAACTAGAGGGGGTCGAATTTCCCATGTTTCCCTTTGTCTGCTCGCTTGATATCCCATCGCAGCACCAAATCCCCAACTTGGATTTCTCTATCTTTATCTCTTTGGTCAAATAATCCTTTCATTTTTCCTTGATATTCTGCTAATCTGAGGCTTACTTGTTCCCGGGTTTCATTCAACTCCACCAACTGATTCATTCTTCGGATAAGGTCATTGGGCTCCTCCTTGCTTTCTTGTAAGAATCGAGCCACAGGTAACACAATCTGAATTGGGAAGACCATGACTCTGCCATACACCAACTCATAAGGGTACTTTCTTGTGGATATTTTAGTGGTGATGCGATTTTCCCAGAGTGAAAACTTGAGCTCAGAGTCCCAGTTATTCTGATTTTCATTGATGGACTTCTTCAGAATTCTCATCAGTGTCTTGTTAGACGATTCTTCCAGCTCATTACCCTGTGGGTAGTATACAGTGGAGTGTCCCAGAAGGATGTTGTAACGCTAACAAAAATTTACAAATTTAGCCAACTTGAAAGCCTGGGCATTATCTGTAATGATTTTAGCTGGGCATCCAAATCTGGCTATTATGTTTTCCTCCAGGAACTTGATCACCACTAAATCTGTAGCATTTCTTGTGGGCATGAATTATACCCACTTGGTGAAGTAATCTGTAGCAGTGAGGATCCATCGATGTTGATATCTCGAGGCCAAGTGAATCTCTCCTATGAAATCAATTCCCCACTGCTTAAAAGGTTCTTCAACATGTACTGGGATCAATGGGAGAGGTGCATACGTTTGCTTTTCAGCGAACGTCTGACACTTCTCGCAGGCCTGGACATGATCATGTACATTGTTAGAGTCAGCCTTTGCAGCTTTCCTTCAGTGATCAAACATGCTCTTACAAAGTGATTTTAAGGTGTCAAGGTCAAATTTTGTCATTTCAATGAGTCTTCAAGCAAAATTTAGTCAATAGGCATTAGGTCTAGGGGTTGCTTTTACTCCTGTCAAAGTTGTCCAAATGTCGGTCCATGTCACCATTCAGCTGAGTATACCATCATTCAAAGGGTTTTCATCATCATGTCAAGTTCTGTTGGGTCATTTTACATCTTGTTCATGCTTTAGTTGTGCCTAGGTAAGGTCCATTTCCCTCTCCTAGGGTTTTGGAGGTAATTTCTCTTGGATGGTAAAATCATTAGAAAAAATTGTATCCTGATGTTCATACACCTTCCCCTATCATTAATGTACCTTATTAAACACTTCCCATCACTGAGATCCCCCAAATTCCTCATTTTTGCACAAACCCTAGTTTCTTGCCACAACTTGGCAATTTTCTAGGCTAGGCCTGTGTTTTTCCCTTTTGGACCCCTTCCCCTCACTCAATCTCTTAGATTCCACTTTCCCCTACTTCCTAACATCCCTCCCTACTTCCCAAAATTTCCCCAAGAATTTAGAAGCCCCTTATCCCCTTCATTTCGCTTCATTTCGACAAAATCCCTTGTTTCACACATCGGGATAAGTTTCACTCAAAAGATTTTTCAGAGAAATAAAAGATGAATTTTGGAAACCTGAGAGAGGTTTTTTTCCAAAACATGCCAAAGAAGAAAAACCTCCTTCACTTTTTACACAGGTATCATGTTTTTAGAGAAATGTCAAAAATACCGTTGCCTCAGGAGAATTGAATGCACCTCTGAAGTGACCTTGGGAAAATCAAGATTTCTCCTAGCATGGTTGGCTAAATGACTTGCTTGATGAGTCAAAGGATAACTAGACACAAATATATTTCCAATGAGTTATCATGAGCTCAATTTGGAGTTGAGGAAGACCTTCAAAAGTTGACTGCAACAGCGCTCTGCCTTGAGGCAGCCTCATTCTGCTCATTTTGACAAGTTTTGGGAGATTTGATTTCTGACAAGGAAAATGAAGTCCAAATTGAAAAATTCTACTTGTGTTGGAAATTAGACTCCAATATATTTCCAACGAGCTATCACACGCTCAATTTTGACACCGAGAAGGCCTCCAAAAGCCTATTTCAAAATTAACTATGTAGCGCGCTACCCATACAGGAGGCGCGCTACCCATATAAGGGGCGCTACCCATATAACGCATACAGCCTGTGTTAAACCTCAAGTGCGCTACCCATAGAAGGCGCGCTACCCGTTGGGTAGGCGCGCTACCCATACAGCGACAGAGCCAAACAATTTTGTCTTTGCGTCCGATTTCGAGCTCAAACGCCTCCATCCACTTGTAAACAGGTTTTTAATCATTGCTCAGTGATTTTTGAAAGAGGTTTTGGTATTTTTTGAAGTTGGGAAACAAGCATTGCTTGAGGAGAAATCTATAAACCCTATGTTCATAGAAAATTCAATTCTCAGGGTTTTAAAAGATATAGTGACAGTCTAGTGAAGGGTTTGTAAATTTTCGTGATTGGTATATGTGCTCATACCTATATTGCTTGTTGCGCCCTGGCACATTATGTACATCATCCTCACGCCTTTTTGCCATTCTACCACTGCTATCACATCCTTCCATGTTTTCACATAGTCTCATGTTGACTTGTCCATATAGTCTCATGTTTTCACATATTTTTTTGCCATTCTACCACTGTTGTCCTTGCTATTGTTTCATTGCCAAACACAAACACAGTCCATTGAAAAATCCTTGACCAGCATTGCAAAGACTGTACCATACATTACACTGTCTACTCATTTGTCAAAATTTTCTTGTGATCAAAACAGAGACTGTTTTATGCCACTAAAACAGAGCTATTGCCACTGTCACTTGTTTTCTTATGACGTTTTGGTACATGTGCAATATATTTGGGTTTTGAGCATACATTGAAACTTTGACTTCATTACACCTATATCAACATACATATTGCAGACATCTTGTTTTCAGAGCCATGTCAGAGACAGATTCAGTTTATGAGCAGGAGTATGATAGTGATTCCACAGCAGGGCATTACTTGGGAGGATTTGATCTCCCGTGACTTCTTCACAGCGCCACAGCCGCCTCCCGAGGTAGTTTATGATGAGGGAGAGCCTTCACATCAGCCGGACATCCCTAAGGTCGAGCATACCAGTGCTCCATTGTTTTTGACATACCAGCGAGGCCACAGGGCCTTATTTGTAGCTACACGGCGAGTATTATCTCCACCCAGGGTGGAAGGGGTCTCGCCGACTCCATCAGCAGAGCGAGTATTATCTCCACATGATGTGGAAGGGGTCTCGCCTTCTTCTTCAACACAGATACAGATCCAGGACAGGGGCAAGAAGCCCATGCATGATGAGGGCCCATCAAGAGGCCGGGACACGGATTTCATGATCATTGATGTTGATGCGAGCTCTCCTAGCTCGAAACTGAAAGAGATCATCCAAGAGAAAAGGGCCGAGAATGACACGCTGAAAGATAAATTGTAGAAGGCTCAGTGGGTGATAAACTACCTGGAGCAACGCAACAAACAGCTAGAGGATGAGCACACACTTTATGAGCTGCGGTGAATCCGTGAGGATCGACAATTGGCCCGGAAGAGACCCGGAGACATGACACAAATCGATCGAGATTCTGTACTCACACATGTTAACATTCATCTGGAGAAGTTGTTGGAAAAGGCCAATAGAGAGAAAGACATGCTTCGCCACATGAAAGGTCATTATTGGGCTCGCATGCATGTCTGCAAAGCGAGAATGAAGATTCTGAAGAGGAGGTTGAGCGAAGCACTAAAACGGCGGAAAAGGCCTGATCCACTCCGGATTTTGGCCGAGGCTTCATTGGATGGGTATGATACATGATGGAGGGTCTTCGCTCCGAATTTGAGCAAATTCGGAGAAATTTTTGTCATTTTGAAATATTTTGGTCTAAAAACAGGTTTTTCAGCTATACGGGTAGCGCGTCGATGTGCTCACTTTTGTTCGGGACACTTGCTGAAGGAAATATTTGCATTTTTGGGTTTTTCATAGTAAGTTATGCATGCTCAGGAATTTCCGAAGCATTTCATCAGGTTCTGGATGGTCAAAAGCCCCAAAAACACCATGAAAACCACCTTGCTGCCACCTTTTGCACCAACAGGAAGTACTTCTGGGAGAATGAAGTTTTGGAGGGGCAAATGAGCTGAAAATTGGGAAATTCCACTTGGGTTGGATAGCCAACATCCAGGGATTTCCAACAAGCTATCATGAGCTCAATTTGGATGCCAGGAAGTGCCTCAAAATCAGGCTGAAAAGCGCGCTACCCATATAGCTCAGGCACGCTACCCATATAGATTTTTGGCTGAATTTTCAACTTCCAGCTCAGAATTTCGGCCAGTTGGGACCAGTTTTGCTTGTGGATGAAATTTTTGGGTTTTCATGATGTAAATTGATGGTTGGCATGTAAATTTGGCTTACTTTTACCTATTCTAGAAGATTCACTCTCAAAAAAGTGAAAATCATGTAAATGAATCAGTTTCCACTCTTTTAGAGGCAAGTTGTTAGCTGCCTAGATTTTAGCTCCTTGATTAGAATTTGGTTGAAACTGATCCCTGAAGAAGGAATTTGACCCCTAGAGGCATGGGAAGGGGTTAGGATTCTCTATATGATGTAATTTCTCAATCATTTTCAGAGGTTGGAGAGGTTGGACTCTTGGGAAACTTTTGGCACACTATTGTACATATTTTTCATATTTTGGCTAAGGAAAGATCAGAGGTTTTGCAGCACCTGTTGGGATTCTTGTGGCTTTCAGTTCTTGATGGTGTTTTCTCTCAATTTATTGTAATTTATTTCATGTTTAATGTATGCCATCCCTTCTTATGCTTCTGAAACTAAAATGAATGAGTAGATGAGGTTGAATCCATTGTTTACAGTGCTCTGCCTTTGAATTCGTTTAGTTTTACATGTTTTCGCCTGTTTGAAAAGGATCCATTTTCATCCTTTCCCTTTTCAGCTCCTTTTCGTTCTAATCTATCCATATACCCAAACAAAAGCATCAATACTATTGCCTACCTCGCCCCAACTCGAACTCTGCAAAGATCTGGCCTTATCCCCGGACCCAAAATTGTTTTTTCCCATTTCTCCAACAAAAACCCACAAAATCAAAATCAAACATTCCTATCTCTTTACTAGCCTAAAATCAGTATTCATTGTTCATTATAAGTCATCTCAGCCCCTTTGAAAATCCTTTGCCGAGATAGACCCGGAGAGAGCCCTCTCCTGTCCTCGTAGGGCTAGCTACGAGGCTGAGCGTGGTTTGATGTAGCCTTGAGTTTTACCTTATTTCAGCCTAAGGTAGATTTGAGCGCTAACATAGTGGCGACCATACTGGGGAAGAAATTGGTTTTCTAGTTAGTGTTGATTGATTTATAGCTACAGACGGAGCCTGAAGTCACGCCAGGTATCTTTCGAACTTCTCTTGCTCTGCGAGTGCATAGTAGATAAACGCTGCTTCAGTCGATCTCCGGTCTAGCTTGTAATCGTAACACTTAACTTATAAATTGCCCCAGTACATGTATCGAGTTCAGATCTGATGGTTGATGGTGGACAACGATTAGACATAAGAAGGCTGAAATCATTCACCTGGTGACTCCAATTCAAAGTCTGGAGGACTGACTCTTTCTCTGAGAAAATGGAAGGATCTTACACAAAGTTCAGGTATCTAAAGTGGAATGGTATTCATGATCTAATCTACTTTCTTGTAAATTACTTCGTTGCTGGTCTTGAAGCTGTCCTGAAAGTTTTTCAAAATTTGTTGTATGAGAAAGGTGATCAAAATCTTCACTCGACCCATTCAAAAAGTGTAAATGTTGAGTTTCCCTTTGATCCTGGTCTCCTTACTTTTCCCACATCTTATGTTGACTCTCTTCAGAGTGATGAGCCAGAAAATCAAGCTGATCCCGCAGCTCTTGTACATACCCCTACACCTTGTAAAATTCCGGATCGGTACAAACCTCTTGTTTTACCTTCTGTTCTTCATGCTTTCCCTAAAAATTATGACCTATATCTACCAAGATTTGACAGTGAATGTAACAATGTCAACGCTGAGCAACATGTGCAGAATGTTGAGACTTTTCTAGATCTTTTTGAAGTTGATGAAGAAGATGTTAGTATCAGACTTTTTGCTCTTTCTTTGCAAGGCCAAGTGAAGAGTTGGTTTAAAGCCCTGCCTGATGCGAGCATCTCAGATTTCCAGCAGTTCGTCACAGTTTTCCTCGACAGGTGGATGATCGAACATAATTTTTTGTTGATTATAGAAGAGTATAACCAGCTGAAAAGATTGCCTCAATGATTACAACGATTTTACGCGAGGTTGTAAGTATATTTTCCGATGCCGAACGTATAATACCTTCTCCTAGATCTGCTCTCTTGCACTACCCGGGTGCCTTTGATCCGGAAATGGAGTTTCAGCTAAGAGAAAAGAATATTGCAACACTTCACGAGATGCAGAACAAGGCAGTGAATGTAGAGGCTCATTTGCTGATCCGGAGGGCAAGGTTGAAGGAAGAAGAAAAGAAGAATGTTTCAGAGCAGCTGACACCTTCAGAGGACAAGCTTGATCTTTTCGTAAGTGCAGTAGAAGAGATGGTGCAGAAAATGACTGCAAAAAATGAAAATGACATTCAAGAACAAGTGGCTGACCCAAAACATTTTGTTTCTGATCCCATTTGTCATAGTGATTGTTTTATAGATCATTGTGAAGAAGAGAGAGCTGTTGATATGATGTGAATGTTTGATGATGTGTTGTATACTGATAATTTGCCTCAGTTTGATCAGTATGATGATGATTATGTTCTCCAAACAGAAGCTAATCTTGCAGACAAATCAGTAGCTAGTTTGTGCGAGGAGGAAGTTCACTTTCAGCAGCTACAGTGATCAACCGATGCATATCAGCTATGGCAATGATGAGGAAAGTGCAGAAAATTTTGATGTAAGTGAAGGATCTTTTCCTTTTTGTTTTGATTCATTTCAGTTCATCAGAGACAACTACCATGCAATCAGAAATCAAATGTCAACAAGTCTTGATCTGGACCATCTTGAGCGCAATGAAAACCTTGTTCAAGATTTCTCATATTCAGATTTTCAGCCCTCCAAAGCCATTGATTTTCAAGTTGCAGATGAAGACATGGAAGCTGGTACATGTGATCAAATGATACAAGGTGACTCCGTACCATTCTGTTTTGAATCATTTCAGCTTTTGAGAGAAAATTTGCATAGTAAATCTTCAAATGAGCAGCCTGTAAGAAATCAGCAATCTCTCAGTGTTAATGTTGAGGATGAGACAGATAACGAAATTCTTGAGGAGCCTGTAGCATCAGATTTGCAGCCAACAAATGAAATTGAAGGTCAGATTACAGATGAAGATGTGGAAGATGAAATACATGATTTGATGATGCAGGAAAATTCTATACCCTTTTGTTTCGAGGCATTTCAGTTTATAAGGCAGAATATTCATAATATATCTCAAGGAAAAGAGGAACAGCCAGTAGGATTTCATACAGTTTCAAGGGATACAGTGCAGTAGTCTTCTCAAGTTTTTGATGATCCTATTGCTCGTGTGTTGGATGATGTTTGCTGTAAAATTTTTCCTTCATTAGCTAACCATGTGCCGGAAAAGAATGTTGATGATAATCTTATTCAAAAGTTGCCTTCATTGTCTTGTCTAACAGATTTTTCATTACAAAGCTCTCATCAAGGTTTGCAGTCATATGAGGATATTAATAAAGGAGACTTTTGCTCTGTCTGGAATCAGCAACGGAGTTTGGTATTTCATGAATTTCAGGATCTTTTTGAAAGCTTGCTGCAATCACCAAAGAAAAGCACCGCAGATGTGAGGAAAAGTTTAAGATCAAGGTATGGAGATTATCTGGACCAGAGCTATGTTTATGAAGATCCATTCGCAGTATTCTTGCAGTCATCCAGTCAATTTATGCTTTGCAAGTTTATCAGCAGTCCACTTGGTTCAAAGTTTCCATGGGAGTTGCCTTTCAGTAGTTATTTCTCGTTGTTCATAAGCAAGCATTTGGGAAGAAATCAAGCAGCAGCGAGCATGCTTAAATGGTTGCATTGGCTGTTCCATTACACTTGATCGGGTGGTGTAAAGCACAATTAGAGTAGGTTGTATTGAATAAGCTCTACTTTGAGCATATTTCCAGTTTGTCGGTTGTGTTTAAGTATCGAGTTAGTTTCTAGTTGAGTGAGATTCAATTTGTGTCGTCAAGTCATCAGTTTTCAGTCATGCATTTCAGTTTGAGTTTTTTATTCCATTGCCCAATGGATAAGGCACTGGTCTGCTCTCCCAAAGATCTGTCATTCTTGGCACCTCCAAGGAGCTACCATCCCCATTGGAGCCAATGTTAGAGTCAGCCTTTGCAGCTTTCCTTCAGTGATCAAACATGCTCTTACAAAGTGATTTTAAGGTGTCAAGGTCAAATTTTGTCATTTCAATGAGTCTTCAAGAAAAATTTGGTCACTAGGCATTAGGTCTAGGGGTTGCTTTTACTCCTGTCAAATTTGTCCAAATGTCGGTCCATGTCACCATTCAGCTGAGTGTACCATCATTCAGAGGGTTTTCATCATCATTTCAAGTTCTGTTGGGTCATTTTACATCTTGTTCATGCTTTAGTTGTGCCTAGGTAAGGTCCATTTCCCTTCCTGATGTTCATACACCTTCCCCTATCATTAGTGTACCTTATTAAACACTTCCCATCACTGAGATTCCCCAAATTCCTCATTTTTGCACAAACCCTAGTTTCTTGCCACAACTTGGCAATTTTCTAGGCTAGGCCTGTGTTTTGCCCTTTTGGACCCCTTCCTCTCACTCAATCTCTGAGATTCCACTTTCCCCTACTTCCTAACATCCCCCCCTACTTCCCAAAATTTCTCCAAGAATTTAGAAGCCCCTTATCCCCTTCATTTCGCTTCATTTCGACAAAATCCCTTGTTTCACACATCGGGATAAGTTTCACTCAAAAGATGTTTCAGAGCAATCAAAGATGAATTTTGGAAACCTGAGAGAGGTTTTTGTCCAAAACATGCCAAGTAAGAAAACCCTCTTTCACTTTTTACACAGGTATCATGGTTTTAGAGAAATGTCAAAAATATCGTTGCCTCAGGAGAATTGAATGCACCTCTGAAGTGACCTTGGGAAAATCAAGATTTCTCCTAGCACAGTTGGCTAAATGACTTGCTTGATGAGTCAAAGGATAACTAGACACAAATATATTTCCAATGAGCTATCATGAGCTCAATTTGGAGTTGAGGAAGACCTTCAAAAGTTGACTGCAACAGCGCTCTGCCTTGAGGCAGCCTCAGTCTGCTCATTTTGACAAGTTTTGGGATATTTGATTTATGACAAGGAAAATGAAGTCCAAATTTAAAAATTCCACTTGGGTTGGAAATTAGACTCCAAGATATTTCCAACGAGCTATCACATGCTCAGCTTGGACACCGGGAAGGCCGCCAAAAGCCTCCTGCAAAATGCACTATGTAGCGCGCTACCCATACAGGAGGCGCGCTACCCATATAAGGTGCGCTACCCACTTAACCATTCCAGCCATTTGCAGAGAACACGGGCGCTACCCATACAGTGACAGAGCCAAAAAATTTTGTCTTTGCGTCCGATTCCGAGCTCAAACACCTCCATCCACTTGCAAACAGGTTTTTAATCATTGCTCAGTGATTTTTGAAAGAGGTTTTGGTATTTTTTGAAGTTGGGAAACAAGCATTGCTTGAGGAGAAATCTATAAACCCTATGTTCATAGAAAATTCAATTCTCAGGGTTTTAAAAGATATAGTGATAGTCTAGTGAAGGGTTTGTAAATTTTTGTGATTGGTATATGTGCTCATACCTATATTGCTTGTTGCGCCCTGGCACATTATGTACATCATCCTCACGCCTTTTTGCCATTCTACCACTGCTATCACATCCTTCCATGTTTTCACATAGTCTCATGTTGACTTGTCCATATAGTCTCATGTTTTCACATAGTTTTTTGCCATTCTACCACTGTTGTCCTTGCTATTGTTTCATTGCCAAACACAAACACAGTCCATTGACAAATCCTTGACCAGCATTGCAAAGACTGTACCATACATTACACTGTCTACTCATTTGTCAAAATTTTCTTGTGATCAAAACAGAGACTGTTTTATGCCACTAAAACAGAGCTATTACCACTGTCACTTGTTTTCTTATGATGTTTTGGTACATGTGCAATATATTTGGGTTTTGAGCATACATTGAAACTTTGACTTCACTACACCTATGTCAACATACATATTGCAGACATCTTGTTTTCAAAGCCATGAGAGGTCTGCTTTCAAGCCGACGGGGAGTATGATGATTCCCACGGCCCGAGGGCATTACTTGAGAGGATTTCATCTCCGACGACTTCACGGTGCCACGCCGCCTCCCACGGTAGTTTATGATGAGGAGAGCCTTCACATCGACCGGACATCCTGGTCCGAGCATACCCAGGTGCTCCATTGTTTCGCAACATGCGGCCCGAGGCACGGGGCCTTGTTGCGGCTTCTGCCCAGCAGTATTATCTGCACCCGGGGTGGAAGGGGTCTCGTTGACTCCATCAGCCGAGCGAGTATTATCTCCACATGATGTGGAAGGGGTCTCACCTTCTTCTTCAGCACAGGTACAGATTCAGGACAGGGGCAAGAGGCCCATGCATGATGAGGGCCCATCAGGAGGCCGGGACACGGATTTCACAATCATTGATGTTGATGCGAGCTCTCCTAGCTCGAAGCTGAAAGAGATCATCCAGGAGCAGAGGGCCGAGAGTAAACTGCAAATATAGGTGGAGAAGAGCTCGATGGGTGATAAACTGCAGAGCGTGCTGACAAGCGACTAGAGGATGAGCACACACTTTATGAGCTGCGTCGAATCCGTGAGGATCGACAATTGGCCCGGAAGAGACCCGGAGACATGACACCAATCAATCGAGATTCTGTACTCACGCATGTTAACATTCATCTAGAGAAGTTGTTGGAAAAGGCCAATAGAGAGAAAGACATGCTTCGCCACATGAAAGGTCATTATTGGGCTCGCATGCATGTCTGCAAAGCGAGAATGAAGATTCTGAAGAGGAGGTTGAGCGAAGCACTAAAACGGCGGAAAAGGCCTGATCCACTCCAGATTTTGGCCGAGGCTTTGTTGGCTGGACATGATACATGATGGAGGGTCTTCGCTCCGAATTTGAGCAAATTCGGAGAAATTTTTGTCATTTTGAAATATTTTGGTCCAAAAACAGATTTTTCCGCTATATGAGTAGCGCGTCGATGTGCTCACTTTTTTTCGGGACACTTGCTGAAGGAAATATTTGCATTTTTGAGTTTTTCATGGTAAGTTATGCATGCTCAGGAATTTCCAAAGCATTTCATCAGATTCTGGATGGTCAAAAGGCCCAAAAACACCATGAAAACCACCTTGCTGCCACCTTTTGCACCAGCAGGAAGTACTTCTGGGAGAATGAAGTTTTGGAGGGGAAAATGAGCTCCAAATTGGGAAATTCCACTTGGGTTGGATAGCCAACCTCCAGGGATTTCCAACGAGCTATCATGAGATCAATTTGGATGCCGGGAAGTGCCTCAAAATCAGGCTGAAAGGCGCGCTACCCATACAGCTCATGCGCGCTACCCATATAGATTTTTGGCTGAATTTTCAACTTCCAGCTCAGAATTTCGGCCAGTTGGGACCAGTTTTGCTTGTGGATGAAATTTTTGGGTTTTCATGATGTAAATTGATGGTTGGCATGTAAATTTGGCTTATTTTTACCTATTCTAGAAGATTCACTCTCAAAAAAGTGAAAATCATGTAAATGAATCAGTTTCCACTATTTTAGAGGCAAGTTGTTAGCTGCCTAGATTTTAGCTCCTTGATTAGAATTTGGTTGAAACTGATCCCTGAAGAAGGAATTCGACCCCTAGAGGCATGGGAAGGGGTTATGATGCTCTATATGATGTAATTTCTCAATCCTTTTCAGAGGTTGGAGAGGTTGGACTCTTGGGAAACTTGTGGCACACTATTGTACATATTTTTCATATTTTGGCTAAGGAAAGATCAGAGGTTTTGCAGCACCTGTTGGGATTCTTGTGGCTTTCAGTTCTTGATGGTGTTTTCTCTCAGTTTATTGTAATTTATTTCATGTTTAATGTATGCATCCCTTCTTATGCTTCTGAAACTAAATGAATGAGTAGATGAGGTTGAATCCATTGTTTACAGTGCTCTGCCTTTGAATTCGTTTAGTTTTACATGTTTTCGCATGTTTGAAAAGGATCCATGTTGATCCTTGCCCTTTTCAGCTCCTTTTCGTTCTAATCTATCCATATACCCAAACAAAAGCATCAATACTATTGCCTACCTCGCCCCAACTCGAACTCTGCAAAGATCTGGCCTTATCCCCAGACCCAAAATTGTTTTTTCCCATTTCTCCAACAAAAACCCACAAAATCAAAATCAAACATTCCTATCTCTTTACTAGCCTAAAATCAGTATTCATTGTTCATTATAATTCATCTCAGCCCCTTTGAAAATCCTTTGCCGAGATAGACCCGGAGAGAGCCCTCTCCTGTCCTCTTAGGGCTAGCTACGAGGCTGAGCGTGGTTTGATGCAGCCTTGAGTTTTACCTTATTTCAGCCTAAGGTAGATTTGAGCGCTAACATACATCACCAAACAGTTTATGCCAGATGAAACATGCCCTCAAGATCTTTTTTGCGTGGATCACCAGCTATAGTGTCTGCCACATATCCCTTCGTGGAATTCAGAAATCACTTGGTCCACCTCTTGCTCTATTAAACACAAGAGTAGGATCCCCGCCACGTCTTTCCAGTAAAGTCGCCCATTGGCCACGATATAATTTTGAGACTTCAACCTTAGGGTGCGGTACTTGGCCTTATCATAGTTAGGAGGACATCTTAGTGATAACAGGTATTCCACTATATCTTTATACCATGGGGAGAGAAGGTACTTCACGTGTGTTTTTTGCACAGAGGATTTTATGCCTTGATGTGAACTTGTGCCCTCCCGTGCCTCTCCTCTTGTCGTAGACAGATTTATCCCCAAAGCTTGACAGTTGGATTCAGACAAGATTTTGGCCAACCCTTGGCCTTTAATGAGCTTGGTAGGCTTTATTTCCAGTTCATACTCCTGAATCTTGGCTATCCACTTGCCCCTTCTTCCTTCACTGTGGCCCTGTACCAAAACATCCTTCACCATTGTTGTGGGAACATAGGCAGTTATAACAGATTGTAATAGATACACCCGGAATGAATTTATAGATTTGACCAGGGCATAAGATTGCTTCTCCAGGATATCATATTTTAGCTTGGCGTCTCACAGGACTTGGCTAAATAACGCAATGGGCTGCTCATGTCCTTCGAACTTTTTCTATAGAAGCACTGCAGCTATTGTGTGAGGAGATGCGAAAGAGAAAATTAGGAACGAATTCCCATAATCTGGACCGGGCAGCACTGGAGCTCATGAAAAGGCCTATTTGTTTCTAATGAGGGATTCCCTGGATTCAGGAGTCCATATAACTTCATTGTTCTTCTTCAGCATCCCAGTGATATTTCGGACAATCTCAGCATAGTTGGGAATGAACCTTCTAAGGAAATTTATTCTTCCTAGGAACACCTGTATCTCATTCTTGTTTATTGGTAGGGGAATGTCATTTATTTCCTCTACCCTCTTCAGATCAATCTTCACTCCCTAATTAGTCACTATGTGCCCTAGTAAATTTCCTTTCTCCAAGGCAAACGTGGATTTCTAAGGATTTAGATACAGACCATACCTACGACATTTTTCAAAGGTTCAATGAAGGTGCTCGATGTGTTCAACATCACTCTTTGAATTGACGGTGATGTCATCTAGGTAAATCACCACAAATTTTTCTTTCTCTCCTATGAAATAAATGTCCATCACACGCTTAAATGTAGCACCGACATTTATCAGGCCAAAGGGCATTTGGGCATACATGAAGGTTCCCCAAGGCGTGGTGAATGTCGTCTGCTTCTAGTCTTCGAGGAACACTGCTACCTGATTATATCCTGAGAATCCATCCATCACGGACATGCGAGAGGATCCCACCACCTTTTGCAGGATGTGATCCATATTTGGGAGGGGATAGTTATTTTTCAGAGAGGCTTGGTTCAGATTGTAAAAATCCACGAAGAGTCTTATTTCACCATTTTTCTTCCTTACTGGCACCAATTTCACCACCCACTCGGAGTATATTAAACCGACAATGATCTTGGCTTGCAACAGCTTCTTTATTTCCTTCTCGATCGTTGAGAGGAGAAGGGGATTGATCTGTCTCAGCTTCTTCTTATGATGCTTCGCATCTTATTTCAGAGGTATTTTATGTTGTATAATATCTATGTCAAAAGTCTTGAGGTCCTAGTATGACCAGGCGAAGACATCTTTATATGATTGGAACAAATTGAGATAATGACCTTGGTATTCTTCAAGAACCCCTTTTGACAGCTTTACCACCTTCGGATCTTCTTCTGTCCCAATATTCACATCCCTAACAGGCTCATCAAGGGTCATTTTGTTGGGGTCTACTAGGACGTCGTTATTTTCAAACAATCTCTCCAATGACACAAGCCCCTTGGGGATGACATTTCCCTTTAATTGCAAAACCCGGTGTCTAGCCAGTGTCTCCTCCCACCTGGTTTTTGGCTCTTCACAGTCATCCTTGGGGACTGAATCGATCACCATATTTGAAAATTCGCCTACCATTTCCATGAAACATTAGACCTGTTATTCATCCTTGAAGACTTGCCAATGCTTTATGATGTCTGGGACGGAAGGGCGGTATCACACTTCAACCTCATATCTGAGCAAAGGATTCTGCGGGGGAAAAAAATTAGTAACAGACACAGCTAGTGAGTTTTCCATTCCATTATGATCCCTTGACATGAACTAAATATTAAATCAATAAAATAAGTCCTCAACTAAATCCCATATCTCTTTCCTATAGGCTCTGAGGCGCAGGTGTTTAGCTTGGCATTGGTTCCAGACGTGTCTCACTACAAGCTCTAAATCTCCAAACACCTTGAGGCTTTGTATGTTCGTATTCCATGCTGTCTGCAACCCCATCAGTAGTGCTTCATATTCGGCTAGATTATTTGTGGCTTTGAATTCAAGCTTAAAGGAGATGGGAACCAATCATCCCTCTGGGGATATCAAGAGTACCTTGGCTCCATTTCCTTCTCTTGAGTTAGCTTCATCAAAATGCAAGGTCCATATCTTGCTTTCCTCTCTACTCATAGTATTCTCCTGTATCATAGGAAAACTCTTCGTTTCTTGCAGGAATTTTACATCCTCCTCCAACATAAGACAAGAGAATGCACCCTCCTTACCATAGACCGAAGAATTTGTGGAACCATTGGCTTTGGTGACCATCTTCACAAATCTGGATTCCCAGTATAATCTTCTCTCCTCCCCACTGAACACTACAATAGTGGCATAGGTGAGGTTGAGCTTTATGGATCCTCTAATATTGGTACCCCAGGATCTGGACAACAACATTCCAAATCCAGCTAGGATATCGGCCACAAAAATTTCCATTACCACGCTTTTTGCCAGAATCTGGGATAAATTTACTACTACATCTTTTATCATGCCCAATCATTTCACCCTGTTGGAATCAAACAAATACAGATCTTTATATAGCCTGGTGACCTGCAATCCCAACTGCTCCATGATAGATAATGGCAATAGATTATGCGAAGCCCTCAAATCTAGCATGCAGTTGTGTAGTAACAGGTCATGTATAACTAGAGTCACATAGAATGGGGGAGTGGCTGAGTCCATCTCTTCTACATGAGGTCCAAAAACCACCATGGGTTTTTCTTCTTGGAGACTGAGGTTCTCACGGACAGGGCCTACACCCTGGGGCAGCATGAATTGAGAAACTTGGGCCTTATATGAGGGTTTTTTTAAGAGCTCGGTCAGGGGGAAAAGGATCTTGATCTTTTCTATTTCTTTCTGCACGCTAAAGGTCGTGGGATATTTTTTTGTGACAACTTATTTGAACTCATCTTGAGGAGGGTCGGGTAGTTTCAAGGGTATAGTTGTGGATATCTCATTTCGGGGAGGATCAGAACCTAGCTTTGTGGAAGTGGGCGCAGTGACCTTAGGATGTGCAAGCTCTTCTAAAGGCTTCTTCCCCTTACTGGAAGAACTAGAAAAGGTCTCTCTACTTGGTATTGATTCTTCTTTTTGTTCTTGCACTTAGGTTCTCTTTTTAGAGGACCTGAGGTCATACTTATTATGGAGTTGAGCTTGCATGAAGTCCATAAACTGCCTGCAGTAATTATCAATATCTCGATCCTCTCGGGGGACTTCCTTTTCTTCTAGTCCACCTTACAAGGTGAGTTCACCTTCTTCATATTCTAAATAAGTGAGGAATTGATCTTTTTGGCTGTCAGTTACTTCCTCGGCTTGTCCCTCGGTTTCCCCTTCTAGGTATAGAGAAGGATGGATGTGATCTTACTGTTCTTTCTTTTCTCGCTGCAACAACTGTGTAGGGGGCTTCTGGTACTAGGGATTAAACCCATGGTGTGGAATCATTTGGTTAGGATTAGGAGGGGAATTATTGGCCTCTAATTCAAGCTTCACCAACTTATTTGAAAAGTTCTTGATCAAGTTATTCATCTCTTCGATACTATACTCCTGTCATTCTCTTTCTTGATTAGAGGTAGAGGTCTCTTCCCTACCCCTTCTTCTGGCTTCATTCTCTGTATTGCCTTTGAATTTACCAGTAGAAGTGAAGTTTGCATTAACCTCCAGTGCATTAGTCTGAATCTGATCCAGAGAGGCAGACTTTATTTCTCTTAGGGTGAACCCAAACTCTGGTTCAAAAGCTCCAGTGAATACCACATTAGCAACTGCTTGGGGAGGCTTTATTTCAGCAAGAATATTATTACAAAGCTGGTTGAACCTCTTTATAAATTATGTTACATCCTCATTTTGTCTCTTTTTAAGGGCATTGAACTCTGTGAGGACATATCCATGGTCCCTCCTCTCTCCTCATTTTTGTGTGAAGAAATTCTCCATTTCCTCCCAAGTGGTGACTACATTATTAGAAATAGATTTGAACCACTTTCGAGCCTCTCCATCCAAGGATTAGACGAAAATCCTCAACACCACATCTAGGTGATCCACATTCATGTTCTCAGCAAAGGCACAGAAGTCTTCAATATATTTTTGCATAGAAGTGCTACCTTCACCGGTGAACCGAGGCAAGAGCTTTAGGTAATCTTGAGGCATGTCATGCGATACTTGAGGTAAAGCCAATGGAGCATATTTGTTGAGGAGGAAGTTGAGTACATCCATGAGGGGTGGTGGTGGTAAGTTCTGAGGATGATTTGGTTGTGGTACAACAGCTATATGCTGAGTAGAGGTTTGGAGAGTGGAGGTTTGGATATTTGTCTGTAATGAGCTCTGAGGTGCTATAACTTCTTTGAATTCTTCAACTTCTATATTAGGGTGCAAGGGGGGTAAAGAAGTATCAGCGGATTTGGCTTCGTTTCTTATGTATGAACTGGCTAAAGCAGAGGTTTCTGGAGGGTACTCGAGTACACGGGCTATGGATCCAGGACCATAGATATTAGTTCTCTGAGAAGAGGAAGGTGAAAATTCTAGAGAAAATGAGGGTGGGTCACCCTGGATGGGCTGCTTCTCTCTCGAGACTCTCTTAAATATAATCTTCTTAGGATTAGATACAGGAGAGCCCTTCTATTGAGAATTATATGCTCGGGTATGAGGCCTGGTTTAAGCCAGTATTACACTTGATTTTAACTTTAATAACAGTGGAATCGCCAAGGTGAGGGCTATGCAACTCTCAATCCTTTGTGCTCACCTAATTGAAGGGTGAAGATAATGTCATATCCCAGGGAAAGGTTTTCTAATTTGTTCCCCAGAAACGGCGCCAAAAAGATGTTGTAGATCCTAGAGACAGCCTCGAGTTACAAAAATACTAGTTCCTAGGACATCTTAAAATCAAAGGTTAAAAGTGGGAAATCGATATACATACCTCTGACAGGATATAGTTCAAGAGATCATGGTTTTGGTGGTTCGAGAATTGAGAAGACCATTTGAGTCTGTTTTAGGTGAATTCCCCTAACAGTGAGAGGGCTTAAGAGGCTGTGATACTGATGGATTTTATATGGGCCAAGTATAAAACAATGAGCAGAAGCTTTAAAATATGTAGAGGTGTTGAGAGAGAACTTAGAAGGACCTCACAAAAGACAGGCTTAAGAAGATTAAGAATCAGTCTCCCGTAAACTCAGAGTAAATGGATATGAATGAGGTGTGAACAAGAACAGAGGTTCGTGGAGCAAAAATTAAGGGAGTTAAACAAGCTTAATACATGATCTTTAACACCTAAGTGTTATGTAAACACAAATTCATGAATAAAATTGTATACTACCAATAGCTACATTACACAAACCTTCAATGCATAATTGCACGAAAAATGATTATACTTAAAAAGGAGATCACTAATAACATAAGGAAACAAATACAAACTACTCATTGATCCATCTGGAATCAAAATATCAACTCTGCATTCAAATTAAATTCAGACAGCTCTCCCAAATATGTGTCTCAGAGCGCAGGGAGCACAATCATACAAAACTACAATAGATTTCTTCAAAATTCCTAAACCTTACTTTCATCTTAGAACTTACTATATATAGAGTTTTCCTGGAGGGGCTACAGTACTTAATCATTTATGATAGACTCATATCTATGAAAACAAAACATGCTACCTAACTTGTAGAGAGTACATCGAGCAATTAATTCTGTACTGAGGTATTTAAAACAGGAATGGGCGAGAATTAAAAAAAGAATGGGGTGAAATTGAGATTCCACTAGCCAAATCATGAAAATTAAACTAAAAACAGAAAGGACATGATCCCCCATTGAGGCCACTTATGGGGCCTCTATAACGGTATGGCGAGGAGCAGTTGTAGGTGGGCAGGCATGGATGTCATCGCATGACTTCTCCTACTACTTGAAAGTCCTCTGATTTCCCCTCAATCTGTTGTGAAGTGGCAGTTGTACTGTGCGTGCCTCTATCTTTAGTGGAGAACTCCTGAGTAACCTAAATAGACCACCCCTGCATGTTCCATGCAGAAGCCCATGTTGTATTTGAATTGCCAACCGGAAACCAGATTTTGGAGGGGGTTGAGAGTGTTTTTCGGTATTGGATGGGGAGGGTGGGTGGAGAAATGCAACGAGGATCGTTGGATGTATGGTGGGCATGCAGATATGGATGAAAAATGGGAGGCGATGAGGGGAAGGAAATGACATGGAGGGTAAGCAGGACTGGACCGTCAACACATATCGCAACTTATAGTGTTCAGTTATAAGCGCAGATGGTGTAAACACTGAACATTGTCAAGTGCAACGCAAGGGGGAGGAGAAGAATGACATGGAAGGGAAGGAGTAGGACCGAAACGTAGCGCATATCACAACTTATAACGTTTATTTATACATTGTGGGGGTTAAATTTCAGGATTTTCAATATGTGGGGAGAGGGACCCACTGGCTATCGACAGAGTGCTATGAATCGGCGAAGGTTTAAGCGGTAAGTATTATAAACCTTATATGGTATATGTATTGCAATGACTTATAAAGCGGAGGTGGAGCTTCGGGGTGGGGCCGACTTACCGCATCGCAAAGTAAAATGGATAGACTTGCAGGTGAGCACAATGGTAAGTCAACGCGATGTGATATTACAATCGAAAATCGGTGATCACAATATTTAGAGTTTTAGTCTCTTTTCCAAATACGTAAAGTTTGCGAAATGCGATGAGTTCCGACTTATGATCGCGACCGGGAATTGGGAAGCGAAGCAATGGAAAAGCAATGAAAAGGTAAATTTTGATGTTTTTTCAAAGGAAAAATGAAATGGAAAGGAAAGGGTGGCGGGGATTGGGTCCCACATCATATCGCATCGATGAATTTATAAGTTTTTGCATTTGATTGTTATAACAAAAATGTTGCGAAAACGATATGCGACGAGGCATATGTGGTCCCACCAAAGGTTTGGACAGGTTTTTTCATATCTATGATATAACGATAAGGCTTAATATAACAAGACAGTTCGTGGAATTCTTTCCCCTTTCATATTTTTTCCCACCTTCACGACTTGACCTGCATGCATGCATGACTCTGCCATTTGCTCTTGTTTCTCTCTAACTACTTCTCTACCACTGCCATGTGATTTCCTTATAGGGAACGATGTTCCATGTCATGTGTATTCATAGGCTAATAGTACAGATTAGTCAAATTTTGGTCAAACTGTGGTAAATATATCACACATGTGGTTGTATGGACCAGTCAAAAAAATGGTCAAACTTGGTCAAACCCTCACACGTGTGGCCTCTAAGAGCATAAGTGAAATGATAAAGAAAGTTGAACAAATTTCTCCTTTTCAGGAAATTTCTCCTCCACTAGAAAGGTTATCAATGAGTGATTAGGAGATCATGTCCATTACTCACAAATGCTCAAAACTGAAATTGCTCAAAAGTGTTTGCAACCTTAGCCACCGAAAACGTCTCATTGTTACGATTTTGGCGTTGTGGACGGTTCGAAAAACAGAGGTCGTATGAAGAATTTATTAAGGTTTGAAAAGCCCAGTAAACTCCAAAAAAATGACCTTTGACTAATTTTGAATTTGTATACAAAATTTTCAAAAAAAATATTATTTGAAAAAATATTTTTATTATATGGTTTATTGGGCCAATGAGCTAGTGCCACGTGGCCAGCCCGGAGGATGCCACGTGGCACTAGGCTAGAGGTCTAAAGTTTTATCAAAATTGTTTTAGAGACTATGGGGTTGGAACGTGGGACCTCCCACACTCAACACACATGCCTAACCATTCCGCCTACGGTATGGTTCTTAACCCCTAAGGGCGCCACTTTTATTGGAACCTTCGTTTGAGTTTCACTAGCGGCAAAAGGGGGCCAGCCCCTAGGGGACCAGCCCCCACTCCACGATATCATGTGTCAAGAATCGAGCACTGATCCAAACCGCGGCAGCTAGGAAACTGTAACCTTCTATAGGTAGGTTGGACCTGCCACATGATGGGGTTTCAAAAAATTAAGAGTTAAGGTTGCGGAACCATGATACATGGGGTTCCAAGAAACCACGCAGCTAGGAAAACCAGAGGTTAACCCGGCGAGCATTCACATGCGGGTTCAAATTTAATGCAACTGTTAGTCCGCCAGTGGTTTTGGCTGGTAGACCTCCAAGTTCAGCGACGGTTTCTATTTTTTCGGCGTTAACTGGAGTTCCTCCAGTTTTGGAGGAGCTTTCTTAGGAGACATTGGGCTATTTATTGTTTTGGCCATAACTCTTTGGATATTCTACCATATTTTATGAATGAATAGTAATTTTTGGGTAATTTCGATATTCTGAACACATTGGAAGAGGTTTCAGAGCCATCAGAGGTCATCTTGTGCAGGTTTTTCTTCAAGAGCAGTCAAGGAGCCACTAGGGCCACTAGGGTGTTTCAGTGTATTGAGCGTCCATTCTCTATTTTATGCATATGAATAGCCATTCCTGACTAATTCAAGAATTATTAAGCTATTTTTCTAGACATCATAGCCATTTGAGTCTTTTTATCACATGGAATTACCATTTTTTAGCAATAAGATATGAGGGACATGCCATTGGGAGTTGGACCAGTAGATGTAGCCTAGGAGGGGTGAACTTCTTCATCAAATTGCTGAGTATTGTCATATGTGATTCTTTATTCTCTATTATTTACTGTTGCGCAATGTTATACAAGCTAATTTACATCCTTTAACCTCACACGGAAATTTTTTTAACTAAGTTAAAATCATTTGTTTCACCTGCAAACTTCAGTGAACCTTATGCGCACAATTTAATTACTGTTTGGATACTTAGCACCAAAAAAATAATACATTCCATTCAGATCAAGCTAGTATCAAAGCTTAGGTTGAGCTTGAGTTAAGCTATAGTATTTTCTCTGTTAAAAATTTGTGCAAAGGATTTGTTTAACAGTTTGCATAATGACTCTTGCAAGCTGTGCAGAGCCATCCTGGGGAAAAAATTTTGTGAGTTTTAATGCTTACTAGGATGAAGATTAAGAGAGGAGAAGGTCAATTGGTGAAATTTCAAAGTAATCCTCAGCCAAGGAGGGAAAGAGTGTCATTATCACCACCTTCAATTTCACCTCAAAGAGAAGCAGAAGAAGCCATCTTCAAGGGAAGGAGAAATCCATGAAGAGGTGGATCCCAAAGAGGAAGAAAGAGTGTTTAGGAAAGAATTTCTTGACTTAACTGAAATGGTGAGATTCCTTTATCAAGAAAGGAATGAAAGAATAGAAGGAGAAGGATCCAAACTTCACAAGGAAGTTCAGGGATCGTTGGGAGGCCATAATAATGAAGATAAATCAAAGAAGGGTAATGGAGGAAATGGAGACAATGGAAAGTCTCCATCATCACCCTCATCTTCATCTTCATCATCCTCTACTTCATCTTCAGTACATCATCCATACAAGTCAAAGAAAATTGGTAAAAATCCTTTTCTAAAACTTGATGTTAAGTTTTAATTGCCAATGTTTGATGGTGAAGTTAATGCAGAAAAGATAGATAATTGGATTAGGAAATTAGAGGTCTATTTGAGAATTCAAAATTTTCATGATGATGACACCAAAATCCAACTAGATTCATTGAGAATGGAAGGTGCAACACTTGTTTGGTGGGAAGCAAAGACAAAGGAGGAGATCAAGAAATATGGTAAGATTATCTTATCATGGACTAATTTCATTACTGCAATAAAACAACAATTTTATCCATTAGATCACATGCAGAAAACCATATTGAACTGGAAAAATTTTACACAATTGAAAGGAAAAAATGTACAAGTGTATACTCAAGAATTTAGAAGAAGATCTCTTTTACTAGGAGTAGATTTTCATAGCCAAGATACTTTACTCAAGTATATAGGATGTTTACATACTTACATAAGACATACCATTCTCATGTTTAACCCTACAAGCCTAGATGAGGTTTGTGTTCAAGCCACACATTTAGAGGCAAGGGGAAAACAAAACTTAGATGGGAATGAGGAGAGTGAGTTTAAAGGAAAATGGAAGAAAAAGAGAAATGCAAATACTAGAAAAGAGAAGGGAAAATTCTTTTACAAACATTGTTCTAAAACAAGCCATGATGAAGACCATTGTTGGAAACTTCATCTAGATTTGAAACCAGAAAGTTTTAAAGCCAAAGAGAAAGCCAAGGAGAAAGGTAAGACAGTTGCAATAGTTGAACAAGACCTAAGTTCAGATTTAGGAGATGAAACAAAAATCATAGTTATGGCACTAAATAAATTGAAGGAGAAAGAGAATGAAAATAAACCCAATTCTAGTATTTCTAACTGTCACATAAAAGCTCCAAGTGAAGAAAAGAGAATTGAACTGTTTCATGTGAGGGTCATTTCCAAACATACCAAGGTTGACACATTGTTTGACAGTGGGTCACAAGAAAATTTAATCTCTGAAGACTTGGTCAAGAAACTAAACCTTGAGACCATTCTACATACGAAACCATATCCACTTGGTTGGATTTGTAAGGATGCAAATTTATAGGTTTCAAAGAAGTGCAAGTTGCGCTTTGCAATAACTGCACATTTCATTGACACAGTTTAATTAGATTTTGTTCTGCTTGATATAACAGGTATGGTGTTGGGCAGTCCTTACTTGTATGATAGGAAAGCTATCTTCCATCACCATGAGAAACAATACCATTTATTCAAAGATGGGAAGGAGTACTTTGTGAGAGCTCATAAAAAAAAAAAAAAAACTAGACTCTTCTTTATTTAATGCTGGGTAGATGAAGAGGCTCGTCAATGCAAGTAAGAAAAGAGAAGTTTTACATAATCCTTTTCATGTAAAATGTTGATATATGTAATGAGTTGTTTCAATTTGAAAGAATATGACAAGCAATTGCAGCAGTCAACTTCGGTGTTCAATGGTGTTGAAAACAAAGTGTCAGTGCAAGAAGTTGCAAAGGTCCAAGAGAGGGAAAAGCAACTTAACAAAGAAGGAACAAGATTTAGCAATGATCATTTCTGTTTTCAGAAAGACATGGTACTATGGTGAGGGAAATTGGTCAGGAATCGATACAATTTCAAGGCTAATTCAGCAAAAAATCGCCATAAGGACAAGATGCACGGTGAGAGTAATTTCAAGTTTCCTTTGATTAAAGACCAATGTAGAACAATATGTTTACTACAAATTTAAGTTGTTGTTCTGCAAATTCAGTAAATTTGCAACATGAAAATTTCAATTACAGCAATGGTTGATCAATGGAATGAAGGAAAAATTTGTCGTTTCATGAAAAGCTCCAATTAATGAAATTAGGGAAATTTGAGTGGATTAAGATTGGAAAAGTGGGGACACAGTCTCCTCATCTTCATGTTCATTATTCCAGAGATATTTTTGGGTCCAAAAGCTTCCCAGTGGTGAGGTGTGATCAGGAGATCATGTCCATTACTCAAAAATGCTCAAAAATGAAAGTGCTCAAAAGTGTTTGCAACCTAAGCTACCGGAAAGGTCTCGTTGTTGGGATTCTAGAGCCATGAACGGTTCACAAAACAGAGGTCGTATGCAGAAGTTATTAAGGTTTTAAAAGCCCAGTAAACTCCAAAAAAATGACCTTTGACTAATTTTGACTTTGTTTAAAAAAATTGCAAAAAATTATTATTTGAAAAATTTTTTTTATTATATGGTTTATTGGGCCAATGAGTGGGTGCCACGTGGCCAGCCCAGAGGCTGCCACGTGGCCCCATGCCGAAGGTCGAAAGTTTTATCAAAAATTTTTTGGAGACTATGGTTCGAACACGGGACCTCCCACACTCAACACACACACCTGACCGTTCCTCCTACGGGGTGGTTCTTAACCACTAAGGGCGCCACTTTTATTTGAACCTCCGTTTGAGTTTCACTAGCGGAAAAAGGGGCCAGCCCCCACTCCACGAGAGCACGTGTCAAGAACCAAGAGCCAATCAAAACTGTGGTGGCCAGGAAATCATAACCTTCGGCGAGTAGGGTGGACCTCCCACATGGCGGGGTTTCAAAAAATTAAAAGTTAAGGTTGTGGAACCGTGATACACGAGGTTCCAAGCAACGACGCGGCCAGGAAAACCAGCGGTTAACCCGTCGAGTGTTCACATGCGGGTTCACATTTAATGCAACTATCATTCCATTGGTAGTTTCGGCTGGTGGACCTCCAATTTCGGCGGTGGTTGCTATTTTGTCAGCGTTAACTAGAGTTCCACCAGTTTTGGAGGAGCTTTCTTAGGAGACATTGGGTAGTTTATTGTTTTGTTCATAACTCTTTGGATATTCAACCATATTTTATGAATGAATAGTCATTTTTGGGTAATTTTTACATTCTGAACACATTGGTAGAGGTTTTAGAGCCATAAGAGGTCATCTTGTGCATTTTTTTGCTTCAGGAGAGGTCAAGGAGCCACTAGGGCCACTAGGGTGTTTTCAGTGTAATGAGAATCCATTCTCTGTTTTCTACATATGAATAGTCATTCCTGAATAATTCAAGAATTTTGAAGTTTTTTTTACAAAGAGCACAGCCATTTGAGGCTTTTTATCACATGTACTTACCATTTTTTAGCAATAAGATATGAGGGACATGCCATTGGGAGCTGGACCAGCAGATGTAGCCCAGGAGGGGTGAACTGATTCATCAAATTTCTGATTATTTTCATAGTTGATGCTTTATTATCTGTTATTTACTACTGCACAGTGTTATACAAGATAATTTACATGCTTTAACCTCACACATAAATCTGTTTAACCAAGTTAAAATCATTTATTTCACCTGCAAACTTCAGTGAACCTTATGCACACAATTTAATTACTGTTTGGATACTTAGCACAACAAACCTAATACATTCCATTCAGATCAATGAGATTTATATGTTGGTGTGGTGTCTCCTCACATGCATCTCTATTTATACACAGCTCTAATGTTGAGTGGAGACCTATTAAGAATGTCGTCATCACAAGAAACCCCTTCGCATATTGAGCCTACATTATAAATCAACATTAGACTAGAATTGTTTATTCCATGGTTCGTGGGTGAAAACCCTATTAAATAAATAAACCAAACTTACTCTATAAAATATAGATCACTCCATCCTAAAGTAGGAAATGTGAATATCATGGTTTGATCTCGTTATGCCAAACACCAGAGCTAATGGGAGAAAGGTTACCCTGGTCCATTCAGCCCTAGCCTAATCTACATGGCCATATGGGTGAATGTATCACTCCCCCTTAGTCAAATCAACATGACCCCATGGGATAATGTCTACGTGATGTTTCAAATTGAAAAAACATCAAAAATATTTAGAATTACTTCTATTTTACTTCGCACAACTGAGAGAGAACTGCCTTGGATCTTTTGGGTAGTCTCTTCAATTTGTGAAAGGGAAACATGAGAATGGGCACTTTCCACTCTAATATCTACTCTTCATAATTTAACTATCAGCAAATTCTTCCAACTCTATTTTTTCTCCAATCATGTCACATTAAAGTATGGCAGGTAAAATGGATTTTCCTAGTTGCGAGTGGTTCCAATTTTTAATTTATCGAGATATGGATATTCAGGTTATGCCATAAAAATAAGAAAACATCCCTAAGAACTCTAATATTTGGGTTTTCCCTTCCTCCAACAATTTAATTAACTTTAACTAATAATTAACAATAAACAGCTCTAGCTCCCCTGCACTAGAGTCATAATTACATTTGACGTTACAAAAGCAGGGGTAAAAATAGTGGATGTTACAACATTCCTTCACATGCTATAAATGTTCATGTTGTATCAATGCCTCTTTGATACTTTCTTTCATGTCAACATCTCAAGTGTTTATGGCTACTAATTTAGAAAATTGTAAACTTCTACTAAGTGTGTTTGCCACTTTGTTCTCCTTACCCTTAATATGCTTGATCTAAAAATTAAATACATTTATTAGAGCAACCATTTAGCTTGCCTTGCATTGAGTTTTGGCTGATCATAGAAGTATCTCAACCCTCCATAATCATACATCAACACAAGCTTTCTCCCAAGAAAGTAACTCCTCCACATCTTAAGTGCATGCACAATTGCTGCTAGTTTTTGGTCATGGGTGGCAATTATATTCATGCTCATTTATTTATTTTTATTTGTAAAAGAATACATGTCCTAATTGCATTAGGAATATTCATAATCCTTTATTAAAAGAATATATTCATACCAAGAAGTCCTTTTTTGGGTCTACTATTTTAAAAATAGGTGCATGTGTGACTAATTTCTTGAGTTTTTCAAAAGTAGCTACACAATCTGATTCCATTGAAATTTGACTCCTTTCCTCTATTTCTTTTAGGAATTTGTGTCCTCTTACGTGATGAAACAAACACAATTGTTATTTAAATATGGTGTGAATATAATAATGTATTTCCTTGGTCTTTCGGCACTAATCATGCTAATATGAATATGCTCACAAAATCAAAACCCATGTTAGTTATATATGATCGAGAAACAAAAATATTAGTATTTTATCAAGGTCAACAACCACATCAACTACAGATAAAAGGATTAGTATATACAATAATTAAACTATCATATTGAATCTTGTTCATTTTGTGTGAATTGCTTCAATGCTAGTGTTGCACCTAGGCTTTGATACCACTGTATAACATTCCCTCCCACCCGCCTTGGGTTATCTTGGTTGTGGGAGGTGTTGCTTGATTGTTTTTAATTGAAATCCAAAGTATTTTATGTATGTTTACTCATATGACCTAAATTTCACTAATATTGTGGAAATAAATTATGACTTCACCATCATACTTCTCTCATCAAGATCTTCTTGAAAATATAAATTTTATCTTGATCTGATTCTTGGATCAAAAGTTATGCTCATTAGAACTTTTACTAATAAGAAGATTCCACATTGGTCTGTAGATCCACACATGGACCCACATTTCCTTTTCTAAGCACATGTGGCACCAATAAGACCACTCCCTTTTCCATCGGTCACCTACCTTGCGTGAGCCACGCAAGGATATAATACCACCTCGACAAAACAGCTAGTACAACATATCCCTCAAATGGTGGGTTTAAATTTGGGGTAGTGTAATGTTCCTTTTTCAGGAATATTGCCAAGCTGCTCAATGGAAACACTATATAAGGAAAAATGGGCAAATAAAATGTAGAGAAAAGCTTGGTTCCTCTTTAATATGATGTTCGGGACTCATATATGGAATTTCTTCAAAAACAAATCAAGTTAGAACTGCTAAACAGATCTCCCACAACTGGTATCAATGTAATGCCCTCTTTTTGAAACATTAACAATCAACAATCTGATCTATACCAGAGATTTAATGAAGGGGAATTTACCAAATATGTCACCTTCTTGATGAATTGTGAGGTCCAGAGGCTATCTGGCCCTTTTTAGATTTTGTCCATAGACTCTTGTCGAGAGGTAATGCCCAAAAGGGTTTACTCAGCAAGGCATGCCTGAAAAATGGATTTTTCAGGAATGAGAGATTTAGATATCATAAAATATGCTTAAGAACACTCAGAAACCAATAGAAAGTACAGCAGAAACCTTTACTCAACTGTTATTCTCAAAAAGGTGAGGAAAAGAAGCTTTTTATGCACTAAAATGGATGTGTTCAGAAATATGCATAAAAAAGAGTGGAATGGATTTGGAATAGGTTATATCAGGTTAAGAGAGAATCACATGAAAAATTTCAGCTCAAACAAATAAATTTTTCTATGTTAAACAGCTCCTCCTTCCCGACTAGTCAAGATAAACACCCAATCCCCATGACTTTGAATATGCAGAATTTACTGAAGCTCAGGAAGCGTGATTTCTGAAGAGATTGGCTTATTTTATGCACGAATATAAGTATGCAAGTTCATAATAGGAAGCATATGGATTATACTAAGAAAATCAGACATTTTCATAGGGAAAAACCCCCACATTAAGTTGCTGCAACACATAAGAAAAGACTGCATAACCATGACAACGTTATTTTCTGGGGCTGAAGCAGTATTTCATTAATATTCAGATATGAAGCATATAAGTACATGAAAATACAGATATAATATAGAAATAATTACAATAAATGCTAATCTATACATTCCCCTTGGGGTTTTGTGCAAAACATGAAATGTCGGAAGTAGATCTGAGTTCTAAAATTGCAGATCTGTAGAATGATTCAGAAATTTTTGAATAATAACATGTTACAGAAGATCAGATCTGAAACTAACATGGATTGGATGGCTAATACATGGATCACCACAGTGAGAGGAATAATCCTAACACAGGAGATCTCTCCTCCAAAATACCGAAAAAACACCCAGCAGTTGTAGATCTGCAAATAACGCAGTTTAGGGGAAAATATTGTGGTGCCTCTTCTGGAATGGGTTTGGCCTAATGCCAAGATGTATATTTGAAGCCCAATGAGTCTAAAACCAGCTTATCAACGGGATAGATGAGATTCCCAGTGACAAGGGGTGCTAGAACTCCCTAGATCTGGAGAGATCTAGTCTCCACTTGCTGCAACTCTCATGAAAAATTCAACCCTAAACAAGACTGTGTTGTAGATGCAAGATAAATATTGGCCAAAATGTTGTATAGTGGAGAAATGCAACACAATCTCCTCCAAAGAGCTACTTCATGGAAGGAGAGAGGGTTCCTAAACAGGAAACCCTCTTCCCTTTGGCTAACCAGCCAAGAGAACTCGAGTTGCTCAAGCAACCTCAACTTTGAAATATCCTCAACAACCTTTGCTTTTTTCTCTCCTCCTTATTTTATAATATTGGAGTCTTGGCAAAACCCTAAACCACTTCATTGGTTTAGCACCTTTCACATTTAGAAGCTCCTTCTAGAACTGCGCAGTCTAAGATGCCCTCTTGTGATTTAGCCCCTTTCACACCTGCAAGACATAATTTAAATAGCCCAGATATGTCTCTATTTACATAGGCATTAATTTATTCTTAGTTTTCAGGATTTTTACATGTCCTTCTTCATAATTTATTCATTAATCATGAAATACAAAATAAATAAGGCAAAATTAATGTTCCAATTAGTTGAAGCTAATTTAGGAACATTATAGTCTCCCCCTCCCAAATGTTTCTTTTCCTCAAGAAACTGCAAGGGTGCTGCAAAACTTCCCCTTCTTCTCTTGTGGCCTCCTCATTTTTTAGTCTCCACCATTTCTCTAAATCTTATGCAATAGCTTTTTCTTCCAGTGGTCCTCCCTAAATATGCAAGTTGGCCTTTGGTGAATAAACCCAATGCCTCTCATCATGAAGAAATGGAAGGTTGTTGTGGAAACCTTCTTGCTGATCCATGGCCTCCTCAAGATAGAAGTGATGACAACCATGGGGATTTTCATGATCCATGAAAGACTCCCATCTCCATGCTATCATCCAAATGAAGTGGATCACCTCCCAGCTTGTAAATCCATAGAAGAACTCCTCCCAAATACATATGAGAGGCATGTTACCAACAAACATATGGCTCACTTTACAAAGAGGCAAGTGATATACCATAGTGGCCATACAAAATCTCATGCTCCCATGGAAGCATGCAATGCAAAAAGAATAGAGGGCTCCTTCCCCCAAGGACACACCCAACCAAAGTACCTCCTCTCCAACCATGTTCCCAAGAGTAAGAACATTTTCAACATAAGGAATCATGATTAGAATCATGCTAGCTGCCATGTATGATAAATGAGAAGGGAGGTGTTCCCTCATGTGCAACCAGCGCAGTCTTACCCTCAACTGCCATGGAATATAAAATGTCAAGTGTCATCCCCAACACTTGCTTGCTGCCTCATCCTTCTTACATGCTTGTTGAAGGTGCATAAAAGTTGGTGTAAAATAATCACACCATGGAAAGATCATCTCCCCTCCAAGGTTCTTCAAAGGATGATCATCATCATCATATCTCATGGCCTCAAGTGGCCCACGAAGCCCATCATAAATAGTGCTCCCTCTTGGAGCAAAGCCCTGCAAACGAGTGTCAGAAAAATACAAGTATACATCATGAGATCCAGAAACATAATATTCATTATATACTTGTTTAAAATCAGCAAGGCTTCTCATGGGTGAGCCTCCTCTTTCACTTCAATGAATAAGGAGGTGTAGATGATAATTCTTCCCAAGAGCTATGTTCCTCCTCATCTAAAAAATGGCCCATGCACTCCTCCATAAGAGTGTGCACCTCCTCTTTGACATGCTTGATGCCAAGTTCACATGTTAGAGCCCCATAAAATTTCCTTTGCTGCCTCCCTTGCAGTTGATCTTGCTTAAGACAAGATTGAAGCATGTGGAAGTCAACTTCCCTTTGGAGAGTTCTTGCCTTCCAATACTTCCTCCATTTGGCCCATGCATGCAAGAGTATTAAGACCCTCTTTCCATGTTGAGAAATCTTCTCTATCAATGAGAAAAAAATGAGCTATTCCAAATACTTAGATGTGCCATGTGCCCTCATACCCATACCATCATAGATTTATGTTTCTTCATTTCTCAGCGCAGATTAATGAATGGAAAATAGAAATGTTTGATTCGGAAAATTGCATACCTCTTTTCTGAATTCATGGAAGATACTCTGCGCTGTGCTTTCTTCTCTCAAGGCTCCTCCCTTAGCCAAGTATGCAATGTTGCCCATAGTTGAGAGAACACTTTAGTTATCTTCCAATCAGGAGGTCTTCTTGGTGGAATGCCTCCTTGAAAAGAGGCATCAAGGCATAGAGAAGAATGTGGATGTAGGTGGAAATATTTTCCCCTACCATTGCTACATGGGTTCTCTTGCCTTCTTTGTTCTTCCAACCCTTGGAACAGAGAAGGGTATATGATCTTCTTCTTGAGATGCTCTTCCTCCCCTCTTCCTCCTTCTACCTTCAAGATCTCACCACTTGGTAATAATAATACATGCTGCCCATGCATTGTGACAAGATCTTGATGTGTGAGGCCCCCTTTGGAACTCCTTGCAAGAATGCAAGAGTTTCCCTTCTTGGAGAAAGTGCTCCATTCTCCCCTTCATGAGGTATTTGAGGTGCCCTTGTTGTGACTGTGTTAGTACTTCCTTCCTTCTCCCCATCTTCAACAACTGAAATGGTTCCAACATCAACAAGAGACCTTAGATCTTGGTCATATTTTGAAGGAGAAACCTTCATGCTTCCCTCTTGAGAAGAGGATCCTTCACCCAAAGGAGATCTGGCCCTTGGCAATGCATCCAACAAACTCACTCCTTCTTTCTTCCTCTTCATGAAGAATTCACTAACAGAATGTTGAGGATTAAGTGATATGGCTGAGTGCACATATCCATGAGATGAGGATTCAAAATTTTCCTCATGTATAGATCTTGGAGATCTGATCGGAAGATATTTTGTTCTTGAAACTTCCTGGAAGTTTCACTGCTCCTTCTCTCTTCTTCTCGTACAATCTCTCCACTGGATTTGAAAATTGATGAGAGTAAACTCATCTTCTTCAGCTTTCTACTCTCTGGTTTTCTTCTTGCTTCTTCTGATAGCTTGATCTCACAGGCTGAGCCAGAGATCATGCTCTGATACCACTGTAATGTTCCTTTTTTAGGAATATTGCCAAGTTTCTCAATGGAAACGTTGTATAAATAAAAATGGGAAAATAAAATGCAGAGAAAATCTTGGTTCCTCTTGAATATGTTGTGCGGGACTCATATATGGAATTTCTTCAAAAACAAATCAAGTTAGATCTGCTAAACAGATCTCCCACAACTAGTATCAATGTAATGCCCTCTTTTTGAAACATTAAAAATCAAAAATATGATCTATACCAGAGATTTACTGAAGGTTAATTTACCAGATATGTCACCTTCTCAAGGAAATGTGAGATCCGGAGGCTATTTGGCCCTTTTCAGACTCTGTCCATAGACTCTTGTCGAGAGGTAATGCCCAAAAGGGTTTACTCAGCAAGGCATGCCTAAAAAATGAATTTTTCATGAATGGGAGCTTCATATATCAGAAAATATTCTTAAGGACACTCTGCAACCAATAGAAAGTACAGCAGCAACCTTTACTCAACTGTTATTCTCAAAAAGGTGAGGAAAAGCAGCTTTTTATGCACTAAAATGGATGTGTTCAGAAATATGCATAAAATAGAGGGGCATGGCTCTGGAATAGGTTATATCAGGTTAAGAGAGACTCACATGCATAATTTCAGCTCAAAAAAATAAGTTTTGATATGTTAAACAGTTCCTCCTTCCCGACTAGTCAAGAAAAACACCCAATCCCCATGATTTTGAATATGCAGAATTTACTGAAGCTCAGGCAGTGTTATTTCTGAATATATTGGCTGATTTTATGCATGAATATTATTATGCAAGTTCAGAATAGGAATCATATGGATTATACTAAGAAAAACAGACATTTTCATAGGGAAAAACCCCCACATTAAGTTGCTGCAACACATAAGAAAAGGTTGCATAACCATGACAGCGTTATTTTCTGGGACTGAAGCATTATTTCATTAATATTCAGATCTGAAGAATATAATTACATGAAAATATAGATCTAATACAGAAATAAGTACAGGAAATGTCTATACATTCCCCTTGGGGTTTTGTGCAAAACATGAAATGTCAGAAGTAGATCTGAGATCTAAAATTGCAGATCTGCAGAATGATTCAGAAATTTCTGAATAATAACATTTTACAGCAGATCAGATCTTAAACTAACATGAATTGGATGGCCAATCCATGGATCACCACAGTGAGAGGAAGAATCCTAACACCGGAGATCTCTCCTCCAAAATACCAACAAAACACCCAGCAGCTGTAGATCTGCAAATAATGAAGTTTAGGGGAAAATATTGCGATGCCTCTTCTGGAATGGGTTTGGCCTGATGCCAAGAAGTATATCTAAAGTCAAATGAGTCTAAAACCAACTTATCAATGGGATAGATGAGTTTCCCAGTGACAAGGGGTGCTAGAACTCCCTAGATCTGGAGTGATCTAGTCTCCACTTGCTGCAACTCTCGTGAAAAATTCAGCCCTAAACAGGACTGTGCTATAGATGCAAGATGAAGCTTGTCCAAAATTCCAGTAGTGGAGAAATGCAACACAATCTCCTCCAAAGAGCTACTCCATGGAAGGAGAGAGGGTTCCTAAACAGGAAACCCTCTTCCCTTTGGCTAACCAGCTAAGAGAACTCGAGTTGCTCAAGCAACCTCAACTTTGAAATATCCTCAACAACCTTTGCTTGTTTCTCTCCTACTTCTTTTATAATATTGGAGTCTTGGCAAAACCCTAAACCACTTCATTGGTTTAGCCCCTTTCACATTTAGAAGCTCCTTCTAGAATTGTGCAGTCTAAGATGCCCTCTTGTGATTTAGTCCCCTTTCACACCTGCAAGACATAATTTAAATAGCCCAGATATGTCTCTATTCACATAGGCATTGATTTATTCTTAGTTTTCAAAAATTTTACATGTCCTCCTTCACAATTTATTCATTAATCATGAAATACAAAATAAATAAGGCAAAATTAATGTTCCAATTAGCTGAAGCTAATTTAGGAACATTACAGGTAGGGAGTCGTAATTGATGTCAGTCGTCTAATGGTGATGGTAGGTTTGGCGCTAATCCAAACCATGTAGGGGCGCTAAATATGGTAAATTATGACTCTATTTTGACCCATGATTTTGTAACATCAAATGTAATTATCCCCCCCCCCCCCCCCCCACCCAACCCGACTCGTTATACACCAACTATGAAGGGGCCCCATTTAATCAATTTCAACTATTGATCTTGGCTAGGTAGGGATTTCTCCTAGTTAATGTTCATGGTTTTTAACATCCTCTCCCTGAGTGAAAAGGGGATGCCATCCTCCATACTTATGGACCAATCAAAGAGATTTTTGCCCTGCTTAAAATAATTATAATATCCTTCGAGGGTGGGGCTAAACCACTAGGATGACACCACCTGGCACATCATCTCCACATCATCGCCACGTTAGTTTCACATCATCACCACATTAGTGCCTCATCATCACCACATCATCACCCCATCATCATCCTATCACCTACCACATCATATCTAGGTATTGGAATTAGGGTCTCCTTGTTACCTCCTTCTATCAATATTGTAGAGAATCAAGTTCCAAGGTCCACACCATCAATTTCATTTTTCTATTACTTGAGGTGGAGCCCACCATCTGACATAATCTTAGGATCTCAACATCAAGGTTTCTTCATTACATCTCTTATCTGAAGTGCCAAGATCTGAAGTCTGAGGTTTATTAACCAATGGTAATGTTTCGGTACTCGGGGTTCCACATTCCTCTTCGTGCCCTTGACTATCATCCCATCAGCATCGAACCTTCCTTACAATTGATCTCTATCAATTGATGGAAATGGGTAATTTTTGTTAATCCCAACCGCACCCCTCCCCACTCGTTCTACATTTACTACGAGGGGGGTCCCCTCAATCAATATCAACCACTGATCTCGGGAAAACATGTATTTTACCAAGTTAACATGCATTTGGTTTAACACCCTCTCCATGGGTGAAGAGGTGATACTTCCTCCATACTTATGGGCCAATTAGAGTGATTTTTCCCTCACTAAAAAGAGTTCTAATTTGCTTTAAGGGTGGGTTGAAACCACTAGGATGACACCACCTACCACATCATTTCCACATTAGCGCCATGTTTTCACCACATCATCACCCCATCACCTGCCATGTCATCTTAAGGTCTCTTCATTTGGGTCTCCTTCTCACCTCCCTCTATCAATATTATCTAGATCTGAGGTATGAAGTTTGCAAGATCAATTCCATGTTTCCAGTACTTGAGGTAGAGCCCACCAGCACATGTCATCTCAGGATCTTGGCATTCGGTTTTCCTCCTTACCTCCCTTTACTAAAATTGTTTAGATCCAAGGCCTAAAGTCTGAAAATCAATGGAAATGTCTCAATTCATGGTTCCACACTCCTATTTTCATGCTTGAGCATCAACCCATCAACATCAGACATTCCTTGCAAGTTTAGAATAACTAGAAATTTCTAAGGCCAAGGGTCCAATGGCCCGGTGGTAATTTTTTGGTGCTCAAGATTTCACTAGTGGGTCATCCCTCCAAAAATTGAGAATTATATATGGTTCAAAATGTATTTAAGAAATCAAATGGTATGTGCCTTTCACCAACTCCAGATCCACAAATCCTTAGATCTATTTCTTGTGTACTAAGTATATCATGGGGCCCACCAATTGTTGCTTGGAGAAAGTGATACAGGTGGCTCCAAAGACACACACAAGACAAAGAGGACTTCTGAAAGGTTGAAATTCAAAGTGACAAGAATATGACAAACTCAACTTCAAATTGAAGAGCTCGTCACCCTAATCGCAATGATGTGAACGACACGTCAATCCGAGCTCGTATGAGGGAGTTAGAGCAATTTGAAGTTTTGTTAAGGCAAGGTAAGTGGGGCCCACAACATGCCACATGGCATCTTATTAGACATGTGGGACCCACATGGAAAGCCCCTCAGCTATTGACACATGGCGCTCTTCCATTGGCCCCTTACCCCTGCAGAAAAGCTAAAACAAAATGATATTTAATTTCCCACATAAAATAAAAAAAAATAACCATATATTAAATATAGTTATCAAACAATCAAAACCAATTTAAATATGGTAAATTTTTATCTAACAAAAATCATATTAAATATGGTTAAATTCCATACTAAATAAAACCTCCATTTTTTTTTTGGGAGTTGTTACAATGATGGAGATACGAATTCCATATATTATATAGTTTGAAAAAATTATATTAAAACTAAAAATGGGTTTTAAAACAATATTTGGACTCAATGGGATTTGAACTTAAAATCTCCCAACAACAACTATCTTAATATTATTATGCCAACCAATGTGCCAACCTCACACTTGGTCTTATTCATCCTCACACTGTGTTATAAAATTCCATTCAAATGGTCAAGGAAACCATGGAGAATGATGGAAAATACATGAGAGATGAGGGCACATGGAGACCAATGGATCTGTGAGCAAAGAGAAGTTAGGCCAAGGCAGCCAAGTGCGGGCACAATTTTCAAGGCACGGTGGTGCACGGATTTCGAGACATAATCCTTTTTTATGCTTGGAGAATATTTTTGATTCCACGGAGGTAAAATTTTCCTGTGTCAGAATGTATTGAAATTTATATGCATTTTAACCAGAATTTCGCAGGGAACGCAATGGAAATGACGGATTCACCTTTTGAGTAGTGGTTTTAAAGATTCCATGTGGAGGAGAATATTTAGGAATCTTGAGGGAATCTTTCAGATTCTTTGGAGGCTAAAATTCGCCGGTGTCAAAATGAGGTCAACCTTATACTCACTATTCTTATAATTTCGCAAGGATCTCAATCTTGATATCAGATTCCTATTTTGAGTTGTAGATTTCCAAATTCTCGGAGGAGCAACATCTTTGAGGAATCTAAAAGGTTCCCTAAGGCCCAGATTTCGATAGTGTCAGAATTCAGCAAATTGATAGTCGATCCTACACCGCTCAGTGACACGAGTTCAGCAGTGCAGTCTGATTTTTCATCTGAGCCTTACTTTTTTTGAACACTTTTCAAAGTGGAGTTGTAGGTGTCATCTTTAAATGTGTGTGCAGTTGTTTTCAGGATAATCGATGCCACGAGATTGGTAGTACAGCCAGATCTAGCAGGTTATCATCCTTTTCTTCAGATAGCTCCTGGATGTGAGGTGTATGTCGTGTGATCATGTAATTCTTTGTCTCTTTTCTATGAAATGCATTGTGTTGTATAGATCCATGTTTGATGTTCGATGTGGGATCTTGTCTTGTTCTTGAGGTGAGATGTAATTTATATCATGGATTTGTTTTATGTTTGACATCCTTTTGTTTCCATGTTGGCAGGATACTCATTTTCACATTATGTTTGATTAAGATCCCTTTGTTGCCATGCTGGCGGGATACTCATAGTCATTATGTGTGAGTTATTGTCATACTGATAGGATTCCTTTTTGAGAGTGATAATTCCTATAGCAGAACATCTCGAACAGAGGTCTAGCCACTCTTGTGTGAGGGAATTTTCCTTGTATGACAGATAAAATACCATCAATGTACATCATCACTCTTCCAACACTTAATGCAACGACCTACACCATCTCGACATCGAGGCCCAGAGATGTAATCCCTCCTGGACGAACTTCGTTATCAATATCGTATGTTGCTAATGCTTGTTATGTTCCTCTTCTTTACAGCATGCAGATGTTCATTTATGTTCATTAACGCTTTGATTAAATGCAATTCTAACACATCAACCGAAGTAAATGGTCTTGGTTTAAAGGGCATCAAGAATTTACCCAGATCAACAAGTCATATCCAGGCCTTAACATATTTGTTAGTCAAAGCCCCTCTCGGACCCCCAAATCCCTAGATATCAATTCAGCTTGGTGTAGAGCCCACTTTCCCTAGTAATTCTTTGAGGCTATATTAATTGTATCATTTTTCAAAAAAATAACTTATATTGAGTCAAAATGTGGGAGCCATTATCCTATTGTGAATATTAGAAAAATTAGGAAAAATTTTACAGTCATAAAATACTTTAGTAGTTCATTGTTTGGGTTAAACAATTCTACCCATATATTTTGTAGCCAAAATAAACTATTCTACTGTCTATGCACAAGCATAATAGTAAAAACAAATGACAAAATATTACTATACATTTCAAATAGTGTTTAACATTTGTTATGGGCACTAGCTATAGATTTCATTTGAATTGATTAACTTGATTTTTATTTTTTTTACATTTGTTGGAAGTCCAAAGCTTGGAAAGGTAGAGGGGTCGGGAGTTCAATCGAGAAATTGATAAACAATTATTGAAAGAATACCAAATCCTCCAATGCATTTGTTGCAATTTCCATTTCTTCCTTTTGCCTTAAGCTTTACAAATTGAGAATTGGACCTTAAACTCCCACTACTTTAAATATTGTATGTAATCTTGAGTTGTTTGAAATTCCATCCAATATTTATTTTTTTCTTTCATCATGCATGAGAAAGAAGCTTTGTCATACAATTCCACTTGTGTTTCTTACACTGCCAATGAGTGGGAAAGTTGTTATATGTTCTCACTGCAGTGTTATTTCAGATCCTATAATGTAGGGACTTATCCATTGAATAAAGTTGGGGGAGGGTGTAGGGTGAAGCCAAATTCTACTAATAGCTCGTACAGGAAAATGATCCTTCCTTTTACAGTTGTGCTTTCCATATATAGTAAATTAGCATCCCCTTTTGTTACAAAATATTGATGGGTTGTCATTCTTGTTGGATGATAACTATATTTTTATTGATGTGCCATCATGATACAAAGCCTTATTCTATAGAGATGAGTGAGTGATGTCAAGGGATTTTTATTTTGGCAATGATGCTTGTTGAAATTTTCTAAGAGGCATTGCATAATGTTATCAACTTGAATTACAACAATGATATGGGGTTGGATTTCTTTGGAATGAGGATAGGGAAGGAGTAGTTTCTTCACTTGTAACATTCCATCCCACCCCCATGGCTTATCTTGGCTATGGGAGGTGTTACCTAATTTTTTTGACCCAACCTCCAAATTTTTTTATCAAGGCAGGGTCGCACGACCCAAATTTATCCAAGTTTGCGGAATTAAACTTTGACTTAACCATCATACTTAGCTCATTGAGAACTTTCTCACGAAGTAAATTTTGTATTGATGTAATTTCGAGATCGAAATTTATGCTCATGAGAAAATTTTCCAATAATAACAGTCCACATCAATATATGAATCCCTATGTCAACCCACGTGGCCTTTACCTGACCCATGTGGCACCACCATGGTCACTCTCTTTTCCACCAGTAACTTTTCTTATGTGCACCGTGCTGGTTTATAATACCACCCAACCCAAATAGCTAGTACCATGAACCCCCGTAATGGCGAGTTTGAATTTTGGGTAGAGAGCAATATAATGGTGATGGGTGGATTGGCACTAATCCCAATCCCCCATCCCCAAACCTCTTGCTCATTATACATCGACTACAAGGGGGGGGGCACTCTCAATCAATATTGATTTTCGATCTCAGCCAAGAAGGGATTTCTCCCAATTAATGTTCACGGGGGTTTAACGCCTTCTCTATGGGTGAAAAGGTGATATCAGCCTCCATACTTATGGGCCAATAGAGTGATTTATCCCCAGTTGAAAAATATTATAATCTACTTCAAGGGTGGAGTGAAACCATCAAGATGAAACCACCTACCACATCATTGCCACATCACCACCATGTCACATACCACATCATCACCAATTCAGTTCCATGCCATCACCATGTCAATGCCTCATCATCACCATGTTATTTCCATGTCATCACCACATCAGCACCACATCATCATGTCGTTACTTATCATATCATCTTGAGTTCTTGGCATTGGGGTCTCCTCACCTCCCTCTATCAATATTGTTCAGATATGAGGTCCAAGACCTGTGATTTAAATTTTTTGTTTCTAGTACTCGAGGTGGAGCACACTGGCCCATGTCATCTCAAGATATTAACATTGGTATTTCCTCCTTTCATCCCTTTACTAAAACCATTGATATTAGAGGTTTGAGATCCAACAACCGATAGAAATTTTCCAACACTCAGGGTTCCACACTCCTCATAGCATGCTTAACCATTGACCCACTGATATTGAACCTTCCTTGCAACCTTACCATAACTAGAAATTTCCAAGGCCCGATGTCTGATGGCTCGATGGAAATATTGTGTTGCTCATGGTTCCACTGGAGGGTCAACCCTATAGCAATTGAGAATGATATATGGTTAAAAAATTATTTGGGCTATCAAATGATATGAAATTTTCACCACCTTTGGATCCTTAGATCCATTCCTTATGTATTAATTCCATCATGTGGCCCACCAATTGACATCCAACACAATTCATATATAGGCCTTTAGAGATGTTTTAGTCCTCGCCACTCCTGGACCCCTAAATCCTAGATATCAATTAATTTCAATGTATATCCCACCAAATGAAATCTGAACCATCATTTATGGGTCGTAACAAGGGATGACACACTCAAAAGTGAACTTTTCTTAGAAGGAAATTTGGCCCTGGATAAATTTGGGTAGTCACAAAAGTGACTACTCCCTGCTAGCCCTAGACCCCAAAATCCCTAGATGTCAATTTATTGTGATGTATATCCCACCAAATGAAATCCATCCTAGGTCATATATGAGCCATAACAAGGCATGACTGTTAAAGAATTAATCATTCAGTTAGTTTAGAAGTAGTTCTAGATTAGTTAACAATCAGTTTTCAGATTCAGTTTATGCATAACTGTTTCTGACTTGTATAAATATACATTTCTCTTTTCAATATACATGTATGTAGTTCCGTTGTGCTCTGCCATTCTCTGTTGTCTCCTTTTGTTAATTTGACATGGTACCAGAGCACAGAGTTGATCTTGTTGATTTGTTAATTCTGTTTTTTCTGTTTGTTGTTTGATCGTTGGAGTAGCAGAGACAGAGACCAGGGCACCGGAGCCAAGCTTGGAGAGTTGTGTTGTTGTCTCCGCCACCACATCAAAGCCCGTCCACAAGCCAAGAAAGGGATATTGAGTGTGAAAGAAGAAGCCTTGGGATGTAAAACGTTGTCTTGAAGCCGTGGAGTATCGAAAATGTTGTGTTCTGTCGTTGTGAAGTTGACGGGTAGAGCCATGAAAATAAATTTGATGCGCTCGAGGTGTTGCATTCACTACTGCACGTTCGCTACCCTTTCACTGTTGAAATGACATTTACTGTTGTGCGTTTCGCTAATTTTCTGGATCCTGTTGGGTGAGCCCATAGTGTTCGCTCTCTTTGACCCTGTGATTTTTTGTATTCTGTAAGACATTACTGGTCTTAGAACTGAAAATATTTATTGCAATTTCGCTTTCCTCTGCTGTAAGTCGAGAGATTCGACGCATTTGATGCATTTCAGTGCCTTTTAAGCCATCCATTGGCTATCTGTTTACTTTAACCTTTATTCGTCTCCGCTGATGTATTAAAGGCTAGGCCGGTGTATTAAAGCCTATGTGGCGTCTTTAACTTTAAAGTTTTCCTGGCACTGTTCAATATTCCGAATCTTTCGCTGTTTTTGCATAGCTATTACGCTGTCTTTGAAGTGAAATAAGGTTGTCTAACGGAGTTGGTTGATACGGTTCCTTATTATCTGTCTGTAATTTTTCTCGATGGCCGAGCTTGTTGGACAAGTGAAATGATAGCCATCTGTTTATTTAGAATGTGGATGAAATTCATAAAAGTTTTAACATTTTAAGATCTGCTTTGAGGCGTTAGACTGCAAAGGAAGACTGTAAGTGTAATGCCATCGCGATTGGAGCGAGTGTAGAGGTGAAGCCGACGGTTTTAAGGATAGTTTTTGGAGATGAGGAAGCCAGTGCGGAGGTGAAATCACTGGTGGTCAATACTTCTCCATTTTGACACGACCGAACGCCATTGGAACGGACAATTATGTAAGTCAAAAATCAATTGCTAAATCTGTAAGTTAAAACAAAGTTTGTGAAAAAGGTTTTTTAAAGGATATGAGATTTAGGAGGAATTAATTGAATTTGAATACGGTTGAGGAATAGAATCATGTTTTTGTGGTTCATTTAAAATCCGAAAAGTGAAAAAGTGAGTGAGAAAGTGAAAGTGTTAAAGCCTGTCAAATTATTTGATGCATATGTAGGCTTGTTTGTTTGTGGAAGTCAAGCAACGAGGTCATGGGAAAAGCCAAGAGGCTTAAGCAAAAACAGAAGATGTTCCAGACCTTTTTAGATCTGGAAATAAATAGGCAAAAAGATGCCTATGCATTAAAATGCATAAAAGAATCAGTCGATAAAAGTATACTTCCCTTGATTTTAGATGCCAAGACAGCCAAGGAGGCTTGGGATACCCTTGAGAGATGTTTTGGTGAAGGTGGATCTGTAGCAGCAGATCCAAAACGAGATGAAGAGTTTGTTGAATCCCACTATGCTCAGTCACGAGTGGATGAATAATGCGAAGAAAGTGATGTTTGTGAACCCCACTGTACACAGTTACAAGTGCATGAAGATTTGTTGATACCAGCAACATGGATTGCTGATGAAGATTTGGTGATTCGAGAAAAAGAGCTTGCTGACGAAAGTTTGATGAAACCAGCGACACAGTTTGCTGATGATGACTTGTTGATTCCAGCAACACAGCTTGCTGATGATGAGATGGTGAATCCAGCAATGCAACTTGCTGATGAAAATTTGATGGTTGATGTTAACTTTGATCATGAATTTTTGACTAATGATGACTGGTTGCAAATGATGCAACAAAAATATGATATTGACATGATGTTATTTGGTGAGATTTCCTCACTGCAGTTAGTGGAAGACAATCTATTCACATCATTACAGGTTAGTGGAAAAGAGACAGAGACAGAAGCAAAGAAAGAAGTCTGCAAAGAAAAAGAAGAAACAGAGAAATATGCAAAAGCAGAGAAGGAAGCGCAACATCAGAAAGTTCTCACTGCAGAGCAGAAGGAAACAGAGATAGAGGCAGAAATAGAGAAAGAAGCACAATAGGAGAAAGCTCTCATTGCAGAGCAGAAAGACCAGAACCAATGTCGTTCTGAAAATATTTTGGATTCTGATATTGATTTTCAATGTGCAGGTACACAAAATTATTATGAAGAAGAGTTAAAGTTTATTGAAACATGGCTTGCAACACCATTTCTAGATGATATCTACACAGAAGATGTAGAAATGAATGTTGAAGATGACATGCATGATGAACATGTCAATGAAATTTTCACGCATTGGAGTTTTGAAGAAATAAAACATTATTCTAATATTATGTTGCAGCAGATTGATCATGAAAACCATAATATGGAAGACAGTATGTGGCAGCAGCCCACATTTCTTGAAGATGTCGAGGACATGCTTAGACAACCTGGAATAGTAAAAGACCTGCACCAGCAAATGAAAAGTCTGAAGTTTGAACAATACAATAAGACAAATATGAGGAAACAATTTAGAGGCTACAGAATTTGGAAGAAAAGAAGAATAAAACCAAATCTAGTTGAAAGTCAAGAGACTTCTCTCCTGACTTCGGAAATATAGAATGAATTTCAATGTCAAAAGTTAGGAACAAAATAATGTAACCCTCAAGATTAAGAGGGGGTGTTAAAGAATTAATCATTCGGTTAGTTTAGAAGTAGTTCTAGATTAGTTAACAATCAGTTTTCAGATTCAGTTTATGCATAACTATTTCTGACTTGTATAAATATACATTTCTCTTTTCAATATACATGTATGTAGTTCCGTTGTGCTCTGCCATTCTCTGCTGTCTCCTTTTGTTAATTTGACAATGACACCCCCAAATGTGAAATTTTATTACAAGGAAATCTTGCCCGAGAGAAACTTAGGTCTTCACAAAAGTGACTACTCCCTGTTAGCCTCATACCCACATATTTTCGGATTCTACCATCACCCTATGGAATAGGTAATATAGAAAAGTTTCCAAGGAAAAGGGAAATACCCCAAACACCACAATTCTTGGTGGACATGGACCAAGCCCTGAAACATGACCCCTAGAGTACCATGCCATGATAAAAATAAACACATGAATCTTAGCAAGGCCTAAAATAGAGAAAACTAATTTAGAGATAAGAGCATGCCCCCCACATGGAATTAAGAAAACATATGAGATAGTCCAGCATTGATTCCTAGAGTAGGTTATCTAAACTTTTACAGTGAGATACAAATCCAAAAATCATGTGATATATAACAACTCAGACCATTCCAATAAATCAACAATTTGTCTTTCAAATAGTGAAATTTTAGAATATTTCAACTAATATAACCATTTTTCACAGCAAAACCATGACAATGCATAAAATCAGTCTATCACTATGTTCTTAGATTTAGTATCTTCCAACACAATTCAAGTACGTTCATTAAACTCATGGCATATGAAACATTCTACAAATAAATGATATAGAAACATACTACATAGTGAAACCATTCATTATAACCATAATAATTTAAGGTGGCCACTAATGAATAAGAAAATGTGTTGGAATTTTTATTATTATAGAGACCCAGGGTACTACTGCAGGGTGTCAACAAAGAGCTTGTTGTAGTCTAGCACAACGTTGGAATTTGTTATCTTCTGCAAGGGAAGAAATTATCACCGAAGGCATGTCAAGAATTTTGTTTGATGATGGGGTTTATATGGTTATAGAATATATTTCTTTGGTTAAAATATGCATCATGATCATCAACATCCATAGATCAATCAAATAATATTTGCACAATAGATAAATAGATACGATACATAGAACTTAACATAGAATCTCAATTTCTTTAAAGTGGCCACATAAACATAGACACGTCCATTTAGATAGAATACATAGTCAATTTCCCTACAATAATCTCTTTTTATCATTATCGGCTTGATAAACATTACATCTACATAAATACATTATCTTGGCTATATCTGTCAAGTATCACTCCCAAAACCCATTACAACCACAAAATAATATAGGAATACAACAAAATTTCAATAACAGAGTGTGAGTCATAATTTCAATGTCATAATGGCCTTCTTTTGTTGTCTCTCTCTTTTTGCAGCTTTCCTTACATGTCTATATATAGACTTTAGCCCATTTATCTTGTCTAGCTTAACCCACGCTCGCTTAACGAAGTATACTCTAACCACATTAACAAGACCCACGCTCGCTTAGTCCATATTTACTTGATCCTTTTAACTTTAACAGTCCAATCCTTATTTTACGGTCTTGAAAAAATCCAACATAGTCACTTGGTCCTCTATTTGTGTTTTCTTTCTTTTTTGTTGCTATCTTCCATCCAAATAAACCAAACTATTTTCTGGCTTGCACTACTTATTCTCTACAACCATATTCCGACCAAAATTGACCCCAGAAAAATGAAGGACCCAATAGGCCCCAACCACAGTTTATTGACTTTCCCTCGAGTCAATATTTCACTTTTGTGCATGGTCCTTCCTTTGTTTTCACAATGAGTGTTGATCCTTCCTATACTCATGTAGATGTTTCTCCTTCAAATGAAGGACCCAAATCTAGAATGACCACCAATACTTTACGACCGAAATAGGTGTAGAGATAAAATTAATCTTTCCAGGTCCTCATCAAGGTAAGACTCTTACTAAGAAAATGTTGAGTTGTATCTACATCGAATTTCTTGGGATGAGTTTCAAGCAAGGCATTCCATTGAGTGTTGGGATCAAGATTAAGTTCGTAGAGGCATAAATATTTTCCCTAGATGGTTGATTTGATATCACAAATCACTTATTTTTACCTGTGTGATTCATGTTCCAGTGCATTAATCCAGGAATCCCTCTGAGATATCTCCTCAAAAATCTTATCCTACTCAACTAGATCAACAATAGATAGGTTTATCACATCTTATAGACTGGTTGATTTCACTTGGAGAGAAGACCTCTCCATTCTTATACATGTTTGAACATACTTTGAGAAACTTTTTTGTATTGTTGAATCTTGATGCAAAAATTAGTAACTTGCTTTACAGCCTAGTCAATCGTCTGAATATAATTTGCAGTAGGATCTGGAATTTACTTGCACAACTCAGTAATAGTGCCTTGCAAATATTTGTTCTCGGTTGCGAGAAAATTCCTAGAATTCTGGAGCAACTCTAAACATTGAATAGGCTCATAGTTCAAAATATCCTCTAACAACATAGGACTAGAGTTTGACAATGTTGTCCAAATATGAATGAGCTTGGCCTGAATGTCAACAAATTCTTTCTCGAATTTTTCCTTTTGTCACTAGAGTCTATATCTTTCCTCCTTAACTTGCACGAGATATTGTTGTAGTGTGTGCCAGTCTTGTAAGAGTTTAGTTATTATATGTTGTTGTTTCTCTTGTACCTGGGTAAGCTTAGACTACTTGAGGTCTGTTGAAATCATTTGTTCTTCTAGTTGCAATGAAGAATCTCTAATAAACTGAAAAATTTGGTCGGAAGACTAGTGCTTAATATCTCTTGTAGAAAAAGTGTTCTTTGAGGACATATTGTTCTGTAGAGGTTGGCCAATCGAAATTGATCTCTCTGAATGGCCCTTCTTGTACTGTTATGCAGTCTCCTCATGTCCTTGTTGGATGGATGGATGGAATATTTCTGGTTCCTTGGTAGAGGGTGACATTGGATTTGGAAGTGGAGGATTTGAAGGTGGCAAATAAGTGGTAGTCTCTCATGGAGGTTCAACAATGGGGTCATCAACAGAATGTGTGGAAGGCACATCAGAGTCTGTATATGGAGGGCCATTATGTTTTGGTGAATAAGTTGTATGAGGTTGGATTTTGGAGGGAATGTTAGATGGCGGTACTTCCTCCACAATCAAGGAAGTTTCGGTGGTTCATAATCATCCACCTGGATGGGCTTTGAGAACTCAATACGTACCAATTTTGAAGAAGCCAAAATAGAAGGAATAGTATATGTAGGGAGCGTTATAATGGGCGTTGTGCTATATTCTTTAGGAAGAACCAAATTTTGGAATGGATTTGTCTATAGATATATTGCATCGAGATTTAATGCATCAGTATTTGTGGCACTTGTAGAAGGTAAAATAGTGGTAGGATTTGTTGGAATCATGATTTTCGTTAGACCAAAACCCGCAGGCATTATTCTATGTTACAATCATCAGAGTTAGGATCCACGAGAGGTGGTTAGTCCATGTTGTGAAACACACGAGGAGCGTTGAACCCAATGTCCAACAATCTCCCCCCCCAACACGAGCCGGGTGAGTTTCGAACTCGAGACTTGTCGCTCTGTTACCAATTTTTGGATTCATGATTACCGTTAGACCAAAACCCACAGGAATTATTCTCTCTTACAATCGTCAGAGTTAGGACCCACAAGAGGCGGTTAGTCTATGTCGCGAAACACATGAGGAGTGTTGAACCCAATGTCCAACAGGAGTGCTAGTGGATACATGAGGAAAAATAAGTGAACAAAGTTTCTTGATGAGGGGTTGATGGTCTTCTAGGTTATAAGTGGAATATGGAGGGGAATTTTGTTGCTTTCAAGATCAATATGATGCAATTGTTAGTTGATTGCACCAAATGAAGCCACTAAAATCATAATAATTTTTTTATAATTGATAGAGATGCTAGATACCAGACCTACTCACTACCTCCTTATGTAGACCCTCCTTTGATAAATAATAGGGTAACGGTCGGGTACAAAACTTTTCTTTATCAACATCCTTAGGGTGCACATAAATTTTTTTGTGGTTAATGTCGAACTAGATTTGATATGTGTATTTATCCAAAAAAAATTGTGGAACTCACATGATATGAGTAGCCTGAATCATTTGGTTGTACCATGCACCAAAAGGAAAGTCATTAAAATATAGGTTGGTGGAATCGAAGTGACTTTTCCAAGATTCAAAGCTGAGAGATAGGGCTTGAAAATCAGTAAGTTCATGAAGAACACGACCGACTAGAGGTTTCCATCTAAGCATGGTGATGGAAACAATTAAATAGCCATAAATAAAATATCTACCTAGCTTATAGGATTCCTCGCAAGCATGAAATAACTCATCCAATAAGAATTTAGTGACCAATTGAACCACTCTCCTTGATTACAAAAATCAGCAATAGAAATGGCATCTAGAGTGCACTCGCCTTTAGTATAGTGTCAAGTGATTTTACCTGTGATAAGATGGAAGGTGAATTTTCCTTGCTTATGATTGATGAGATCATTGATAGCTCCATGATGCAGGGGCATTAAGCACTGGCCAGCAATGTAGGAGTTTTGTCCACATGTTGTGGCTAGGAGGATTCAAAATCATCAAAATTGTAACAGCTAGCTGTCAATACCTCGGTTGATTGTTTCATTCTAGAGTAGTTAGAGTTGTAGGGGTCGAATAGTCTAGCTAGTCCAATTTTCATACATCTGTTACACTGAATTATTGTAATTAGACTGTTGGTTTTCTAAACGGTCCTCACTAAAGAACCGAAGATTCACTCTGTAATGTATATAATTGTATCCTTCGGATGTATAGGGGGGGAAGAAGAATAGAATATAGATTCTGCAATAAAACTTGGTGCATTGTCGATTGCTTCCAATTAGATGAATTTCATTCCTGTTGGTTGTCTAATTGTCTTGAAATGTTAATTATGTGGAGGTTCGTTTGATTGCGAGGCAATTGTGTATTAGGAATTCCGTTCTCTGTCTTGAATTCCTGTAAATTATTGGATAACCCTGTGAAATTATCCCACCGCAGGCGAGGCCTGTGTAGTGAATTAGCGATTGTGGAATCATGTTTAATGTTAGTGAGATTCCCGTGTAAAGAAAAAAAAAATTGTTTGTTGTGTTTATTGAATTCCCCAACCGGAGATTAAACCCGGGGTAAATAAACGAGGAAATACATAGGAGAACACAACCCCGACTTAACCTTGGTTGCGCACTATAGCAAAAACCACGGCGGATTTACAAAGGCGGATTGCCCCCCATCGCACCGCTTTTGCGGTGTAGGTGGTATTTTCTGAATTGGAGCGATTCCATACAGGAATCGACACGTGGCAAGGGACCCATTTCAAAACCACTGGTTAAAACGTGCCATCGCACGTTATCCCTCATACCAGGATGCCGAGCGAAATCACTCAGAGTCGTTGATCTGGGTAAAGGAAATCGGACGGTGGTCGCCTGCCATAGATGCTCGAACGATAACTGCGGTGCGCAGACGATAAAAGAGGTACGGTGCAAGCGTTTGATTGGTCCGTCGAGTTATAGGTGGGGTCGAATCCACGGGCTATTATAAAGTCTTTTTTTCATAAAGTGTTGGGCTATTAATATAAAATCCCGCCGGATAATAACATTATTGCCAAGGTTTATTACACGGTTAATTATTAAAACCACAGCAAATGGGTTTATTATAAAGTTTTGGATATTTTTAATTGTCAAATAAACAAAAGAGGAGAAACCAGAGCCACGTCACAGTTGACCAACCTCTCTTTTGGGCGACTTTCAGTAGTGTTGTTGCGTCATTAGTGGTATCAGAGCCGGTCTGAAGTTGTTTGCTGACATGGCAATCCGAGTTGGTAGAGTTGCTGGCAGGAGGAGACCTGTTGCCAACGCTGAGGTGTTGGGGATGTTGCAGAGGGTCAAGGCAAAAATAGATGCCATGGAGCAAAGACAGCCCAGAGATCCTGAAGACATCAGCGAACCTGAGACAGAAGAAGCAGAAGAAAATGTTGAAATTCCTCCTAACATGAGGCTCCTTAGAACCATTCTAGGGTCTGCAGTTAAGCCCAGGATTGAAGTGTCAAGCTATGCAGGGGGACTGAATCCAGAGGAGCTGGTGGACTGGATAAATGAAATGAAAAAATGCTTCGATTATGAAGAGATAAGCGAAGATAAAAAGGTCAAATTTGTAGTGACAAAGCTGAAAGGACATGCTGCACTTTGGTGGGATGGAGTGCAAGAAGAAAGGAGGAGAGTTGGCAAGCAACCTATCAAGAGCTGGACTAGAATGATGGCTAAATTAAAAGGCAAATTCTTGCCTAGTGATTACCAGCTAACATTGTATAAACAAATGCAGAACCTGAGACAGAAGTTGCTGACAGTAAAGGAATACACAGAGGAATTCTACATAGTGAGCATAAGAGCTGGGCAATTTCAAGATACACCAGAGAAGACTACCAGATATGTAAATGGTCTCAGACTGGAGATCCAAGATGAGAATGGTCTTCTGTCTCCTAAGACAGTGGAAGAGGCCTATCAGGTGGCCTTGAAAGCAGAGGAGAAACTCTTGAGGAAACAGTCTGCCAAGAAGAGAGGTACTTTCCATGGGAAGGGAAGTCAGGGTGGTAGAGGAAAGCCTACACCCAAGAATGGAGATGGAAGTAGCTCACCTCATAATGCATCTACAGAGGATGATGCAAGGGGCAGAAGGGGTTCTTACAGAGGAAAGGGAAGAGGAGACAGAGGCAGAGGCAGAGATTTGAGGTGTTATAGATGTCAGGGAGTGGGATATAAGCACTATGAGTGTCCAGAGAATGTGGGTGCTGGTCCAAGAAATGTTGTTGTTTCCCAAGCTGGAGAAGAGGCAGAAATTGAAGAAGAAATTCTTCCAGAGACGAAAGAATCCTTGTTGGTAAATAAGGTCCTGTTGAAGCAAGCCAAAGAGGTCCCTGAGCCTGCACAAAGGAAGACTTTGTTTAGGAGCATATGCAAAGTCCAAGGGAAATGCTGCCAACTAGTCATTCATAGTGGCAGCATAAAAAATCTAGTTTCCACTGAGGTCATAGAAAAGTTGAAGCTGAAGACTAGGGAGCATCCAACTCCCCACAGGGTGTCTTGGCTGCATAAAGGGCACTAGCTGGTTGTGAAAGAACAGTGTGAGATAGAGCTGCAAATGGGAAAATACAAAGATAAGGTCCTGTGTGATGTAATTCCCATGGATGTGTTTCATATACTGCTGGGTAGACCTTGGCAGTTTGACAGAGCAGCAGTGCATGATGGCAAGAAGAACGCTTACAAGTTCTTCAAAGACGGGGTGCATCATACATTGATACCCATGGAAGAAGGAGAGCCATCCAGAAAAGTGATTGATCCAAAGACCTTGTTGCTGAGCAGGAAAGAATATCTGCAGCAGATAGAAGAAGAAGAGGTAAGCTTTGCTTTAGTTTTCAAGCCTAAGGTAGTTGTTACTTCTACAAATATTTCTGATTTACCAGTAGAGATACAAGAGATGTTAGATGATTACTGTGACATTGTTGTGGATGATTTACCTGATGAGATGCCACCTGTGAGAAAGATCAGCCATCAGATAGATTTTATCCCTGGTTCAAATCTACCAAATAAGGCAGCCTCCAGAATGACTCCCAAGGAAAATGAGGAAATCAGGAGACAAGTGCAGGAGTTGGTGGACAAAGGACTAATCAGATAAAGTCTGAGTCCATGTGCAGTACCAACAGTTTTGAGCCCAAAGAAAGATGGAGGCTGGAGGATGTGTACTAATTCCAGAGCAATTAATAAGATCACAATCAGGTACAGATTCCCTTTGCCCAGAATTGAAGATTTAATGGACTGTTTGAGTGGTGCTAAATATTTCTCAAAGATATATTTAAAGAGTGGATATCATCAGATTAGAATAAGAGAGGGTGATGAGTGAAAAACTGCCTTTAAAACGAATGAAGGATTGTATGAATGGATGGTAATGCCTTTTGGGTTGTCAAATGTACCTAGCACTTTTATGAGACTTATGAATGAAGTATTGAAAGAATTTATTGGGAAATTTGTGATAGTATATTTAGATGATATACTAGTTTTCAGCAGAACTAAAGAAGAACATTTAAGGCATCTTAATCATGTCTTGAAGAAGCTACACCAGGAGAAACTGTTGATAAATTTGAAGAAATGCTCATTCATGAAGGAAGATTTGGTGTATTTGGGTTTTGTTGTTTCTGCAAAAGGATTGAAGATGGACCCAAAAAAGGTTAAGGCAATTGTGGAGTGGCCTTCACCCAGGAGTATTTTTGAGGTAAGAATTTTCCATGAACTTGCTAGTTTTTATAGAAAGTTTATAAGAAACTTCAGTAAGATTAATGCACCCATAATTGAGACCATAAAGAAGAGAAAACATCCATTTAAGTGGACTGCTGAAGCATAAAGAAGTTTTAGACTATTGAAGCAAAAGATAACAGAGAAGCCTGTTTTGACCCTGCCTAATTTTACTAAACCATTTCAAGTAAAGTGTGATGCCAGTGGGGGAGCCATTGGAGCTGTGTTGAGTCAGGATGATAGACCTGTAGCCTATTTCAGTGAAAATTTGAATGATACCAGAAGAAAGTATTCCTCTTATGAGAAGGAATTCTATGCAATTGTTCAGGCACTGAAGAAGTGGAGACATTACTTGATGTCCAGGGAATTTGTGTTATATTCTGACAATCATGCTTTGCAGTATATTATACAATAGCCCAAGTTGAAACATAATCATGCTAAATGGGTTGAGTATCTCCAAGATTTTAATTTTTTTTTGAAACATATAAGTGGCCAAGCCAATAAAGTAGTTGATGCTTTGAGTAGGAGACACTTGCTTGTTCAAGAAAATAATTTTGAGGTTGTAGGATTTGATTTTCTCAAAGAATTGTATAAAACAGATCCTGATTTTAAAGAAGCATTTGAGGCATGTAGTAACCCTGTTTTAATATATAGAAGCCAGTGGCTAGATTATTTTCTGCAGGAAGACTTGTTATTCAGAAAGAACCAACTGTGTGTACCAAAATGCTCCATGAGAGAAAATTTGATCAAAGATAAGCATAGTGGTGGACTTGCTGGACACTTTGGTACTGATAAGACTTATGAGCAGCTGAGTCACTTTTATTTCTGGCCTAGGATGAGAACAGAAGTGGACAAGTTCATGAATAATTGCAAAATCTGTTAGTATGCTAAAGGAAGGAGCCAAAATGCAGGATTGTACACTCCCTTGCCTATTCCAGACAGGGCTTGGGACATGGTGAGTATGGATTTCATTCTAGGATTTCCCAAGACTTAGAGAGGGAATGATACAGTCTTTGTTGTGGTGGACAGATTCTCCAAAATGGCACATTTTATTCCATGTTACAAAACTAGTGATGCCACCCATGTTGCTAACTTGTTCTTCAAGGAAGTTGTTAGATTTCATGGGTTACCCAGGAGCATTGTTTCAGACAAAGACACCAGATTTGTGGGGCACTTTTGGAGGACACTGTGGAAGAAACTTGGCACCAAACTAAGTTTCAGCTCAGCTTATCATCCCCAGACTAATGGACAGACTGAGGTAGTGAATAGAAGTCTGGGAAATTTATTGAGAAGTCTTACAGGAGAGCATCCCAAGCAGTGGGACCATATTTTTCCTCAGGAAGAATATGCATATAATGATTCGCCAAACAGGAGCACAGGACAAAGTCCATTTCATATTTTTTATGGAATGCATCCCAGAGGAATATCAGAATTAAGAAATCTGGGAAGAGCAGAGCTAAGGAGTGCAGATGGTGAGGAGTTTGCTTCAGAGATCCAGGCCATAAATGAACAAGTGAAACAGCAATTACAAGGCAGCAGCATCAAATATAAAAGCAGAGCAGACTTGAGTAGAAAGGAAGTTCATTTTGAAGTAGGAGATCAGGTTTTGGCACACTTGAGAAAGGAGAGGTTCCCAAAGAATCAGTACAACAAATTGAAGTTCAAAAAGATTGGGCCATGCAAGATACTTAGGAAGTTTTCTACAAATGCTTATGAGATTGAATTTCCACCTGATGTTGGAATATCTCCTATTTTTAATGTTGCATATTTGTACAAGTATGAAGATGATGGTGCAGAAGCAAGATCAGCGGACAAGGAACAGATTGAGTGGAAAGAGTAGCTACCTCCAGCACAGCCATTGCAACCAGAGAAGGTATTGGACAAGAGAGTGTTCAGAAGGACCAGAGGACAAGAGTATTTTCAGTACTTTATCAAGTGGAGGGACAAGCCAGAGGAAGATGCTACTTGGATGACTAAAGAAATGTTGCAGAAGATAGGCAGATCAGTGGAGGAGCTCATGGACAGGAGCCCATGAAGAAAATGACCCTCAGGAGTCTGATGCAGGGGCATTAAGCACTGGCCAGCAATGTAGGAGTTTTGTCCACATGTTGTGGCTAGGAGGATTCAAAATCATCAAAATTGTAACAGCTAGGTGTCAATACCTCAGCTGACTATTTCATTCTAGAGTAGTTAGAGTTGTAAGGGTCGAATAGTCTAGCTAGTCCAATTTTCATACATCCGTTACACTGAATTATTGTAATTAGACTATTGGTTTTCTACATGGTCCTCACTAAAGAACTGAAGAGTCACTCTGTAATGTATATAATTGTATCCTTCGGATGTATAGGGGGGGAAGAAGAATAGAATAGAGATTCTGCAATAAAACTTGGTGCATTGTCGATTGCTTCCAATTAGATGAATTTCATTCATGTTGGTTGTCTAATTGTCTTGAAATGTTAATTGTGTGGAGGTTCGTTTGATTGCGAGGCAATTGTGTATTAGGAATTCCGTTCTCTGTCTTGAATTCCTGTAAATTATTGGATAACCCTGTGAAATTATCCCACCACAGGCGAGGCCTATGTAGTGAATTAGCAATTGTGGAATCCTGTTTAATGTTAGTGAGATTCCCGTGTAAAGAAAAAAAAATTTGTTTGTTGTGTTAATTGAATTCCCCAACTGGAGATTAAACCCAGGGTAAATAAATGAGGAAATAAATAGGAGAACAAAACCCCAACTTAACCTTGGCTGTGCACTATAGCAAAAACCACGGCGGATTTACAAAGGCGGATTGCCCCCCATCGCACCGCTTTTGCGGCGTAGGTGGTATTTTCTGAATTGGATCGATTCCATACAGGAATCGACACATGGCAAGGGACCCGTTTCAAAATCGCTGGTTAAAACGCGCCATCGCACGTTATCCCTCGTACCAGGACGCCGAGCGAAATCGCTCAGAGTCGTTGATCTGGGTAAAGGCAATCAGACGGTGGTCGCCTGCCATAGATGCTCGAATGATAACGGAGGTGCGCGGACGATAAAAGGGGTATGGTGCAAGCGTTTGATTGGTCCATCGAGTTATAGGTGGGGTCGAATCCACGGGCTATTATAAAGTCTTTTGTTCATAAAGTGTTGGGCTATTAATATAAAATCCCGCCGGATAATAACATTATTGCCAAGGGTTATTACACGGTTAATTATTAAAACCACAGCGAATGGGTTTATTATAAAGTTGCGGATATGTTTAATTTTCAAATAAACGAAAGAGGAGCAACTAGAGCCACGTCACAATTGACCAACCTCTCCTTTGGGCGACTTTCAGTAGTGTTGTTGTGTCACTCCACAACTTCAACATTGGGTACCATACATTTGATATAAATTTTTTGTGTCGATCATCATACTATGTTTGTCCCCTACCTGAAACGTTGTAGAGACATCCTAGCCCTCCATTAATAGTGTTTGTGCTCAACCTAGTCTCCTGATAGAGTTCATTAATTGTCAACCAGGGTTGGTAAACTGCTGAAGTGAAGTGCACCATATGTGCCTAAGTAACCTCTTCCTACTTCGTTGTGTTTAGTGTTTTTATGATGTTTTTGGTTTTATGATTTTGTGTTAAGAAGAGAAAGAACTAAACATTGGTGAAAAGCAGTTGTTGGTCACACTACAAACAGTCCTAAATCATGTGTGGTATGCAAAACTAGATAGTAACTCACAACACAAATTTAGTCCAATTCTCTTGTTAGAGATATGTTGGAATACTTCAAGAAAAGGATAGATTTAGTGCAGTGAGGTCTTCCTAAACAACAATTTACCATATCACAAAGCAGATCTTATCCATGACTAGAGATTTGTTTGAATATATTTGGAGAAGATAGTTCTGCAACACAGTGAATAATTCTACTCTAAATTAATCAAGAGTACTGAAACTAATCTACTCTGCAACCTAAATTGTCATTACTAAACCTTATTCGGAAGTTAAAGTCTTTTGGAATAAGTTTGAGGAAAAGGCTAGTTGCACAATTAAGAGGATTTGCAAAATAGTAAAGGCCGTGAAATGATATTACCAATTCCTGTCTGCATGGTGATATGTTGGAAAAGTTTAATAACAGGAATAGTCTTTGTAAATAATGAAGGCCTTAGTCTAGTAAAACAGAACTATTATACAACTAACTAATGAGACTTGACTATACATTAAGCAAAACATGAACAAGAATGCAATTAATCAATTTTGAAATAAAAATGACAGAGTTAAGCTAAAGTTTAATTAATCAGACTGAAAACACAGTGACCACAACTGGGCTAAAATGCAATTATTCAAACTGGAAAGATGGTGAACAGATTTAAACTAAAATGTCATAATCCTAACTTTGAAGTACAATGAACTAAAGCGCTTTTTGATCTCCGGAGTATTAAACTACAGTGCAACTAATCTATTGCATATTACGGCCTTATCTTGCTTAACATAGTGTTGTTTTGGAATAGCTTAAGAAAACAAGTCTGGTTGTACTATCTAATGCAGATTGACATAAAACACACAAGTTGAAATGAAAACACGATTAAACTCCTAAAATATCACAGTTAATTCCCATTCATCATTAAATGTATTTTTGAAGAATTCTTAGAACAGGACTAACCGTAATATGTAATGTAAATGAGCGTAAAAGCATGAAGTTGATTAAACTATTGAAATTGGAAATTGAAAACGAAATCAAGCTAAGGCTACTTATCTAAATCATCTGAACGGAGCTTCTCGGGTAGTAGGGGCCCTCTACTACCAGATTAGCTTGCAAATCCAATTAACGTTGACTCAGCTCTTACACTAGAACGATGTCTTTTTCATTAAAGGAGAAAAATACTTAAAACAGAGTATTCACAGTTAGCAGCAAAAGCCAAAATCTCACCAAGATCTAACCTCTTTCTCTCGGTTCCCCAAGCATATTAATAGCAAATTTACATAACAGAACTGGAGAAAATAAAGGGATAAGTGTCTTTCTACTTCTAATCAAACTGAAACTCTTATTGACAGCCTCGTTCTTCATTGCGGACACCTGTAGAATCCGTGTTTTAATAGGAGACTGCCTCTTAGTTTGGGTGTCCCACGTGCATAACCACTTAGATATTTTTGCTCAGACTTTGTGGAGAGAAACGAATGATGTGGATGAGGTAAAGAATCTGCCCATATGCGTTTTTCCTTCAGACGACACATGGAACCCATTTAAACTCTAAAACGGCTACAGAATGCGGGATCAGCTACAGAACGTGTTATCAGCTACGGAACGCCTGTATTCTGTAGCTATTTTGCAGAAAATTGTTAAAATAGAAAAAATCATGAAAATACAATATGTTAATCAATTTCATGTAACCTTTAAGCAATCCTAATCATTCTTCATTAATTTTAGGCTTATGAAGTGATAAAATAATGATGAAATGAAGTGAAGGTTTGTAAAAGAGAAGGCAATTCTAGAGCTCAACAAATAGTCTTGTTAACTAATGGATATTGTGCACATGGATTGGATAATGATTTACTAATCCACAGGGACCCATTGTGAATCATGTTGATGAGAAATTTAGTACATTGAGCATCCTCGCCAATGGTTCCAAACACGGACAAGTCACGCATCAACAGTAAAGTGGAGTCAGGCATCTTCTGAACTGTGGGTTTCAATTCAAAAGTAATATTACTATACAGTGTGGGTCTAATATCCATATAAACCTTGGGATTTAGGGCTAGAAACAAATCACCATATAAATAATTGTTACCCATAAGGATAAATTTCTCATATTTACCATACAAATCGTCCATAGATTCGACACGCAGGTCGGATAATTCAAATTGGATTGTATCTTTGAGGGGGAAGACCATGGTTGAATGTTTATGGTAGTAGACTTGATGCATAGAGGACGATAGTAGAAATGTGGGATGGGATACATATACTCAAATGCCAGGATTGAAACTCAAATAATACTCAAATACAAATCATTGTGAACAACAAAATGCCATATATTTGTAGACTCCAATATGACTAGTTGATATCAAAGTTCCCAAGTTGGTAATTAAAATAAGTAGGCGAATATAGAAGAACAAAATTAAATTTTATTTGGGGATTCAATTCGATAGGGACACACATTCCAAGACAAGACATTGTAGATTGAAAGGAGTGACAAGACAAGATTACTGGGAAAATAATATGGGAAATAAACCCAAAAGTGTTAACCAACACCAAAAAAAAATTACCATTACAGTAGGGATGACTCAACATACTAAAAAGACACATACTAACTGACACAACTAACACTTAGGAAATATAAACTCTACATCCTTGACCACAATCTATTGTGGTATATCACAACAAGAAAACAACATACTAATACAACTGACACAAATAATGCTAATAAACCAAATAATCAGAAGAAACAAATGTTAACTAACTCTAACCTAAATATATCTTATGCTCCCATACAAAGAGCAAGAGAAAAGTATGGGTTCAGGGGCCATAGTAGGGCTTTACACGAGCACCATTCACCCAACCAGGCATGAGAATTCCATCAAATTGTGTGAGATCAACAACACTAGATTCCTTGATTTTCACAACTATGAATGGTCCCAACAGATGCAATTACAACTTCCCAAAGTGTCTCAAATAATTTCTATCGTAGAGTATAACTTGATCGCCAATTGAAGAGGAATTTTTCTTAATATGATGGTCATGCCAAGCCTTTTTCCTTTCCTCACCATGCTCTGATGGAAATCTGATAAGAATCAATGTTCATCAAGATCCCATAACTCTTGAAGGCACTCCACAACTAACTCATCATCAAACATCTTAGTGGATTGTGCAATATATAGATTAGGAACAATAAACTCAATAGGAACCAAAAAATTACCATACACTAGCTGAAAAATGGTATGCTTATGCAACCATTTAGTGGTATTCTGATAATCCCATAATGTAGTAAGAACCCTTTCATCCCAATAATCCCTATTAGAAAGAAAAAAAACCTTAGTCGGTTCCTTCTCTAAGATTTTGTTGAATGCTTCTACTGTCCCATTTGCTTGTGGATGGTAAGAAATGCTTTTGTGATTTTGGATCAAGAATTCTTGTGTTAAAGTTGCAACTATTTGATTGATAAATGAGACCCCTGATAACTTTTCAAACTCCTTGGACAAGCAAATTTTGTGATAATATTCTCAAAATTAAATCTAGTTATAGTACTGGTAGTACATTTTTTTATAGGGGATGCTTTTTCCCACTTGGTAAGATAATCTATTGTGATAATTATATACCTGGCATGTGAATGTCGTGTCGGAGGATTTATATGACCAATAAAATCATCAACCCATTTTCCAAACTCTTGCACCACTCTAACTAGATGAAGTGGAATCTCATGTCGATGAGAAGGCCTCCCAACCCTTTGAAAAAAGTCACAAATGTTAGAAAATTCATTTGCATCCTTAAACAAAGTCAACCACCATAATCCTGCTTGTAATACCTTTCAAGCAGTGGATTTCCCTCCTACATTTTCTCCTACAACACCACTATGACACTCACATAAGATGTCATTTCTATCATGACTCAAAATACACTTGTACAAGATATTATCAAGTCCCAAATTATATAATTGACCTACAATCAACTGATAATATGTTGCTCGCACAACCAGATGTCATTTTTGAGTGGCAGACTAATCGTCTGGGAACTTTATAGTAGCTAAGAAAAGTTTTATATCTTCAAGGTATTCTGGAACAACTTCAACTCAAAAAAATTCTACTCCAGGAAGTTGATTATCAACGTTCCCTCTAGAGACTCATGATTCCAAGCGGAAAGATGATTTGGCCCTCCATTGGTTCAACCGGGTTTTACTATATAAATTCAAAATAAAATTCTTGGTACAGCAACAACCATCAACAAATCCTCCCTTCCATCATAGGCTTATTAACTAAGTATTTGAGGGTTGAATGATTTATGAAGAATTTAAAATGATCTCCCATTATATAATGGCGAAAATTCTAAAGTGAATAGACCATTTCTAAAGCCTCGCGCTCATTTGTGGTGTATTTGCACTCTGTAGTAGTGAGTTTCCAACTGGAAAAGTATGTAGTATGGTCTAGGTTTCCTTCTTCATGTTACCCAAGGATGGCACTAAGAGAAATACTAGAAACTTCAATATGCACATGGAATTCCTTGTTCCAGTCAGTTTAAACTGAAATCAAAGCACTTGTTAACTTTTCTTTCAAAGTATCAAATGCAGCACCACACTTGGAGGTCCATATAAAGGGCCCAATATTCTTCAACAACTTCTCTAATGGTGTAGTGATTAGAGCATAGTTGTGGATGAATCTATGATAATAACAGTGTATTCCCAAATTTAGATCTCAACTTCTTGATACTTGTAGGAGAAAGCATATTGAGGATACCGCGATTTTGGCAAGATCCACTGATACACCATCCTTGCATACAATATGTCCTATAAAATTTCCAAAAGGAAAAATAAATATATGTTTATTCAAATTTAAGGAAATTTACAGTTACCTACATTGGTCAAACATTACTCTCAATGGACTAGAGTGTTTTGATAAGAGACTATAAATTGTTGAGTCATCCATATAGACCTCAAGGAACTTATGTATATACTCATAGAAGGCTACAATAACAATCCTAAGAAAAAATTCCAGCTACATTTTTAAGACTAAATGACATCACATGATAGGAACATGACTGCCATTTAGTGGTGAAATTAGTTTTATTATTATCTTCTTCTGCAATCCTGACTTGATGATATCCTAAGAACCCATATGTGAAGAGTAAGCTTCCTATCCTATAACATTATTTAATATTTCATAATTGAAGGGAGTGGGGAATGGATTATGAACGCAGGCATTTTTGAGGTTGTGAAAGTCCACACAGGCCCTTATACCATTTAAATATTTCTTACCTTGAATAGTTATGGGGCTAATCCATTCAACTTCATCAATAAGAAAAATAATTCTTGTAGCTAACATTTTTTTCAATCTCCCTCTTAACGTTTTCTTTCACTCTTGAGTTCAAACATTAAGGATGATGCTTTATTAGCCTTAGCATCAGGCTTCAAAACAATATTCCTCTCTCCCAAATATCATTTGATACCCTTTAGCTCCGAAAATGATGGAGGGAACATATCCTTATACTCCTTAAGAAAATAAAAAATATCCTTGGTGGTATGTTCGTCCAAAAGATCCTTAATAGATTCTAGTCTGGGCTTATATTTAGAACCAATTTTATTCTTGCAAAAATTCAAAGGCTTGATATGTGGAGCATCCTTCACAAGATCATCCTTAACGCTTATTTCCCCTTCAGATTCTTAAAAGTATAATTTCCTTAGATTCCCTATTTATTTTTATATAAGCAACTTCTTTTTGAAATCCTAACTCAGCTACAATCTTGTGGCTCAGAGTGCTAAAATATTCAACAAGTGGATTCTCTCAGGGGCTTTAGTAATCCATGCATCTTCATCTAAGAAATTGAAATCACTACAAAATTGGGACAGTAATACATCCCAGCCTATTATCTGCATCTTCATTTCTTCCTTCATGAACCCTGCTTAAGGGATTATTCCCAAATTATGGATGAATTGATGTACCCATAGCTTAGTAGGAAATCCAACCGTATTCCAAAAAACACTACATGTTTGAGCATGCTTCTATGAACTAGTATTACCTTGAAAATAGTAATTTCATTCATTCCCTTCTCGGGTGCAGTGAATCAACATAGCATAGCATATTTAATTGAATTCCAAGTTTGGAACTAGTTGTGTTGAGCTCCCCAGCACCAGGAAGGAGTAGATTGTAAGGAAGCATCCATAAAAGGATGCCTTTGACTTTCTTCAATATTAATCTCAACTTCTTTGATAAAATCAGCTACAAGACTAATACCATTAATATTAACATAGTACCTTACCTTAGTACCGATCCATCAAGTACACTAGATGGTTTCACATCATCTAGAATATAACTCATGATCGCCTTGTTGCCACTCTTATAGCTCAACCTCTGAACCAGCTTCATTGTGTTAACACTTCTCCAACTAAGAGATCCATCTACTGTAGGATTGATATAATCCTCCCTCTTCCCTCCAATTAGTTGATATAGTTGATCCAAGACATTAGTATTTTTTGCATCATCAATGGGTTATGTGTACATAGGAACCTGATAAGAATCCAAGGACCGAATAACCTGAACTTCATCTACCTTGAAATTCATAGGCTCTTGCTTCATATCAATGATGACATAATTCTCGAAAGCCTAATCATCTCCCAGTAATGATAGATATGAGTCTTTATCCCCAATAATGTTGATAACTTCAAAATCAGTATAGGTCTTCACACCAATAATGTCTACTTCTACGTCTTCTAGATGACCAATAGGAATAATGAAGTATTGGTTATCCATGCACAACTGTATTGGTTAAAGCACCAACTTGGGTTGTCCCAACTATTCCCAAGTCTTTCTCAGAAAAATGTTCACATCAGAGCCCAGATCCAACATAGTATATTTAATTTGGTATTTTGAAATCTAAGCATCGATGCGGAATTCCCTCCTAGTTTTTTGCTTGTTGCAGTGAAATCATCTATTGTGTCGTTTTGGTAAATTAAATGAAATGGGACATTCTGAAAGCTCCTAATATTTTACAAGACTTTATAGTTACTTATGCAACTAACCAAACAAGTGCTCATCACCCAAAATATGCAAGAATAATTTGAACCACTCCATGATAGGTTGTGATGTTCCTTGAAAGAACTGAGGATTATTTGTGTGTCTTCTCTCCTAATATATGATTTTATTACTTCAAGAAGATATTAACTATTTAAAAATATCAGCAACATTCCTATAATATTCCTTTTTTTGGTTAATATCATATGATCTTCTTGGGGATGTGGATTTTGTTATAATAGGTTGTTCACGTGCATATTTATCATCTCTAGTCCACTTACATCCTCTAGTAATGATATTAATATTAGGATACATAATTTATTATATATCTCTTGGCTTTGCATTGATCGATTTAGCTCCCATTTTCCTACTGTGCTCTTCCCATTGAGTTATCAACTCCAAGCATTCTTCAGTTGTGTAGGAATTCACTTGAAAATTTGAACACTACGACCTTCTTGGTAAAGGACAATATTGAGAAACATGGCCTTCTTGGTCATAGTTATAACATCAAACTGGACCTCTTCATCTAGTCCTCCGTCCTCTATATCCGACACCTCCTATTCCTCAATGGGAATCACTCAATCGAAAAATTGTACAATCTAGTCAATTGGCCAGAGAATCCACAAGTATCTACACCGGTTTGTATGGTGAGTTTGAAACCTACAAAACTCGTAGAACATATTATTAGGTACATTTGATTATTTTTTAATATAGTATATATTCGAGGAGAATTTTCCATATATATGATATATTTCACAATACTCATTAGAATACATACCTTGTTGATTTGGAAATGCATGGTACTGGGTATGTCCCTGAAAAGGAACACTCATTGAGACTTGTGAAACTCCTCCAAAAGGTTAAACATGAGGAGGAGGAAGTCCTAGAGGTACATTAGAAGGTCCCACACCTTGTAACTTTAGGCACTTTGTAGCATGATGCCCCTCAATGTGATAGATTGTACACCATACTTGTGCCCGATTTGGTTTAGAAGCATTCATGTCCTTGATATTTTCAATTAAATTAGTGATTTCATGTTGTAGACCAATTATAGCAAGATTTCTAGAAGGAAAATTTTCTCTAAATTCATTAGTGCGTCCCTCCATTGCTTTGATCTTCGTGGCCCGCTTAAATGCATATTGTATATTTTCAAATTTTTGTTGCGTTAAAGGGATCCTGGTTAGTGGCTACAATGTTTTAATAAACCATTCCTTTTGGTGGTCTAGATGAATTGGATAAGTCATATTCCCAACAGAATATTTGAATTATTGCATACATTCCCATGTAGTGTCTCCTTCTCATTACTTAATGTCCCACAACTCATCCAATCCCTAATGCACTGACTGAGGTAATTTAAAATCCTTGATGAATTATTTCCTAATCATATCCAAAGTTAAATATTGAGTTGTCACTAACCATTTAACAAACCACCAAAGAGATTGATTTCTCAATGTAATTTTAAACTTAGTCACTTAGAATCCTTTGTATTTTTTTTTGGATCTCCAAATAACTTCATACAGGTACTAAAATTGTTATGCGTCCTCATCGCCTCATCCTGAAAAACTCAAGATACTGAGTAAATGATCCATCTATTTCCTCGACCATTGGAGTATGACCATGTGAAACTAAGATAAATCCTCTCGAAATAGGTTGTGAATAATTTGTGAAATGTGATTGACTACTACTAATATAAATACCAACTGCATACACCATATGAACACTATGGAATTTTTCAGTATTAGCTAACTTAGAAATAAAATTTATAGGGTTTTGATAGGGTACAAAGGGAAGAGCGAGGAGAAATCCAACCATGTTGATACCTTATGGATTTATACTTGTGGGGGAAGAATAATTCTCATAGAACAATATTTTCATAATAAATTTCATCTCCTCATCTGCAAGAGTTTTTGGATCAGACATCATGATACTTTGACTTGATGGTTCTGGTATTTAGGTTCCATCCAATTCTTGATGGGCCTCACTATTCCTACTTTGATTTCCTAACTCATTTCTTCTAGATCCTCCTATTTCATTAGAGTTCTATCCTTCTCCTAGTACTTCATTTTGCAACTTTGGGTTTCTCATCTCTTCTCTCTGCAACTCTAAAATGTTCAACACTTCTCATATCTATTGTAACTCCCTTCGCCTTCTCCTAATATCGCATAACTTTTTTTCCCTCCATTCATCAAATATTCGCACCCTTTTGATTACTTTAAATTCTCATGCTTTCCATAACTCCTCCTCTTCCATTTCAAATCTCTCTCGACTTCCAAAATCAGTCAAAACCTCCCCCAAATACCATACCCCTAGTACGAGGTTTTTAACCTGCCATATTAGAATGAGGAAATGACAACAATATTTATTCTACCATCAAAATTTTAAACCACGGAGGGATCTCCTTTGAAAAAAATCCTCTTAACATGTATTTTAATACTTCTTCCACTTTATAAAATGACTAATTGTTCTCTACAACAAACTCAAATGATATATCCTTCCAATTTAGCTTGTACCCAAAATTCAATAGCTCTCGTAGGTTCATGATCCAACCTATGTAAATTTTCTAGATCATTTGTAGTCCAAATTCTAAAGTCCCAACCAGAACTACCAACACCTAGGGAATGTTGCAATCCTCTTAACCAATGATATAATTCTTCATGACATTTTCACCAAAATATCTCATATTGATTGCAGGAAGTCTCAAAAAATAAGATCTCATCACAAATCCAATCAAGGTTTTTTTGTTGTTTTTGTCCCTTTTCATGAACAAAAGAATAAATCTTTTCTTCCCACCATTCTCTAATACTAATCTTAATGATCCTAGTCACCATTATCTAAAACCCCAATTAATATATAGGTCCAAACAACAAAACCATTTGTTGGAAGAAAAAATTATTATAGAGAAACAATGTTCTATTGTAGGGTGCCAACAAAGAGCTCATTGTAGTCTAACACAAAATCGACATTTTCGATCTTCTACAAGGGAAGAAAGTCTCACATGAGGCATGTCGAGACTTATGTGTGATGATGGGGTTTATATGGTGATATTAATTTGGTTAAAATATGCATCATTATCATCAACATCTACATATCAATCAAATAATATTTGTGCACGAGATAAATAGATACACTATATAGAATCTCAAAAATTTTAAAGTGGCCACATAAACACAGACACATCCATTTGGACAGAATACACAGTCAAGTTCCTTGCAATAATATCCTTTTATCATTATCATCCTAATAAATATTACATCTACATATATTGAATAGCTTGGTTAGATATGTCAAGTATCACTCCCAAAACCCATTACAAGCACTTAATTATGCACGAATATAATATAATTTCATTAAGAGAGTGTGTGTCATAATTTCAATAGCATGACGACCTTCTTTTGTTATCTCTCTCTTTTTGCAGCTTTCCTTGCATGTCTATATATATCCTTTATCCTATTTACCTTATCCAACTTATCCTGCACTCTTTTGATGAACTCAATTCTAACCACATTAACAATATCCATGCTTGCTTGGTCCAAATTTGTTTGATTCTTTCAACTTTAACAGTTTGATCCTTCTTTTGGAGACTTGAAAAATTACAACATAATCACTTGGTCCTTTTCTTTCCTTTTATTTCTTTTCCACTATTGTTTACCAGCCAAATAAGCCAAACTCTTTTCCAACTTGCACTACAGTTTCTCCGCAACTGTATTCTGACCAAAATTTACCCCAGAAAAATTAAGGACCCAACAAAATGAACTATAGGCATCAATCATTACTATACAAGATCATATTAAAAAGCATTAGCATATCAAGGCTATCACAACCTATAGTCCAAATGTGTAAAAATTTTATACTTATTTGATTATGATATAATGGCTAGAAACTAAATAAGTGAGTTCAACTCTCCATCCAACAATAGGATAGATATGCAACAACATTTATTTCACCTCACCACCCCTGAGATAGATACAAAGTCTCAAGGGATGCTTTCTTAGGTAAAATTCACACCAAACATTGGAAGACACCCATGAGGTGGAGTTCATTGTACTAGTGGTTTAACAACTACTCTCTAGTAGTAAACACCATAATGACTCACTTACCATCTGAGTTCAATCATAAATATTCACCCAAGATACATATGGGATATTACTCAATTCCAGGAGGTTGAATCCACTACTTAGGTGGTTTCATATTTGTCTTCTAGTCGCAAGTACCGTAGGGTTCTATAGTCCATTATATATTTTTATTTTCAACTCTTCCAACAAGAACCAAAATAGCTCAGATTTGCATGTCCAAGTGGTTTAATAGCCATGCAATGAGCACCAAAGTTATTTGATCATCCACTGAGTTTCCCACTAACCAATTAGGCATAGAAACATATTCTAGTTACCTAAATCACAAAACATTGTGAATAAAACCCAAAATTCATAGAGCATGTGGATCAACACTTTGCTCCATGATTTCCTCAACTCCATTTTTTCATGATCCACACCTCCACACTATTTTCTACATTCTTCTCCATTCAAGGCTCAATAATCAACTAGGAATAAAAAAAAGGAGAACCCCTCCCCTTCATTGTTGCATGTATATATACTTCCTTTGCGTCCCTTTGTTTTCAAAAAAGTACAATCTCCTCTATTTTTTGATTTCTTTTCTTTCTGAAGAGTTGTCCTTTTTTAGTCTCTCCTAGATATTCAATAGGATTGGGCACAATCCTCTACCCTCCAATGCTCCAATATAATCTCATAACTTCTACCGAGTGGTGATTGTTCGATTAGGTCCAAAAAAACTTCAACAATAAATCTCAGGTTGTATCGTGGTTTTTTGAACAAGTGAGCTTTCCTCCTCCCTCAAACAATGAATCTATGTCATCCAATCCGCTAGTCCAATATTTAAAATTACATTAAATTTTTTAAGTTTGAGATTCAGTTTTCTTATCCAATTGTGCCTCCATGCTAAAATTTTGGTCATGATTTTCAAATTACAAAAACAAGGTAAAGATGGTGATGTTACAAACCCCACCCCCTTAAAGGAACATTTTCCTCTGCGTTCTGTATATAAAATTAAAGACAATACATCTATTACTTGTGGTTATTCATTAAACAAAAATGTGAAAAATACCATCCTTTTCTCTGCATATTCCTATGTGGATTCATCTGGTCCAAAATGCTTCCATTGCATCTTGATCTTCTTTATTACTCGATGCTAGAGCATGGTTTGCCTCTATTCCATGATGCATATTAGTTAAATTTAGAATTATACCTTAGGTTTACCCTATATTGCAAATCAATAAACCACATGATTAGTGTCACGTACATACTTCATAATAAAGGGAATGTGAAAAAATAATGTGCTTTCACTATGGATGGTAAATCAAGTCTATAAACTATTGGTCCCACTTTTTCCAAAATCTGAAATGGTCCAAAAAATCTAGGTGCTAACTTAGTACAAGCTCTCAATCTCATTGAGATATTTCTTGGTCTAATGCAGAGATACACATGATCTCCCACTTATAATTATTTGTGCATTCACTCCTGGTATACATAGTTGTTTTTCCTATCCTAGGATGCTTTCAATTTTAGCCTGATATTAACTACTTCTTGATCCATTTCCTTTAGCATGTAAGGTCCAAGAACGACCTTGTTCACTGGATCATCCCAACTAATGGGGTGTTGCATTTTATTACATATAATGTATCAAAAGGGATCATCTTTAGTGACTCTTGATACCCATTGTTCTATGCAAATACAACCAATGGAAGGAACTCCTACCACTTCTTTGGTTGATGCGTGACATTCATTTTCAGCATATCCTCTAAATCATGTTCATAATTCAGTTTGGCCATCTTTCTAAGGATGATATGCTATACTAAAATCTAGTGGATCCTAAAACCAGCTAACAATTCCTACAAAAAATTGGAAGTGAACTTGGCATCCTCATATGAGATGATCTTCTTGGGCATACCATACAATTGGAATATTTATTTCATAAAAATATAAGCTATATCAATAGATTTTTGGGTGGACTTAACAACCATAAAGTGATTTTCCTTATTCAACTTGTCAAGTACCACCATAATGACATCGTTTTGTTTGGGTTTCCTTGGAAATATTGTAATGGAGTCCATAGATATTACTTCCCATTTCCACTCAGGATTTTGGATTGGCTGCAACAATCCCACTCAGGTTCTACTTTTACTTGTTGGCATTCCAAGAACCTAGCAATGTACTCAACAATATCCTTCTTCATTCCAAGACAATAGTATGATTTCTTTATTTTTTTCATCAATTTCTAATAACCAATATGACCAAAGTAAGGAATTCTAAGAAACTCGTCCATTATGAGCTTCCTCAAGTTCATCACATAAGGTACATATCATATATCTTTAAACAATAACATACAATCATTGGTGATATTATAGTCCTTGTTGATTGTTCCCTATAGTATTTTTGTAAGCATTTGTAACACTCCCTCCCACCCCCTTAAACCACCTCATATTGTGAGAGGTGTTACCTATGACTCAACCTGACATCCAAGGTTTGTTATGAATATTAGATTAAAAAAACCCTTCTCCTTTAAGAGTTGCAGACTTAAAATCCAATATCATCATCGCATCTAGATATTTTGATATTTTCAATGATATAAATTTCATATCAATCTAACTCTTGGATTGAAATTTATATCCAAGTGAAGTTATTCCAATCACCTAACGCGACATGGAATCCACATATAACCCATGTGGCATCCCACATGTAATCCACATGGCTCTACATGTCCATGTAGGCAGTTTCGCATGATTATAACGTCGCCTTGCACGGGGCCCATATGTGAGGTAGTTCCCTAGCATGAGGTTCCATAGTGTTTCACCAACCTAGAAAACTAAATGGTTACCGAAGAGGAGGTTCTTCAACATTCAACATTTAATGTTGGTTTCATTGGGGTTGTATGCCCAATTTTGTAAACAGGGTGGAGGGGCCCCACAATAGATTATGGCCATCCAAGTACCCTAGTAGATGTCATGTCCAAAAAGATTTAAAAGGTTCCAAGAGATCTTGATTTACTATAAATCCTTATCAAAATAAATAATTGGCTCCAAAGGCCAAACTACACTAGTTCAAACATTTTAGCCTCACTGTCTATTGTAGATTAGAAAGTTCCCTTAAGGAGATAATAATTCTTAGTTTCTCATCAAGAGGACCTATAAATTTGCATGCTTATGAAAGGAGCCTACAGGGCCAAATTTAAACGGTGAATCTTAAAACATTTAACAACATTTATAAGTATGCATAAACTCTCAAGATAATCTCATCACTCATAAACTAAGCATTCTAAAAATTAACTAGACATCTATGTAACACTCAATATATGACATAGTCTATAGTTTTGTTCATAAGCCAACTACCTCTGCTCTCATTCATTTCTTGATGACATAGGCCCCTATTTTATCTACTTCTTCTTCTACTTGCTAGATTTTGTTTGGCTTGATTGTATATATATGTATAGTGTTCATGCACTTTCAGTTTCTAACCTTGTGTAGTTTATTCTTTGATGGTTGTTTAACTCACTTATGTTTTTTGTGTGAAGATCAACTGACCCTTGATAATTGACATGGCAGTGGAAATACAAAGTGAAGGGATATAATAATAATTTTTCATTTGAATATTTGCAAATAAAAGGTTGCTACATAATATGAAATTTTGTAGCAGCCTTAACTTAAAAGCTAAATTTAATTTTTTTAATACTCATGAGCTATGTTTAATTTGAATGAATTTATATTTATATTATCTATATGTGTAATATAATTTTTCAATCATGGTCATTGGTTGTTGATTTAATATTTAGGCTTTATTTATCCACTAAGGCCTCTCGACCATTGCATAATTTTGAAACCTAAGCCTATGTCCCTAGTTTTGGGGTAATTCACACTGAATATTATCGATCCTTGACTTAATCATTCACATGCCATGTAGGTATAAAGTATCATTGTGATGATCTACCAAATGGAATTATGGTCTCAATTTCCTCCATCTATCTTGATCTAATGGTAGTCTTTTTCGAACGTGTCCTCATGACACTCCAAAATGATTTCTCATCATTATTCCTGCCTCGAGACAAACAATACGGGATTTTCCCCGATTCAATCTATATTTACTTTGTCATTCTCTTCTCAGTTCTTCCCTGTCAAGAGTGTTGTTTATGGTTTCTATGAATTCATCTAGCCATATGTCTCTTTGATGGTTTCAACCTTTTCATTCTCCCATATCCCGACTATGTCACGAGTTACCCAAATAGATATTGTGGGCACAAACTTGCTTGAGGATTATGAGGAAGGTGTGGAACTCTTTAGAACCATGTGTTGGTATGAGTTCCTACAACTCTTTTAGGTTTAAATTAAAGTGTAGTTGAATCCTTTGCTGCTACATTTGATGGTCACAAATCTAGAATAGGAGATGTAGACATGATAATTGATGTCAATTTCATTCTCTAAGCCACCCATCTTCCTATTGAGGGTGAAACTTGGTTCAAAAATCGTAAGGCCTCAAATATTTTGTGGAGAAAGTTTCTAGGAAAGAAAGGGTATTCTTATCACATCAAAGGTATGCATGTGTCCCATCTAAAACCTCATTGGAAGAACATGTTGTTTTTTTTTCGAAGATATTTTACCTGTGATGGTCGTTTTAGTCTGTTGTTTCTTCCACATACGACAGTTGATCATTTTCCTAGGGTTTAATTTGAATTTGCCTCATTTCTTGTATAATATAATGGTTAATATGTTTTCGATTTATCAAAAGAGACAACTAAATTCTTTGTAGTTTTTGACTCACCATAGTCTAATTGTCATTCTAGTCAAACATTAATTATATAAATTTGGACATAATTCGAAAACATTTCTCGAATGAAACGATTTTTTCAAAACCCTAGATTATGGGTAAATTGGACCACGAATTCCCTATGAGAATACTCAATCCTCACGTGTGCATGATGTTGCACATTTAAATGACTAAAAGCCTCATCATAATGTTATTCCATCTCTTTTAGAAGATGAAAAAGCTTTAAAACTTGAATTATAAAATTTCTGCCAATATACTGATGAGAACTCCCCCATGCATGAGAATGAAAAAAATTTAAGCAAAAGGGTAAAACAAGGTTTTCTAAGGAAAAATATCAGTCGAATCCATATCCCTCAAAACCTACAAGTGAACAAATAGATAATCAGTATATCTCATAGCATGATGCACATATTAGAGATAAAATATTAAACAGAAGGCTCTCCAGATATTGGAAAAACAAATAGAAACTTCCCTCTAATCAAAGCTTTGTTAATCTTGATGACACTTGGCCTAAAAGGGATAATATGGAAGTTGCAATTAGCCATGGTTTTCCTGATAATTTCAACACCCCTCCTGGACTGGATAGTAAAGTTGAAAACGTTCCTTCATAAAATTTGGAAAATATTTACTGGCACCAGCAATTCCTTTTCATAGTGTCTCGGTTAAACGGTCAAATTAAACAAATTTTTAGAGAAAATGAGAAATGTGTGGCTACTTATAGGTTAAATGAAATGATTAGGCAAAAAAACTCTGTCAGTTTAGAAAAAAATTCACAGGTATTTTATGGTGAAATTGTAATAAAATTGTCAACGATTAACCTCATAATTTCTCCAGAAACTGAAGGTGCTAAATAAAGGTATCTGTTAATATCTTTCCACTGATTGAGGTACAATTTTTTTTTATGTCTCTTTTCTAAATTTAATAAGGGAGTTACAGAAAAAAAATATTATTTAATGACCCTCTTTTCCGATTAATTTTTGTTGTAACTATTTCTTATATAATTGGTTACAAGTGATTTTTGTCAACTAAACATGTTATCCCCATGATCTTGGAATAGATTTATCATCATCCCTTCAATCCGCAAAGATGTTAGAAAGGATCTTTCCTCAATTATTTATTTGATGTTATATTATCCTTTGACTGGAAATGAGGTCAACAGATGAGACTGATTACTATTTTTTTTTGTAAAATGCAATTTTATAATTATAGTGTTTTTATTATTTAGGAAAAACAATGATTATATAAACTCCTCAATTTGAAGAGAGGAGGGATTCCCCAGGAAGGTGAAAGAGGACTATATTTTTTTAACATGGTGTTGTTATCTTTGAATGTGGACTTAATTTTAATAGAAAGTGTTTGATGTGGTTTGATTCCATCTACTTTGTGTTTCAATATATATCCATAGTCATGATTTAATTTTGTTATATCTTGTAGTTCACGAAATATTGTGTTGTTTTATCGATGATTTGATTCTCAAGTAAACAATTGTTTTAAGTTCATTACTTTGTTGATGCTTTTACACTTATTCATATTCGTACTTCTACTTTAAAAAGGTCAATTATTCTTCTTTATTAATTTGAATTCTAGAGGTATATTTTGATTGTTGATTTTAAATTACTTGGATTATGATCAAATTGATATAATATCAATCCTTTATATGAATATGATGTAGTGTTAGTATCAGTGAATGATAACTCTTATTTTATCTTAATAGTGATTCAAATTTTGGTTGGTTTTATTCATCAATTATTGATGAAAGTATGAGAATTATTTTATAATATATCATGGATTTATGTTCCTCTTCCATCTAAAACAAAAAGGAAAAGAGTCTTGGCCAAGAGTAGATTAGAAAATAAGAAATATAGTCGTATTTTTTTAATTACTCTGAAATAAATATATAAAGGAAAATAGAGTTACACTATTTTTTAGCCTCCAGGATGAGTCTTTTACATTATTATAGTTTCTTATTCAGTCTTTAATTTCATTAGGGAAATAAATAAATATTTTTTTGTTTTATTTTATTAGGAGTAATACTTTATTCTACTTTAAGGAGAATTTTTTATCTTTTGAGAAGATAATTTTCTTTCTCTTGACATTCTTCTTCGCAAGAGGAGGAGGCCCAAGGCTAATGGAGCCATAAAAACCATCAAGAATGACCATTCCAAATAGTTGGCGATTTGTGAAGAGCCTTGGTCTGGGTTGTTTCTCCTTTGTTGACCAGGCGTTTTATATCCTACGTCAATAAGTTTCTAAGTTCTACAACAAAATTAACAATACTAGATATTTATGTAACCATAGACATATTAAGTAGCTTCAACCTTGAATATATAATGCTTCTAGGAATTCATTCATGGACCGTTCATAATAATATATCAACTTCTTATCACATTAGGCATAAATTGTCGTTCATAAATCAAATGTGCATAATCCATTATACTTATATGATTAAGTTAAATCATTTGGAAACTAGAGAATGGACTTCCACTATCCACCAAACCATAAGCCAACTAAACAATAATATTTCTTGTAGTTGACCTCACCCAATCCAAATCTAAGGTATGAGGGGATGCTTGCATAGGGGTAAATTCACACCAATGTATTGGTTAAAAACTCATGTGATGGAGTCCACTGTCTAGGTGGTTCATCAACTACTCTCCTATAGTACGAGCCCCAGCAACTCACTTAATTATTGGTTCATCAACCAAAAAGTAAGCCTTAAGTGGTTCATCAACCAAGGCAAGCACTTAATGGTATAATTAATTTTTTGGCCAACACTTAGTGGTTCATCATGTTGATCATATTGCTATATGGTCGCATTGATTTCACATTGGGCATTGATGTCAAGGTATTAAATTTGAAATCATTTTTCCTATTATGGATCAATTCATATGCTCCTACAAATTTCATGCTTGGATAGTCCTCAGAAATAAATTTCCAACAATATATGGCACTTCTAAAAACTCCAAAGGGACAAGAAGCTATGATAATTTGAAGTCTGGAAAGGTTCCATTATTGCAGGGCTCCACGAGTTGATAGAAGGCGTGAGATAGTATTTTTCCCGTCAACTGGCCTATAATTTAACAGTGTGACACAAATTTTTCATTAGAGGTCTAAGTGATGTCCTGGTCCCACGGTTGATTAAACCCATGAGGCGAAGATATGTTCATTTTCGAACAAAGAAATTCATATCTTGTAATAGGATTTTTCACATGAAAGTACTTGTGCAGAAAACTGATGGGGCGCAACACGGTTGACATGAGATAGGAGATGAAAAAATTCCCAGCACTAGCATATGATAGGAATTCATGCCTCAATCCATTTTCAGTTAACGAAGGAATTGGTCGAAAAACCATAGAACCCCAAGACCTCCTCTATACCTGATGAGGTGGAAGAGTGACATGTGGTTGAGTCTGATTGAAGGATAGTGGTGATGTGGGAGCCAGTTGACAGGGAAAGTCAAGATGGTGGCGATGTGGCAAAGGATACATGGCATGCCATGATAGGTTACATTTGGCATAATGAGGGATGTGACTTGCTGCACCATTAACATGTTCACACATGTCAATGTGATTACATATGACACATTACCACAACATAGAAGTAAAAAAAATTGTATAGATTTTAGAGTGCTACGGTTGAAGGCCTCTGAGGTTTAGGCCTAGTGTTCCATACATAATTTTCTCTGTGTTATTAATTTTTAGATTTTTTGGGTCATCCAACCCTCCTATAAATTTTCATAACATCCATACACTAAAAGACTTGGAAAACTATACTTTTAGTCTAAGCGCTTTTTTGTGTAATCCTTGGTGTTGGCACTAAGGTACATGGTGGAAAGAGCTAAAGGTTTAAGGGTGTGGTGCTAATCCACCATATCATGAAACTAAGCACGTGTCATGCCTTGGCCATAAATATTGAGTATCAAGTCATATGTGTAAAGGAGCTAAAAATTAAGGGTGCATTGTGTTTTCAAATTTGGCATTCTAACCATCAAATTTTAGTTAGGTGGCAGTTCAAAAAAATAGTGTGCTTGTCTACAAAGGGCCATGACCAACTGAACCAAAGAAACAAACTTAATGCTAAGAAATCAAGGGAAATTTGTAGGAGATGACTGTGCTCATTAGCAGAAGATTCTCCTTGATCAATGAAGGAATTTATTAGAACATTTCTCAAGTTGTGCAAGATGTTAATGAATACCATTCTTGAGCTTTGTGTGTGTATTGAAGCTCTTCCTCAAGCTCCATGTGATTCAATGCAAACTCTCCTCAACCTATGTGAAACTTGGTGGAGTTTTCTCTCTCTGTGTGGAGATAGTGTGTGTGTGTGTGTAGTTGTCGATTCTATGCTAAGAAAGTGTAGCAGTGAACCAAATTGGAAGATGAATAAAGATGTTGTATGTGGAGTGTACGTTGGGAGTTTGAGTGTGTGTTGATTTCAGTTATGCCTAAGAGCGAGTAAATTAGATTTGTGTACAAGTGTGGTGTTGTTCAGAGTGTGTGAGAAAGTGCTTACATAAACAAAGGATAGTTGTAGTAGCATAGGAAGCTAAATAAGACAACATGGTGAAATTTTTTAATTTAGAATTATAGAGATTTTCCAAATGTTTGAGTTTGAGAATTGAATGAAATATAGATCTTTTGGCTACAATAGGTTGGTTTCTACTCATGTCAGAGGTTGGTGCCTCTAGAAAGTGTGTGCTTGCTTATTTGAGGGGGTTGGGGCCTCCTATGAGTGGGTGCTCACAAAAATTGATGTAATCAAAATTGGTTCTTTTGATTTACATCATAATAAAAACAAGATTTTGTGGGCTTTCTCCCTAAATGGTTTCCACGTTAAAATATCTATGTACAATTGATATGTGAAGGGTGTCTTGTTGTTTGTTCAATGAAAATGATTGTATAATTTTTTAAATAAGTAAAATTTTGTGGAATATTGATTCACGCCCCCCCTCCCCCCCCCCCGCCACCCACCCCCTCAGCATTCCTTGACTCCTAACAATTGGCACATGGCAAGTTCCTTCAAGAACATTTTAACAGTTAGAACAAGGAATCATGGAAAGTTGGGATACTTATTCAAACAAAGTAGCATTATTTGGTAGAACAAACTATTTCTTCTAGAAAGTTAGAATGGAAGCCTACCTCATGTCTCTTGGTGTGGATGTATGGGCATCAATGAAGTTGCATACACATTTCCAACAGTTACTTCGATAAATCCTGAAGAAAGAAGAGCCTACAATAGTAATGAAAATGCTAGAAATGGGATAATATTTGGTCTTAAATAATCTGAGTTATTCAAAGTGATGCATCTCCAAATAGTTAAGGAAGTCCAGGACAAACTCAAAAGAACTATGAAGGATATGAGAAGGTAAAGCGAGCTAAACTTTAAACCTATAAAATAAAATTTGAAAGTTTAAAAATGAATGAAGATGAAAGCATCACTAAATATTTCCTTAGAGTTGATGAAGTTGCAAATATGGTTACAGGAATAAATGAAGAAACTAAATAAGAAGTAATTGTCCAGAAAGTAGTATGATCTCTCACTACAAGGAAAAGACCCTCTAGCGGAAGTTTTATAGGAGGTTTTTAGCATTATAAAATTGGCCGAAATTGTCAAACAAACATTTTCTACATCATTCATTTTTGGTAATGGAGGTTTTGACGGAGCTTCTAACAGAACTTCAACACAACTAAAAAAAATTGGGTGGTCAGAGGTTTTTACGGATGTATTTCTTCTCGGTGTATGCTTCATGTGTGAATGCACCAGTGCATTTTAACATGTACGCATCAGTACTATAAACATACCAAGCACCGGGATGGAAAAGAAATTTTGAAAACCCTGGGGTGTTTAGCAATGTCCCTGTGCATGTCACCAACAAATATGCACCGAGCCGATAGAAGGTGCATGCACCGGCGCTCGTTAAGGTATAAAAACACATCAGTCATTCTAATTGGTATTGGTATTTGGAGTGGTGCTCATAGGTCATAGAAATGCACTGATGCATAGTATCATACACACGCACCGGTGTTAATTTTCTATTTTTTAGAAACATCAACCTTTGAGAGTGCAATTATTGTGATTCATCAAAATTCGACACATATCTTATAATAGTATTCATATCAAATAAATTTTTATTAGTGAATTTGAATGTGATGTTTGGATGAATTTCTTATATCATATCATCATATTTCGCATCGCTTCATTATAATATTTATTCATCCATATATTTAATCAGTGTTCTAACATTTCACAATGACAATGGAAAACACAATAGAATAAATTAAAACATATTTATATATATATATATATGAATAAGACACTCTTTGTCATACAAAATGGGACAATTATTGGTATCCCTTTGTCTTTCAATTGGGACACTTTGTCCATTACATTAAACAAAATATCTTATTTAACAGGCAAATATTTCAAAAAATGCAACGCCTTGCTTTAATATCCAAACATATTGATCATCATTCTTCACTAGAACTATTGTCACTACTCAAGCTACTTCCATGACTTGGGTTATTTGGAGGAATGTTTTGTTCATTGTGTTGATTTTTTTCTTCTTCTTCAAGTTCCATCTACAAATATAAAATAAAGTGTAATGAGTGTATCTACATTGGTGAGAATAATAAAAATTGCAATATTAAATAATATACATCAATCTAAATCGAAAAGAAATGTACCATAGCAAGAATTGACTTGTGAACTATACACATTCTTTCAAAACCAAATTTCATGCCTTCTTTCAATAATTCATTTGTTGGCGCAGTTCCATACTTTGTTTCCTGGAAGTTTTATACCCCATAACAAATCATAGATTTTTTTGTTCTATTAATTACAGACAAAGCTAAGTAAAACAAGATACATACTTACAAATTCCACAATTAATTTCTAATATGCCAACATATATTGACAACCCATATTTAACCCAATGTCAATCAATTCTTCATATGGTTCTTCTTTGTATGTTTGCACCTGTTTGAAGAAATTCAATGATGATTGCTGTAAAACAACTTAAAATATACAAAAAAGAAATCTATTTAAGTTGTTATAACGAAGTAAAAATTACTCACAAACTTAGATATCAACCCTTTTCTTCCTTGTTATCATGTTTTTTGTGTTGAATGGGTTCCATTTTATTTTCTTTTATGCAAGCAAATAATTCAAAATTAATATTTAATTCTAAATTATTTATTTATTGTACCTAATCGAGAAATTCAATGATTACATATTAAATTTGAAGCACATTGTTGTTGATATGGCTCCTCGTGCAAATGAAATTATGTCTATTTCTTTGACCATCTCATTGTACACCTTTTTGGACATTCCTACTGGCATATTTCTGATATCAGCTCGTTCATCCTTCGAGATTTTCATAATCTTCCTAAAAAAGTTACATGACAATAAACTATTTAATTTCTATATTGATATATGAAAACTAAATATAACAAAATTTATATTTATAAATTATTTCTTTGAAGTTATATATACAAATAATTCTATAAAAACATTTAAAGGAATATTACTTTTTCAATCCTTCTTTTTTGTTGTTATACGTTTTTGCTGTTAAAAGCCTGACATGTCTCATTGGCCAATTCTCTGGAAACTCTTCCTGTAGTTTAAATAAAATTTGGTTCTTAGAATAATTAGATTTATTTTTGTATTGTACATGGAAAGAACATTTATACATTAGTTCCACTAGATCCCTCAAAGTTTAGTAAAAAAATTTCCCCCTTTCGTTAACCTCCAACACCACTCCAAATTAGTTAAGGAGAAATTCATTTTCATTTGCATGTTCTATGTTTTTTCTTTTCTTAGAACAACATTCCTTTTCTTTGCGCTTAGGTCTGGAATTTTTTCATGTGACAAAAGGAGAGAGAGAGCAGCAGCAACGCCCTGACCTAGGGTTTGAAGCTGCCTTCGAGCGTGCATCCAGCCCCTGCACCATCCCTGGTTCTCTTGGTTGTAGGCCTGGTTCCACTCCATCGGCTCGATTGAGTGTTCTCATCCATGGAGGACTCCACTGGGGGGATCAAGGACCCACCCCCCTTCTATCTTTCCCATCAATAGTGTGACGACAAATTTTGACATCATCCGTCAGCAGTCCTCTGCTCCACACTCTAACGCTACAGGGACGTCTCCCCCTATGAACAATGCATCCACTAGCCCAGCTAACCCAGTCGCAATAACCTCGTCCACATGCATTCCCAAAGCTACCGAAATTCAAAAAATATTTCTTTTGGCAAATCGAATCAATGGGAAAATACAACTCATGAAGGATCTGCCCTGATCAGAAATTTCATGGGCTTCTGGCCCACCAAAAAATCCCTTCTAGGGTGGATCGCCTCAAACTGGAAACCCAAAGGTCACATCAATATTTAGCTGGGGTCATAGGGCTTCTTTAATTTCATTTTCACCTGTATTGAAGACAAGAACCAGATTGTGGATGGAGGTCCCTATTTCTTCAACTCTGTAGGGCTTTATCTCAGAAATTGGGTCGAACGCTTCAACCCTGACAAAGAAGACTTTAGTTGGGAACTTGTCTGGGTTAGGCTCTACTTGCTGCCACAAGATTACTGGGATGAATTAACCCTGAAGGATATTGGAAACACTCTGGGGGAATTCATTAAAGTGGAAAAATAAACAATATTTAACAAGTACACAACCTATGCCAGGATATGTGTCTACATGCACATCACCAAAACCCTTACGGACATGGTAAGTCTGCTCCATGATGATTTCGAATGGGTTCAAACTATATATTACGAACATGTGACTTTTAGATGTCAAAAATGCCACACACATGGGCATCTCTTCAGAGACTTCCCCCTCAATCAAATTCCAAATAGGAACAAATACTATGTTGCCAAAGATGTAGAGGGATTCACCGAATTCAACGAGCGAAGAAAACCCCCTTCCAACAATGCATCCAAATTCACTACACCAGCAACAAATTTGATGCTATACCCAATCTAAACATGGATATTCCTGCTATACCCAGCTCCTTAGATCCGCACCTTAATGATAAATAAACCCATCATGTTTCTCCTGTACTACCAACCCTCTCAAATATCTTTGAGCAATCACAACCCATAGATCCAACTGCGGCCATTCCTGGTAAATGAAAATGCATCAATCTTGAGACACCTTATTTAATGGAGGAAGAGTCGAAAAACATTGATTATGGTGACCTTGACATCCTAAGTCTCAAAGAAGCATGCAAACAAAAATATTATCTCTCGATTCCAACTCAACAATTCAATGGTTGGAGGAAGTCCTCTCTAGAGCACAATAATTACCCTCATTAGGCATCCATGGAGGCACTCTACTTGACACCAAAATAATACTGAAATAATCCAAGAAAAGAGGCAGGCGAACAGATCGGCACCTCTTGGTCATTATAGGAGGGAAACTTGTAGAATCCAGAAGATATTCGAAGTTAACCCGGTTCTATTCTGTCATCCCACACAATTCCCAATGAATTTGATCTCATTGAATATCATAGGGATAAACAGTCCCTCCAAGCACCTTCTTATCAAGAAAATAATATTCGAAGAAACCCCCACAATTTCCTTCATGCAAGAAACCAAATTCTCCGGTACCACCCTGGAAAATATTCTTCCTCAACTCTGGTGAGGATGCCAGTCTATATTTTTGGACGCTTGTGTAGCCTCAAGTAGTCTAGAAATCATCTAGAACTAAATCTTGTAGCACTAAAGAGCTTCCACGCCTCCCACAACTTCATACAGGCCACCTTCCACCTATTGGGGACTAATATTCATGGAAATCTTACAAAATTGTATTTTCCCCAAGGAGCGACTCAAAAAATTGATCTGTTGGATACCATTGAGCATATCAACCTTCATCGCATGCATCCTCTCTAGGTGATGGGGGGAGTCTTCAACATGATAACAAGTATTTTGGAAAAAAAGGGAGGATGGGCCCGTCTTGAGACTGACAGCACCAGATTAAAATGTTTCATCCAAGGTAATCATCTAATCAACCTGAAAACCTCCAACAGGGTCTTTACCTGGAACAATAAGCAAGGGGCCCTGCATCAAATAGCTTCATGCCTTGACTAATTTCTAATCTTGGACAACTCCATTCATATGGGAGAGGATATTTTCACCACCATATTACCTGCTTCAGGATCATATCATTGGCCTATTCAACTACAGTGGGCCAGGCTAAGCCGGGCCATCCACAAGCGTTTCCGCTTTGAACAATTCTGGATCACTCATCTAGGCTTCAAAGACCTCTCTGACTAGTGGTCCAACCTAGAACCTCCTGATGGGTCAAAAATGTACTAGTTCCAACAAAAGCTCAAAATGCTCAAAGTCAAATTAAAATTCTAGAATCACACCTCTTTCATAAAAATCTTCAAAAACCAGAAAGAGATTGAGAAAAAAATGGCTGAGATCTAGAAAAAAATCATTCTAGAAGGAAGAACAACAGACTCATATTCCTAGGAGGTCTCTCTAGCTACCCAACTAGAAGACAAAAGACATCAGGAGGAACTCCTATGGAAACAAAAATCCAGGAACCAATCGCTCAAGGAAGGAGAGAGGAATACAAAGTTCTTTCACTAATCCACCATCCAACACATAATGCACAATAGAATCTCTATCCTCAAGGCCCAAAATGGTAAACTTCTGGAAACTCATGAGGAAATAGAAGAAGAATTATTAGATTACTTTAAGGACATTCTCAAAGGTCCCAATGATCACAGACATGCAACCATTAAGAACATAACTCAACACATCCCAAAGTTAGTCACTGAAGATCACAACCAGATGCTAATGAAACCCAGTACCATGCAGGAACTCAAACAAGTGATGCTTCAGCTCAAAGAGGGTAAAGCCCCGGGGCCAGATGACTTCACTAAAAATTTCTTCCACTTCTTCTCAGATGTCATAAAGTAGGATATATGGGAGCTATTTGAAGAATCTTGCATCACTCATTGGGTACTACCGGCTCTTAATGCAACCTTTCTCACCTTATTTCCCAAGGGGGAGCACACCGCCACTCCAAGTAAGTATCGACCCATAGCCCTATGTAATGTAATATTTAAAATCATTTCCAAATTTATTTCTAATAGGCTCAAGCCACTCCTCCCCCTGCTAATTTCACTAGAGAAAACAGGATATATGGAAGGAAGGCAAATACTGGATGGTATTATCCTCACTCACAAATTCATTCACTCCTTGAAGTTTCTGAAAAAACCTGGAATGCTCCTCAAGATATACCTATCCAAGGCTTTTGATAAGCTTAGCTGTACCTACATATGTCCTGTCCTCCTTGCCTTTGGTTTTTTTCATACCCGGGTCATATGGATCTTGAGCATAGTTTCCTCCCCTTTCTTCTCTATCCTGGTCAACGGGCTTCCCTCTGTCACATTATCCCCTTCAAGAGGTATCCTGCAAGGAGATCTTCTCTCTCATTTTATTTTTGTGTTAATGGAAAAATGCCTTGGTCAATTAATCAATCATGTGGTATCCACTCACACTCTCAAAGGCCTCTCAATTCACAACAATCGCCCTTTATCCTACCAACAATTTGTGGATTATAACATGTTCATGGGTCATCCCTCTGTACAGGAAGCCTGAAATCTCAAATCCCTTCTTGATTTCTTCTCCGAAGCCTCGGAAACCACCATCAACTCTGAAAAATCCCAAATCTTCTTCTTCAATACACACTCCATCTCTCAATGCAAAATTGCTAGGATTTTGGGCTTCACCGTCGCCTCCCTTCCTTCCAAATATTTGGGTGCTCCTATCACAACCTCTTCCATCAAGAACACCTCTTGGAAGGAGTTGCTGGACAAGCTTGAAGCCATACTTACCTCATGGAGCTATCGTTCTCTCAATATTATCGATCACCTTGTTCTTGTAAAATCAGTTCTACAGTATTTGCCTATTTATCTATTATTTGTACTCGCCACCCCCAAATGGGTTCTCCAGTCAATCCGCAATATCCAGTGAACCTTTCTCTACGGAAGCCACAAGGACAAGTGAAAATGGATGCTTGTAAATTGGAAGGAAGTCTGCACTCCAAAACTTCATGGAGGACTAGGGTTAAGAGACCCTGAACTCAGTAATATCACTATGGGAGCTCACATTTGGTGGAATTTGGTCTCAAACATACGCCTTGGGCTCAACTATGGGCAGCCAAGTATGCCGAACACTGGCCCCCAGAAGATTTGATCTGATTCAACCAAGAGCATGGAGGCTCTCTAATTTGGAAAGCATCTAGTCAAGATAAGAATCTCATCAAAACCCACAACTTTTGGGAAATATGATCAGGATCACAAGCCAAATTTTGGGAGGACTCATGGTAGAAGATTCCAAGCCTCTCCACCCTCTTCAACCAACCCCTTTGGAGCATTACACTACAGGCACGAGAGAAAAACAAGGTTTGGGACTTCTGGGCTCAAGAGAACACGGAGGGATTCCACAACTAGCTTCTGACAGACCTTTGGTAGACAGATTGGCACAATGAATAATATCAAGATATCTAGGCTAAATTGAGGAAAATAAGAGTCAAGGCTCAAGATGGGCCAGAAATTTTGAGGTGAGGCCACAATCCACATGGCACCTTCACCACCAAAGAATCATACCATTTTCTTCAACCTCCTACTCCAATCCAACCAAACAAAGCATGGACGAAAATCTGGCACCCCAACCTCTAGCCCAAAGTAGCCACCTTCTTATGGTTGCTCAACAAAATATGTATCTTAACAAGGCACAATATTTTGAAATGAGTCTTTGTAGGCTAATCCCGATGCACTCTCTATCAAAATGCCTTTGAATCAATTTACCATCTTGATATATCCCTTTTCTAGCATCCTCTACGACAGGATTTCCACTTTATGCAGAAGAACCAACAAAGTACGTGGAAACATTACACTAACTCTCATCCACTGGAAAGTTGTCCTTTTCTCAAGTAATCTTGTCAACTGCCTCTGACTGATAATTCTAGGCCTTCTGACCTAGACTCTCTTGAAGGAAAGGAATATCAGGATCTTCAAGAACACCCAGGAAACACTGGAGATGATCTGGACCAAATTCCATAGCTACTTGAAAGAAACTTTGGCTCTTTCTCAATGGGAAAATTTTGATCTTCTGACCTCCACAGCAGAGCGCCACATATGGAATCACTAGAGCCTAGGTCTAGCCCATTCTAAATAAATATCATCCCACTCCAAAGCTACCTCCATCTCTCCGAACTCTTGGATGCCTCCCCTGGTTGGATTCTTCAAACTCAATTTCGATGGAGCCTCCAAAGGAAACCCAGGGGATGCAAGATTTGGACAAATATTTAGAGACTCAAACGACAATCCAATTCACATATTCTTTGGATCCATCGATTGGGACAGCAAAAACTCAGTGGAATTAGAAGGTCTCCTTCAAGGCATCAACATAGCCATCAATCTCAATTTCTTCCCCCTTGAAGCGGAAGGATATTCTCAGGTAATTCTTCAAGCGGCCACCCGCCTGCTCCTTGGCACACCCTATTCAAAAGTCACCAACAGCTGGTGCTTGTCCACGTGTTTTAAGAAACTAGAAAAAGGGCTGAAAAACTTCAAGGCCATCACCTTCCTTCATGTCCGAAGAAAATCCAATTCAGTGGTTGATTTCCTAGCCAACAAAGGAGTTGATTTCCACTCCCCGATATTCTCTGCCAACTTCCATTCTATAGAGGATGAGTCTCTTTGAACCTGCTATAGAACCCTAATGCACAAGGACCTGGAATCCCCAGATGCTGGTGATAATCGATGCGCCCCTGACAAAGGATCCTCACACGACACGACAGTTGGAGATCAATGTGGAGGGCTTCTATCCCTAAATCCTCACCTTAATGGCACAATGGTAGATGGAGAAGGCCATTAAATGGCACAAGGCCAGCCCCCTGGGGAAGTCACATCTCCTCCACCATCGTTTGAAGTAATTACTCACACATTTAATGACTACATCGTCTGCCCAAGATCATTACCGCCCGATGGAATTGCTTGAATCCATTCGCACTTGGTCACCCTCTCATGCCTGGTTTGTTCACCCAGACGGCCTGCCTGCTACCATGCTCTCTCGAGGAATCCCGGTTCTCCAAAGAACTCTCATTCTACCTCATGTCATTATTCTGGCATGCTCTGCTATGCCTCCTCTCCAGCATATGATACCCATCCAAGGCAAAGGTAGAGGCACCCTTCTGGGTCGCACCCATAGTGATTCCCTTCACACCCACTCTGTGGATGGTATAATGAAGGCCCCCGATGGCTCCAGCCCCTCTGCTCTTGCTCCCCTCCATAATACTCCAGCTCTAGAGATCGAAGCGAACCCCCATGCAGACCCAAGCCCTCCTAGCTCTCACTGCAGCACTCAAACATGTAGGAAACAGTGGTGGAAATCTACCATTTTGGTTTCCTTACCTTCCCCACCGTGGAAATTGAATAGTCTACCTGTCAAGCTTCCTTATGCAAAGGATATCAAGTCTGAAATCTCACTCTGGATGGTAGCAGGTGCATAGATGATGTAGATAATACCTCAGTCAAGGTAGCATCTCTCTTAGATTCTAGGCCTCTCCTGACCACGGAAGAGGAATCCATCATCCAAGAGTATGGCTGCCTAGTGCTGGAAGAGACTCCTGTAGATGAAGATGAAGGAAAAGGAACATGGTAGCTCCTTGGCTAGGTTCCAATTTCTAGTTTTTTTTTCATATCTTTTATAGATTTTTGTGCCTACTTTAGCATTCTAGATAAACAACGAGACAATGATATTCTCAGAAACTATAAAAGTTGGTTTCCCCTAGAGGGGCAACTCCTCTTTTTGTTTTTTCGAACCAGACTCAGATGGGGGTAGGCTAATTAACACTAGATATCTATGGTCCACAGCTTCTTTGTAAATTATTTTGTATTATCAATAGAATCTAGCCTAAATTACAAAAAAAAACATTCATTTTCTTCGTTGTTGGTCCCTATAGAAAATTAAACATATATGAATTAATATATTGTTTGAAACATGTTATCTAATATTTTGAAATATATTATTAATGAAAATTCAAAAAAGAAACTCATATTGGATTGATAGTATTTTTTAATTCACCTGATTCATCCTTCTACAATTTTTCCATCAAGATTTTACGCTCTATTGGTCTTAGATCAGAGAGAATCTTATCGAGCTTCATCATTTTTTGGCTTTGTGGGATACACTCAACAATACATATTAGTTAAACTTACATATAGTTCAAAAATAATAATTTTTGTAAATAATTTACAAAGAACTTGCTTTTTTTTCTTTGCCTACAAAGAACTCTAGATCAAAACATATTTTTAAGAACAATAGTGTTATCATGCCAAGTGAGCTGGAAGATAATGAGGGTGATCATGAGAACAAAGAGTGATATGGTACGTGTTGTTTCATCATTTATACTATTTGAGATGGGTTTTTATAAAGAATAGGACTTAACCTTATAATTAAGACACTTTTTTTCCAAACATTATAATATGTAATTTGAATTAATTGGTTTGCATTGTGTTAATGTTAAAATCATTTCACTTGATAATTTTCAATTATGTTGGTCTCGAAAGCAATGCAATGTATCAAGTTATTTTTTTATGTGAATTCCTGAAATGATACAACTACTTGATTGCTTTAAATGGTTTTTTACTATATAATTACTTAAATAAACGCATCCTATTATATATCTATGTGTGTGTGTGTGTGTGTGTGTGTGTGTGATATTTTCAAAATTTTAAAAAATGTATTAATGTATACTGTTATTTTTGGTATGTAAGATCATAATAAAATAATGATAATTCTAAACATGAATTTATTTTCATATTTTATAAGCTTTATTATGTTACCAAAATTCATATTATTCTAGATTTATTATTTTACAATTATTTATATTCATACAATTTTACAATTATGGTAATTTAACAATATGTACGGTATACATTTTACTTACGGAAGTTATGGTTCAAAATTGACAATTAATTTACAAATTGGTAATTGTAGAGGCCATGTAGTTCTAGAGGCCAATTGGCAATTACATACAATTAATTTACTGCGAGGCTTTGGAGAGGCTATGTGGCTTTCCAACGAAGCGTGTCTAATCACCCGCATCCGGGGATAATTTTACAATTTTACATACAATTACAATTATAATTACAATTTTACATACAATTACAATCACGATACAAACAATTACAACTACAATTACAATTACACAAATTTACAATTACCAATACATAATATTTAATAAATATCATGATTTAATATTAAAAATAAACATCACGATCATGATAACCATCGTAAAAACATCATATTCTAAAATACACATTCAAATTCGCTAATATCATCTAATTATCGTGATCATGATCATATAAAAAAAACACAAGCATTGTATAACATCATCACAACACAAACATCAAATATACATCTCATGTCAAATAATTGTTATCACATACACATTACAAGCATTATATAACATCATCACAACACAAACATCAAATATAAATCTCATGTAAAATAACTTCTATCACATACACATCTATCTACAAGCACATTAGATGAACATATATAACATGACCTAACAATATACACATCATGATGAACACCAACATGTAAATTAAGTATATCAACATGAACATAAAATACATGCACCATATATATTTATATATATAACTATATAATGTCAAAAATATACAACTATAATAGAATTGCATATAAATTTCAAATATCTGGTGGTACTACATCAATACTATAACTAGTACTCGAGGACTACTTAGTCGATGGTGCCTCATGCTTAGATGGATGTGCCTGCTCAACCAGAGGTGCCTGCTCAGACAATGGTGCCTGCTGATTATATGGACGTGCCTACTCAGATGGTCTCTACTTAGGAGGTGCTTGCTAAGATGGTGCCTACTCAGAAGATGCCTTCTCAGGACTAGATGTTGGTTGCTCATCTCCAGCGCAAGGTGAAGGAGGAGGAGGTGGAGTACTAGAATGATCACTCCCCTCGTCATCATGATCATTCGATGCACTGTTTTTTCGTGCATCTCCATGCTTCCCATCCCTCCTAACCGCCAGTAGCCTGTAAGTTCTGATGATATGATGCATAAGGCTCATCATATCGCAGGGCATGTCCCTCCAGAGCTCTGTGAGCATACGATCATCCTGGATCTCTCTAAGTGTCGCAAGGCAGACTCCCTCATCAACCAGGAGTCTACACAGCCGCTCACCCAACTCCATTTTGAATTAGATGTCCTCCCTACATTGCATGCTCATGGGTATCTGCACCCGAGGAGGTCTTTGACCCTGATCCGCGTCCTCTGCCATCTCCTCGTCATCTACAGGATCATCCAATGGGGGTGGAATCATGTCCCAAACGAATATTTCAATATCTACAAAATATATAGTACACAACAATAATTAGACAATTTCATTAAATAATTTAATAAAACAAGTTAAAGAACATGTTAGAATAAATTTTATTCTAATTAATTAAGCCAATAAAATGAAACTATATTAATTTAAATAAAACACTAATATTATCTCTAATATATGGTGGCTCATCCTGTTGAGCCTCAAAATTGTGCTTTCTTTCACCTCATTTTACCTCATTTTTCCCTTGTCCATTGCTATCCTAGACCCAATTGATCAATGAATATAGTTAAAATTACTTCTAGAATGATTTACATGACTGACTTGCTAAGTTTTGTGATTTTTTCCATTGTAAAGCATTTTGACCGGACCTAGCTGCAAAATGCAGACATTCCGTAGCTAACCGGCGATTCTACAGCTGCCTTCACGTTTGAGTATGTTCCAGGTGGCCTCTCAAGGAAAACCGCATATGGGCATAATCCACGTCATGTCTACATGGTTCGTTGCTCATCATGGAGGAAGAAACGAATTCTGGGTACGGTTTTTGAACGTGGGAACACATTTAGGAAAGCAGACTTCTATTAGGACTGTCTCAGTCCAGATGTCTTTTTCCTCTTCACGTAGCCACTTCAAGAGTCCTAATGTGATTCCGATAAGGGAAGATAGTGTTCCTGAATTGTTGCAAGTCTTGTTATGTGCATTTTCTTTATAAACACTTGGGAAACCGAGATTTGATGTTAGATTTTATGCTAGATTTTGTTTAGACTCTGTGCTACATTTCTGAAGACGCAGAGTGTTATGTTCAAGTTCTTTCATCTTTAATGAAGCAGACAGTGTTGTTGTGAAGGCATTGATTTAATTTGGAGTTGAATTCCGTCAGGTGGTAGAGGGCCCCTGCCTCTTGCACGGATTTATTTTGCGTAAATTAGATAAGTCTTCTAGCTTCCTTTACGTTTTGAATTTGAATTAATAGTTGTTTTAATTAGCTACTGTAGTTTTACTCATTCTAACTCTTCCACAAGAAGAAGCTCTTCCAAAAGACTATAATGATGAATGGGAAATGACTATAGTATTGTAGGATTAGAAGTTGAATTCATAGTTGTTTTTAATTAGCTACTGTAGTTTTACTCATTCTAATTCTTCCATAAGAAGAAGCTCTTCCAACAGATTATAATGATGAATGGGAAATGGCTATAGTACTATAGGACTTAGTTGTAGTTTTTGTTGTTCATCATCACAGTTACACTTGTTCCAATCACTCTTCCACAAGAAGAAACTCTTCCAAGAAATTCTTAAGAAGTTCAAGACATGACCGTGATAATGAATGATTTAGTTGTGTGTTTGCACTAAGTATCATCTCTGTTCTTACTCTTAAACGCTTGCCCAAAACATCATAATGACGAGTAGGATATGGATATGATATCTTAGTTTTTCATTGCTTTCAGTATTTTTGCTTGCATTTGCATTCAATTACACAGTCAGAATTGTTCTAAGACCTCTTCCAAAAGAAGGAACTCTTCCAAAATATCACTAATGATGGACAAACAGATTGTGTAATTTCATAGAATAATGCATGATAGCATAGTTAGGATGCTCCGGAGTTTCATTGCACTTAATTCATGATTCAGTTATTTTATTTTGGGTTTGATAATGACTTGTAGTTTGGCATTGTTTTAGATTAGTGGCATCTTAAGTTCATTCTTAGATTAACTCATTGCACTTGCACTCCACATCCAGATTGTCATCCACTGCACATTAGATTAACTTCAGTTGTTAGGATTAACAAAACAACCTTCATTATTCACAAACCTCTTCTTGTTCTAAAATCCATAATTGACCTATAACCATATGAACAGAAGACTACATTATTTTAAGGCCTGAAGTACCTCTGCAATTTCCTCATCATTTCATAAACAGAGCTCTCCCTCAAAAGACTACTTTGAAAAAGAAATCAATAACTCTTGAGTAAAGGTTTTGTGACATTCAAATAAATTGCAGAATAGAACTAGGAACTAGTCTTAGAATAGAAGATCTTAGAATGGTATCAATGTTTTTCCTCCAAATCTATTTCAAATCTCTAATTAAGGACAAAAATGTTGCATCATTGTAAGATTAGTTGTTTAACTGTTTAGTTAGAGGATTTGCATACTTAGTGATCATTTCTCAAGTTTAGTTTGTGTTTTGAATTGTTTGTTTGAAAGTCATTATCAAGCTTTGTTTTTATTTAGTTATAGTTTAGATTCAGCTTCAGTGTTTCAAATTGCATTTTCCATTTGTTATTCATCAATTAGGTTTAACTCTGTTTTTAATCATCAGACTCATTTCCATCAACTTTCTAGGCATTTTCCTTGTGAACATAAAACCACCAAAAGACCAAAAACATCATAAATCATCACAAAAGATCAAAAACATCACAAAACACTACACACAACGCATTAGGAAACAAACACCTAGGTACATACAGTATACTTCACTTCAGCAGTTTACAAATCCTGGTTGACAATTAAATGAGCTCAGTTTATGAGACTAGATTGAGACCAAACATTTTGGCGCCGCTACCGGGGAAGTGAAAACTAGGTAACCTTTGTTTCTTAGCATCCAAAAAACAATTTTATGCGTAGGGAGAGAGATTCAAGGGGAAGATTTATAAGCAGCAGAGGAAGAAGTTTGATTTCTAGAACACAACTTGTTTCATCTAGATCCAGAGCTAGTACACCTTCAACTCAAACCCATATTCTATCCTCTTCTGATCCTGGACTTCTAGAAAATATAAGGTCAAATATTCCATTAGAGAAACCTTCCACTTCATCCACTGAACCTGCCATAGAAGAAGATCTAAACACTCCTGTTAGGAACACAAACCTTTCTACTTCCACAAGAGAGTCAACCATGGCAGAAGAAGGAGGGGGAGGAGTTTTTAATGGAGAACACACATTATTTGGAGGTAGAGGTAGAGGTAGAGGAAAGGAGGAAGAGGAGAAGGAGGTAGAGGTGAAAATGGAGGAAGAGGTAGAATAGGAAGCTCTTTTGGGTTCCCTATACTTGATGAAGAAACCAATACAACCATGAAAAACATTTCACCCTCTGTCCTTCCAAATTTCTATGGACTTAAAACTGAAGATCCTGAAACTTTCTTATTCGAATTTGAAGTGCTGTGTAGGACTTATGACTACTTACAAGATGCTCAAAAACTGAAATTATTTCCTTCAACTTTGAAGGGAGCAACATTGAAGTGGTTTATGAGCCTAATCAGTAGTTCTATCAGAACATGGGAAGATATGAAACAAGAATTTCTAGAAAGATACTTGGATTATTGTATGCCGGTTAATCATAAGGAAGAAGTGTTCAAGATGTTACAAAAAGAAGATGAAAACTTAGAAGATTTGTTGGAAAGATTTAATTACGACATCAAAAGGGAAAAAATGGAAAATCTAGATCAAGACACCTTAAAAGCTCTTTTGTTGAAAACAATTAGGGATGAATGGTTGGATATTCTTAACATGATGGGAAAAGGGGATATATCACAACTTACATTACCTGAAATATCGGAGTTATGTATTAACCTTTCAAGAGGGAAATCTAAAACTGTCAAAGGTCCAAGAGATCCCCTCTTGCAAGGGCAAGTAAATCTGCTTTTGGGACAGTAAGTAGATCAGAAATTGGACACATGCTTGATGATTTTAAGTCTGACATCTTAGGGAGTCTCAGTGAACAAATAGACACCCTCAAGATACAAAACAAGCAAAAGGCTGAATCTGATGCCTTGGAAATCTTTTGTCCCAAATGTAGAAAGAAACATGCCCTAAGAGAGTGTCCTTTGGATATAAAAGTTGTAGAAACCTGTGTCATTTGTTCTGAGAAGCATGAGACCAAGAATTGTCCTTCTCTTCCTGGTCTCAAAGCTGTTTTTCAAGAAGAAACTCCTACAGATTCCACAGAGTCTCTTAACTTTGTATCTAGAAGACCTTGGCAGGGACCTCAGACACAAGGATTCCATGATCAAATGTATAATCAACCTCCACCTTGGAATTCTTGGCAGCAACCTTGGCCCCAATTTCAAAATCAACCTCAAGCTTGGGCACAAGGATCACAAAGTCCCTATGGAAGATACTCTCCATACTATCAGTATCCACCATCCTATCCACCATATCCACATTTTTATCCTCAAAATCCTCAACAAAATTTTCCTCAAAGTCTTCAACAAAACTTTCAACAAAATCCTCAACAACATCATCAGAACCAACCACATCAAAATCAACCACTTCCATTACCATTTCCTCAAAAATCCAATCAATTGCCAGCTCAGCCCATACCAAATCCCAATAATAAGAATCCTCAGAATACATATATGATAGAAGGTCAACAGTTTCCAACTTATTTAATTACTCCTCTAGACCTTAGTGATGTTCAAGTTAGGTCTGGAAGGATACTTGAGAAGAGGAAACCTTCTGTGATCATACAAGAACAAGATAATTCTGAGGAAGACTCTCTACGGGTTAATAAAAGTCTTGAGGAAGACACATCCTTTCAAGACCAAAACATTGAAAAACTAAAACAAAAAGATCCAATAAATCCAACTCCTGTATTAGAGAAACCATCCACATCTACTTCTATACCTCCCTTCCCGGAAAGATTACAAATTGATAGAGGTGTAGAAAAACAAATAATGGTGCCTAATTATGATTTCTTAGATGAATTGAGAAATGTTTGCATTAAAATTCCATTATTGAAAGCCATCAAGGAAATCCCAATTTTAGCCAAAACAATAAAGGAGTTGAGTATGAAGACAACAAGAAAAAGAATAAGAGAAACCAAGAAAATTCAACTGGTAGGACAAATAGCAGATATTATGATGGGCAAGATTTCTATTCCAAAGTATCTTGACCCAGGAAATCCAGTTGTCAAAATTCACATCAACGGAATTGAAATTCAAAACATACTCATTGACTTAGGAGCAGCAATAAATATCATGAGTAGACAAATCATGGACAAACTGAAACTTCCTAATCTTCTCTTTACACCCACACTATTACAATTAGCAGATAGATCTGTGATCAGACCAGATGGGGTAATAGAACACATTCCAGTGTCCCTAGACTCTTGGGAATACCCTGTGGATTTTATGATCCTAACTCCCAAGAATAATCTAGGAGGCCATCCTGTTATATTAGGAAGACCTTGGTTGGCTACAGCTGATGCTTTTATTAGTTGTAGGTCCGGTGATATGTATATTTCTGATGGTAGTTCAACAAAGAAATTAACTTTATATCCTCCAGCTAGGACAATTACAGATCTAGATGACACTCAATGGATAGAGGATGAATAATATTTACAACCACTCTTCACAATTTCAGAAATTAGTGAAGATAATCGAATTCTGAATACTCTAGAAAACTTTGAATCTTCTCCAGAACACAAACATGAATCATTTCAAGAGGGATCCAATATTGAGTTTTTGTCATCTAGGCAGATGTCTCTTCATTCTATGGACAAATTTGGCAGCTCTACAAGTGAAAATTTTCCAGGAAAAACTTTGAACATAAATAAGAACCTAGAAAAATCTCAACAAGAGGAGTTAGTCAAAGTATTACAGAGACATTCTTCTGCATATGCATGGGAATACACTGACATGAAAGGGATAAGCCCCAAGACTTGTACTCATCACATCTATATAGAGGCAAATTTCAAACCAATCAGACAACCTCAAAGACGGATGAATCCAAATCTTAGGGAAATTGTTACAGAGGAATTGCAAAAATTGTTAAATGTTAATTTCATCTATCCTATTTCAGATAGTCAGTGGGTTTCTCCTTTGGTAATTGTGCCAAAGAAAAATGGAAAATGGAGGGTGTGTTTTGACTACCGAGAACTGAATAAAGCTACTCTTAAAGATTATTTTCCCTTACCTTTCATAGATCAAGTATTAGATACATTAGCTGGCAAAAAGTACTTCTCATTCCTAGATGGGTTTAGTGGTTAAAATCAAATCCAAGTAGCACTTGAAGACCAAGATAAAACCACATTTACCTGTCCTTGGGGTACCTATGCTTACCAAGTATTGCCATTTGGATTATGCAATGCACTTGCAACATTCCAAAGGGCAGTATTAGGAATTTTTTCGGATCTAATACATGACTGTGTAGAGGTGTACATGGATGATTTCACAGTTTATGGGGACACATTTGAAGAGGCTTTAGAAAACTTGGAAAAAGTCTTAAAAATATGTCAAGAAGCAAACCTTTCACTTATTCATGAAAAATGTTTTATGATGTTTACTGAAGGTATTGTTTTAGGGCACCACATTTCAGGGGATGGGATTAGAGTTAATGAGGCAAAAGTTGAAGTCATTTCTAACCTATCCATTCCAAGTTGTCAAAGAGATGTTAGAAGTTTTCTAGGATTTACAGGGTATTATCGGAGATTTATAGAAAACTTCACCAAAATAGCATCTCCACTCTTCAAATTACTCACCAAAGATTGTGAATTTAAGTGGACTTTTGATTGCCAGTTAGCTTTTGAAACCCTGAAAACCAAAATTTCTGAAGCACCTATATTAAGGGGACCTAACTGGAAGTTACCTTTTCATATCTCGACAGATGCTTCCGATACAGCTCTAGGAGCAGTATTGGGGCAAAAAGACTTGATTCCCTATGCCATCTATTATACTAGTAAAAATTTGACTCCTGCAGAGTTAAACTATACTGTAACTGAAAAAGAGTTTTTAGCTGTTGTTCATGCCATAAACAAATTTAGACACTATATAACAGGCTATGAAACTTTTGTTCACACTGATCATTCTGCAATTAGATATTTAATGAACAAATCAATCACTAATGACAGAGTTATAATATGGTTGTTACTATTACAAGAATTCAACATTACTATTCTAGATAGGCCTGGAAAACAAAACACAGTGGCTGATTTCCTATCTAGAATCCAAAATATCAAAGATGACACTCCGGTTGAAGATCAATTTCCTGATGAATATCTTTTTTCAATCTCTACTCAAACTCCATGGTTTGCTGATATTGCTAATTATTTAGTTTCAGGAAAATTTCCTTCAATTATGAATGCAAGGGATAAAAGAAAAATCATTCATGATAGTGCAAGATATTCATGGGTCGCTAATGAGTTGTACAAGACAGGTCCAGATTTGATTATTAGAAGGTGTGTTCATGAAGATGAGATGCCTGAGATTCTCAAGGCATGTCATGACAAACCTTGTGGCGGACACTTTGCAGATAAGAGGACAGCCTATAAGATCCTTAATCTAGGATATTATTGGCCATCCTTGTTTAAAGATGCTAAGGAGTATGTCAAAAGGTGTGACAGTTGCCAAAGGGTAGGGAAACCTTCTCCTTCAGGTGAGATGCCATTACAACCTCAGGTACACATTGAACCTTTTGAAAAATGGGTTTTGGATTTTGTAGGACCTATTAGTCCTCCATCAAGACAAAAGAAATACATATTAGTTTGCACTGATTATGTTACTAAGTGGGTAGAAGCTAAACCATTACTTGTTGCTAATGAATCATCTGTAGTTACTTTTCTTTTTGAGGATATTTTTACTCGTTTTGGTGTCCTAAGGGAAATTGTTACAGATCAAGGAGCTCAATTTACATCAAGGCTAGTGGAACAAATGATGGAGAAATACAAAATCAGACATAGAACATCTACTCCTTATCATCCACAAGCAAATGGTCAAGTGGAATCCACTAATAAGGTCATTGAAGGGATCCTAACAAAGACTGTTCATCTACATAGAAGAGATTGGGTAGATAGGCTTCCTGAAGCCTTGTGGGCCTATAGAACTACATGGAGAAACACAACAGGCCATACTCCTTATGAGCTTGTTTATGGAAAGCAATTTTTGTTTCCCATAGAGTTCCAAATTCAAACCTTCAAGATGGCAGTTCAGCTAGGACTTGATCTAACGAAGGCACAAAAGCATAGACTAGAGCAAATTAATGAATTGGATGAGATCAGACAAGATGCAGTTCATAAAACAAGTCTAGTCCAACAGCAAAGGGCTAGATGGCATGAAAAGTACATTAAGGAGAAGAAATTCAAAGAGGGAGACTGGGCTCTCTTGTTTGATTCAAAATTCAAGGATTTTCAAGGGAAATTTCAGACACATTGGCTTGGGCCATATGAAATTGTTCGAATTTTTGATAATGGGGCAGTAAAAATCAGAACTATAGATGAAGAAGAGGTCACTTTTCTTGTGAATGGTCATAGACTGAAGCTATACAACAAGCCACTCTCAAGAGAAGAGTTTGCAAGAAGTTCCAAGAAAGAAATGATGTGAAGTTAATGAAGAAGAGTCTCTCTTCTTCATCAACTTGATTAAATTTTCTGAAGCATTTCTTTGTTAAAAATAAATAAATAAATAAAGGTATAAACATGAAAACCAATCATTGATTGGCATGTTTATACAGAAAAGATAGGGTGAAAATCAGAGTCTCTCTGACACTCTAACTTTTCCCATTTTTGTTTTTACAAGCAGCTGTTACAAAAATCATAAGTTCAGATCCATAGTGCTTATGATCCATTTCATTTCATTTCACTCCATTCACTTATTCATCGATACTCCATTTCATTCCACCATTCATATTTCACTCCATTCTACATTTCATTTATCTCATTCCATCCTCCATCCATCTCATTTTCATGTCAAAATACAAAATTTGATGTCTTACTGTAAGTGAATAAAACATGTCATGAATTGCAGTACAGTCCTTATGTTCTTTCACTCCATTTCATAAACTGAATCCATTCCATTTCATCATCCACTTCATACATATCATAATCCATCATCCATCTTCATTCATAACATATAACATTTCACCCATATTCCAAAAACACTCCATTTTCATGATCAAAGTGCTCTACAGGAACATTCTGCAGCTCAATAGACATTCTGCAGCTGATCAGCCTTTCTGCAGCCAGACAGTCTTTCTGCAGCTACAAACCCTGAAGGCATCAATCAGCAGACATTAGAATTGCAACAAAGTGACCCAGTGTATCCATGAATCAAAAGCATCAAGAAAATTATGAAGACTCTTCCAAAGGGAAACAAGAAGACAGACTACAAAAATCAAATGAAAGGCAGAGGTAACAAGTTTAAATTATAATGGCATTTCATTAAAGTTTAGCATAGTTTTAGTTATGGATTGTTCGAAAAGGTTGTTTTAATTATTTTTATTGATCAATACCAATAAACCCTCCACAGACTTTGGATTAAAATTTCTCATTTCAAATTTCATATCCGATATCTTTTAAGCGGTTAAAATGGCCAAGGTATTTGAATTCTCCACGTCTCTTAACCAAATCATTCAATGATGATTCCCTCTGCCGTCGTAAAAAATATCCGCTGTCTCTTCAATCATTAATACATTCCCTCCACCTCACTCCACTACTTCATTCCGTGACCACTGCCATCACTCCATTCTGTAGCCGGCATTTCATTCCGTAGACAGAGATATTATTATCACCGAAAGCAGAGCCAAAGGATATCAGTTTGAATAGCATTGAGCATTGTAAACTCAGAGCAGAGCAAAAGGGTAAACACAGAAGTGTAGCAGTGTGGAGTTTGAAGTCTTTTGTCACTAAGAGACAGAGGTGTTGCAGTGTTGAATTCGAAACCATTTGCTACCAAGAGCCAGAGGTATTGCAGTGAAGAAGTTGAAGTTAGTTGTCACTGCCAAACAGAGACATATCAGTTTAAAGTTCAATTGTCAACAGAGGCATATTAGCCCGAAGTTTTGAAGCTGTTGCCACTATTAATCAGAGGTATGTCATTCCAAGTTTGAAGCCATTTCCATTCAGAACTTAAAGCCATTTCAATCCGGAAGTGAAAGTCATTGTTTTTGTGGGTAGAAGAGTGTTAATTTGAACATTGAAGAAACAATCATGGGTTTCATTGTAAGGACTGAACCAATGGGTTCAAAATATTTAGAAGGCTACCCTCAATGCAAAGAAATGTTACAACAAATAGGATGGCTTCAATTTTAGTAGAAATTTAATGGCTTCCACAAGGAAGTCACTAAAACATTTGCAAGATCATTTCAAGGAACCGAAGTTGAAGTGGGAGATGTGAAATTTACTGTCACTGAAGTTTTCATTGCAGAGGCTACAGGGTTGCTCAGAACTGGAGAGAGATGGTTCAAAAATAGAGAATTCCACAATGACTCCTGGAAACAAATTTTAAAAAAACCAGGTATGGATGTTACTGTATTTAAGAAAGGAATTCCCAGTTCTGCATTGAAAAATAAATGGAGAAACATACTACTTCTTCTACAAAAATTCATTACATGTGAGGGTAGATATGGGACATTTTATGTCTACCACATTAGACTAATGATGCATTTTCTGGGGGAAGACTTAAACCTACCATATTTCTTGCTTCAAAGTCTAAAGAAGATTGCTTCCTGTGTCCAAAGAAGAGTTCAATTTTTAAAGACAACCCTATATCATCATGGTTTGGTCAAAATTTTGATTGAACATCATCTAGCTAAAACAAATGATACATGGGACAATTTCTTGATAAGAAATCATTTTGAAGAGCCAAAAGAACCCTCACCGGAACCACAGCCTACAAAGAGAAGTAGGAAATGGAGGGCTTCAAAAGTTGAAATTGACAAAACAATCCAAGAGAGCAGTGAGGAAATCATTTTAGAGAAGTTGAATCAAATCAAGAGACAACTTAAGGAAGAGAAGGTAATCAAGAGATCTGCCACAGAGAAAGGAGAGGGATCCTCTCAGCCTAGGAGGAGCCACAGATTAAAGGGAAAACTAAAGAAAACTCAAATCAAACAAACAGGGGTGATTGATATAGAAGATGAGGAAACATCCATGGAAGAAGATGATGAAGAGGAATTTTATGAAGGAACCCCTGAAATTGACCCTGCTCAACAAGAAATATATGACTATGTGGAAACTTTAGAGAGAAGAGCTTCAGAAAGCAGAGAGAGAACCCCCAGTCCTCCACTGTCTGAAATAGATATATTAAGAAGGGATAGGTATGAGTTGGAATTACTGAATAGACACATCAAAAATGAGAATGAAATTCTCAAGGATCAAGTCAAGCTCAAAACTAATATGAACTCAACCTTATCCCCGCATATAGACAAAGTGGAGAAGACCAATGAGAAGTTGAAGACAAGGAACAAAAAATTAATCAGGGCACTCACCAACCTAAGGTTCAAACTTGTTATCAGAAAACCCAGAAGATCTCTAGCTTCCAGACAAAGGAGAAGAAGAGGATTAGATGTCCTTGCAGAAGCCTCTGAGTTCATAGGATAATTTGCATGAGGACATGCAAAGAGACAGCAGTGGGGGTATGTTGAACCTCAAAATTGTGCTTTCTTTCACCTCATTTTACCTCATTTTTCCATTTTCCATTGCTATCCTAGACCCGATTGATCAATGAATATAGTTAAAATTACTTCTAGAATGATTTACATGACTGACTTGCTAAGTTTTGTGATTTTTGCCATTGTAAAGCATTTTGACCGGAACTAGCTGCAGAATGCAGACATTCCGTAGCTAACCGGTGATTCTGCAGCTGCCTTCACATTTGAGTAAGTTACAGGTGGCCTCTCAAGGAAAACCGCATATGGGCATAATCCACGTCATTTCTACATGGTTCGTTGCTCATCATGGAGGAAGAAACGAATTCTGGGTACGGTTTTGGAACGTGGGAACACATTTAGGAAAGCAGACTTCTATTAGGACTATCTCAGTCCAGATGTCTTTTTCCTCTTCACGTAGCCACTTCAAGAGTCCTAATGTGATTCCGATAAGGAAAGACAGTGTTCCTGAATTGTTGCAAGTCTTGTTATGTGCATTTTCTTTATAAACACTTGGGAAACCGAGATTTGATGTTAGATTTTATGCTAGATTTTGTTTAGACTCTGTGCTACATTTCTGAAGACGCAGAGTGTTATGTTCAAGTTCTTTCATCTTTAATGAAGCAGACAGTGTTATTGTGAAGGCGTTGATTTAATTTGGAGTTGAATTCCATCAGGTGGTAGAGGGCCCCTGCCTCTTGCACGGATTTATTTTGCGTAAATTAGATAAGTCTTCTAGCTGCCTTTACGTTTTTCATTTGAATTCATAGTTGTTTTTAATTAGCTACTGTAGTTGTACTCATTATAACTCTTCCACAAGAAGAAGCTCTTCCAAAATACTATAATGCTGAATGGGAAATGATTATAGTATTGTAGGATTAGAAGTTGAATTCATAGTTGTTTTTAATTAGCTACTGTAGTTGTACTCATTCTAATTCTTCCATAAGAAGAAGCTCTTCCAACAGATTATAATGATGAATGGGAAATGGCTATAGTACTGTAGGACTTAGTTGTAGTTTTTGTTGTTCATCATCACAGTTACACTTGTTCCAATCACTCTTCCACAAGAAGAAACTCTTCCAATAAATTCTTAAGAAGTTCATGACATGACCGTGATAATGAATGATTTAGTTGTGTGTTTGTACTAAGTATCATCTCTGTTCTTGCTCTTAAACGCTTGCCCAAGACATCATAATGACGAGTAGGATATGGATATGATATCTTAGTTTTTCATTTGCTTTCAGTCCTTTATGTTTACATTTGCACTCAATTATACAGTCAGAATTGTTCTAGCTCTTCCAAAAGAAGGAATTATTCCAAAATATCAATAATGATGGACAAATAGATTGTGTAATTTCATAGAGTAATGCATGATAGCATAGTTAGGATGCTCCGGAGTTTCATTGCACTCAATTCATGATTCAGTTATTTTATTTTGAGTTTGATAATGACTTGTAGTTTAGCATTGTTTTAGATTAGTGGCATCTTAAGTTCATTCTTAGATTAACTCATTGCACTTGCACTCCACATCCAGATTGTCATCCACTGCACATTAGATTAACTTCAGTTGTTAGGATTAACAAAACAACCTTCATTATTCACAAACCTCTTCTTGTTCTAAAATCCATAATTGATCTATAACCATATGAACAGAAGACAACATCATTTTAAGGCCTGAAGTACTTCTGCAATTTCCTCATCATTTCATAAACAGAGCTCTCCCTCAAAAGACTACTTTTAAAAAGAAATCAATAACTCTTGAGTAAAGGTTTTGTGACATTCAATTAAATTGCAGAATAGAACTAGGAACTAGTCCTAGAATAGAAGATCTTAGGATGGTATCAATGTTTTTCCTCCAAATCTGTTTCAAATCTCTAATTAAGGACAAAAATGTTGTATCATTGTAAGATTAGTTGTTTAACTGTTTAGTTAGAGGATTTGCATACTTAGTGATCATTTCTCAAGTTTAGTTTGTGTTTTGAATTATTTGTTTGAAAGTCATTATCAAGCTTTGCTTTTATTTAGTCATAGTTTAGATTCAGCTTCAGTGTTTCCAATTGCATTTGCCATTTGTTATTCATCAATTAGGTTTAACTCTGTTTTTAATCATCAGCTCATTTCCATCAACTTTCTAGGCATTTTCCTTGTGAACATAAAACCACCAAAAGACCAAAAACATCATAAATCATCACAAAAGATCAAAAACATCACAAAACACTACACACAACGCATTAGGAAACAAACACCTAGGTACATACATTATACTTCACTTCAGCAGTTTACAAATCCTGGTTGACAATTAAATGAGCTCAGTTTAGAAGACTAGATTGAGACCAAACACATCCTGTGTGAAGAGGATGTTGGTACACCCTCACCAACCCAAACCCGTGTAAGGACACAACACCATCACGAACATGTGATCCTTAAAACTAGCTAGTAGCTCCAGTGCATCACTAGACATCCTGGATGGATAATCAGACATGCCCCTCTTTGGCATCATCTCGCCCCACATCTGCATCCTTACATGTAACATTGGCCTACGAGTTTGGCGGACAAAAGTAGGTCTTGTCTTTGGAAACCTCTCAAAAAATAAAAAAAATAGCTCTGAAGAAAAAGGGAAGGTTAACTTCCCATGTTCTTGAGAACGACATCTATCTAATGTTATACAAAACTATCGCAAAAAAATGGAAAACCATCAAACAAGTCATGGCATCTCGAATAAAGAATCAACATAAAATAAAAGAGGGAAAATAATGCACTGCACATCACTGGCATAATGTGAAATGGTCATCAGTAGTAGTGAGAGGCACCTAACCTCCTCTATACCAAATGAAGAAATCCGTAGCTAACCACCATACACCTGAAAATATGCAGGAGAAAGTATATCATCCCTAATGTATCTTTGGGAGTACACCAACTAAATCTCTGCTGCATAACCGATGGGAACATCTGGGAACTGGGGAAAATCATGCCCTCCCCTAGATAGGCCAGTAATAAAATAAATGTACTCCTCAGTGGGCTGGTACCACTGGCCAGGACCGACCCGAAAAGCTTGTTGGTGAGCATCCCACCTGTAGATCAACTCTCATAATAACCCACTATGCCCCTTTATGGATGTAGCCTCCTCATAGAACTTAAGGAGGCCTACCTCTATTAAGAGAAACTAGGTGGGTGTCGTGATAGGGAAAGGGTACAAAAGTCTCTCCCTCTCCCGTGCCTCCCACTGCTGTATCATGTTATAATTGTCCTCCCTTTACTCTTGTTATTTCTTTTCCTCTCTTCGTTGATGTCATTGAATGATTCACATATTATATACATCAGCCTCCCTCATACATAAAACCTATTTTTTTTATTAAATGAAAAATGTATTTACAAATATATAAATATAACTTTATTGAAAAGAAAAAAACATTTTTTGCACCCATAAAAACAGTCACGCACCACCATCAGTGCATACCTGTCTATCATGCACTGCCCACAATGCGCATGAAAAAACTTCATGCACCGCAAAAACATGAAATCTTACTTCAATAAATATTTTTTACGGTGCATTGACCAAACTATCCACCCCTTAGCGGTTATTATAGTGCAACGAACCATCAGTTGGCAATATTTTACCACTGGCAGCGGCGGTGTGTTCCCGTAATATGGACGCATCGAGCCATTATGTCTATTTTTACATACTGCATGGTGTGTTCTGGTAAACGACCGCACCGCCATACATAGAGTGTTATTTTTAACAAATTTAAATTGTCGGTGCGGCTAGCAACCGACTCGCACCACACTATTTTATTGTTAAAGAGGTGTGCTTTTTCTCAGTACCACACCGAGCTATCACATTTACCGCCCAGTGTAGTTTCCGTTAACATCATTCACAGTGTGGCTTGTAAATTTATAGGGAGAACCGAGAATGGTGCCAGCTGAACATCTTGAACACACCCGAAAAAAATAAAAAATAAATAAATAAACAATGAATTTTAACTCAATTTAAGAAATTAATCCGCTAAAAGATAAAGTTGGTGAGAAACAAGTGGTTTACCTGCACATTTGCGTGTCGAAGAGACATCTTTGCAATGAAATACTAAAAATCAAATTCAAATGGACGGAAGCAATGCGAGCAGTGGGAGCACTGATGGCAGGGCGCCTCAGAGAAGGAAAACTCACACCGTTTCTTGAGATCTCTATAGCACTGTAACAAGTAAAAATGTTTTTTTTTACGGCCAGTAATTTTTTTTAAATTAACCCTTTTTCGGTGCACTCAATTATGAGACGGACCAGGCGGTCTTATCAATAGCACGCCAAACTTATTTATGATGTGTTGGATCACTGAGACGCACTAGGCCGGTTTGTACGAATAGCACAATGTCTTGGTGTTCCATTTTATAGTATGCACCAGTGCGTTGTATGTATGAAGTGCATCGTTGTTTTCGTAGTACTTAAAAATAACTTTGCAATGCTTCTTTATCCTCTACTATGCATCGGTGCATAACATATATATCATGCGCACCGGTGCATGTTATGATTAGAAACGAACCGCAAAACAAACATCCAAAAAAACCTCCACCTGCCAACCTCCTCTAGTGACCTCCGCTACAAACGGATATATGGCCTATTTTTATAAGGGCTTCCTCAAAAACATCAGCTAGAGGGTATTTTCCTTGTAGTGTCTTCCAATGAGTTTAATGATAAAATCTCAGTTATAGAAGAGATGCTAGACCTGAAAGATATCACAATGGAAAATATTCATGGAACCCTTACTTCCTATGAGATTAGATTGGAAAAGAGAAGGAAAAACCAAATGATGCCACATTAAAAGTATCAAAGTATAAAGAACATGAAGACTATTCCAGTTGTGACTCAAATCAAGAGATGGCCCAATTCGTAATAAAATTAAAAAGAGGCTTGAAAAAGTAAAAAGGTAAGCTTCCATTTAATTTTTTTTATTGTGGTATATTTAGTCATTTTTTCTCAAAGTTACCCTATAAAAAAATAGAGAAGCAAGAATAAAATAAAGAGAAAAAGAGTAGAGATAAACCTCGGAAATACCAGAAAATAAAGACATAAAATAAAAAGAGATTCTACTTTAAACAAGACAGTCAATCATCAAAAGCCGATAGTGAAGAAACATCTAAAGGAGAGTATGATGAATTCTTGTTTATGGTATTTGAATTTGGATAAAATTTTGAGAAAAATCAGACTCAAAAGAAGGAGTGATGGATCTTGCGTTGGAATCATGATTATCATTACACCAAAACCTGCAGGTGTTAGTAAACAGATGCATAGCCAGATTTAACGGATCCATGAGAGGAAATTAAGCACATGTCGTGAAACACATGGGGAGTGTTGTTTTATCCAATGTCCAACAATCTCCCCCCCAACACGAGCGTGGTGTGATTTGAACTCGAGACCTCTGGCTCTGATACCACTTGTTGGAATCATGATTGTCGTTAGACCAAAACTAATAGGTGTTAGTAAATGGACACATCACCAAAGTTAACGGATCCACGAGAGTTGGTTAAGCACATCTCGTGAAACAAACAGGGAGAATTGGTTTATCCAATTTCTAACACCTTGAAACGGAACTAATCATTGCACTAGAAGAACTAAAGAAGACCATAAAGAAGAATAGGCAGTTGAAGGAACAACTTATGAGAGTTGAAGAGGGTATGTATAATTATAATAATGGATTATTTAGTCTTCCAAAAGTAAATTTGGAAGAATTTGTTAATATTAAGGACATCCTAGTACATTAATTAGATAAAAAACAAAAGATTCATGATAAGATAGAAGATGAAAATGAGGCTCTAAAGATATAAATGTACAAGAAGTGAGAAAAGATGGGTTATGATGCATATGAAAAGATTTTACATCTCTGGAAATTCAAATTGATGAGTCAAGCCTAGAAGAGAAGAGGTTCTCAAGAATCAGGTGACAGAAGAGTAGAAGAATTTCCTGAAGCTCGAAACAGAACTTGTATCACTGAGAATGGATATAGATAAATCCAAAGCCAAAATAGATTTGAATCTCAAATCTGCTAAAGGTTCAAAGGCCCTAGACAATATTCTCAATGCTCAAAGATCCCTTATAATTAGAACAAGTCTTGGATACAAATATTCATAGCATACCACAAAAATTGAGTCCACAATTAGGTCCTCAGGAAAAAAAGGTCATCAGAGTATGCATAGGTGCTTAAACGGAAAGCCAATGGTGATAATTGAAAGACATATCAAAGAAGAAATTAGATTTACATCAACTCTATTAATATTATAAATACTGTTCAACTCAAATCTATGTTCCGACAAGAAAGAAAGTTGAGTTAATAGATCTATCGAAGCATAACAATCTTCAAATTTAAGGTACCCAAAATTGTTCTATGGAAAACAAAAATTGTGTGTCATAATTTTGGGCATAAATACATTAATTGTAGAGTTGATAAAGTTGAAAGAGGTGAAAATGCTAGACCCATGTATTTTCAGAATTGTATATCTAAAAATTATTTTGCTGAGGAGATAAACTCATTATCTCCTCTTACGAATGATATTGAGTGTCATAATTGAAAAAAATTGGTCACAAGGCATGTCAATGCCGAAGTAAACTATTTGATCCTCCAAGACAAGATATTTATTAATATTTAGCACCTCAGAAGAATATGAAGAAGTAGAATAAAAAGACAAAGAGGAATGAAGAATGTGATGTTTTATTGTATGCTCATGACCAAGAAGAAAAATGGTATGTTGACAGCAGATCCTCCAAACACGTGACTGGATATAAGAGAAAATTCCTATTTCTAAGAGAGAATGGGAAATGTAGTGTAAAATTTTGGAACAATGCTCTAACTGAAATAAAAGGTAGAGGAATAGTCAGCTTGGATGAAGAGACCAAAGTACAGAATGTCCTATATGTGGATGGTCTTAAACACAATATATTAAGTGTCAACCAAATGTGTGATAATAGCTACGATGTAATATTTTGGTTAAAGGATTGTGAAATAAGAAAAGTAGAGAATGGTAAGTTGGTAGAAAATAAATCAAAACCCCCAACAATGTGTACATCTTTGATGATTCCAAAGTAAAATTCTACTTAAGGAATATAGATGATGGTTATGGCATAAGAGGATGGGCTATGTAAATTTTGATAATCTAGTAAAGTTCAACAAGACAGAGGTGGTTAGAGGAATGTCAAAATTGTTGAAGCTAGACAACACCATATGTAAGTATTACTGAAAATGGCACCAAGAAAGATTCTAATTTTATTTTCCCTTGAATTAATTAGAAGAAAATTGTAATTCCACATCATATGACAACTTGTATGATTTTAAAAAGTTAGTTTGACTTACTTGGTTTAGTTAATTCAAGTAGAGGATCTAACTTGAGTCATGTAGAGTGGCTCCTACAAAATAGGAGGCTTGGTTGAGTTTATTTTTAGTAGTAATTAATTAATTCAATTTATCTAAGTTAAAGTCAGTTTAACTAGTTCGAACTGTTGGAGTAACTAGTTAGAGGTATAGTAGTGATTTGTCTACTCTATGATCAATCAGTTAACTAATGATTCAACCATAAATAACTCATGCATGTCAAGATTGAGAGTTACCCAGTTGATATCGGAGTTCAAGGGAATTGTACTCTCAATTGTATAATCATCCAAATTGTACAGGTGGTGCATGTAGTCAGAGAAATGCCCTAGATGGATTGAGAAATATTGGATGGGGATTTCCCTCATTAATAGGGTCTAATTACCCAAGGAAACAAGGATCTAGAGAGACAAAAAATTGGCTAAGTATTGGCCTAGGCTTGTCTAGGCAGCAGTGAGACAGATAGAGATAGTGCAGAGGATTCTATGGTTTGAGAAAATGATTGTAATCTTCTCATATTTTCTAACTAATGAAATATACATATAGCATGGTTTTTAGTTGTGGATTTCCCCAAGAAATCATTGTGTAATGTGTTGATTGAATTCTTTATCTTTTATTCTTTGTGATTTTGTGATAGTTTATTGGTTTCCGCAATTGGTAGAGTAAATTCAAGTCTATTGTTTTAGAAAATTACAATTAGCAGTTTGAATATACATGGATTTTCTACATGGTATCAAAGCTGAAATCACTATTGAAGAGAATATTATGATTTTTTACTTGCAGCATGAACAATTTTTGTAGATCTCTTCTCCAAAGCTAGTAGCAGGATCAAGATGGTGTTTTATGGTCTAAGGCTTAAGTATTCCCTTGAGGATAACTCGAATTAAATTGATTGGAGAGACCAGATGGAAATAGTCTTGGAATACAATGGGCTTAAGGATTTCATTGATAAGGACATCCTAAAACGAGCTCTTGTTGATGCACAAGATCTAGTAGAGTGGATTCTATTGGAAGGATTTCGAGATCATATTGTCTCGAAGATCTGTTAGGTCCCTATATTACTAGTGTAGTCCCTTATTGTGGTTACTATAGCTCCCTTATTATTATTGTTGTACCCCTACAACTCCCATATTGTTATTATTGTGCTCTTAAATTATTATTGGTAGGTCGGCTAGGATTATATTGTGACGGCATGGACTCCTACATATAGAAGGAGGTTTTGTCATTTTTATCATCCAAGAATTGTTCATTTATGTAATGTAAAGTAGGTTTCCCCCTAGAAGTGGATTATTTCTAAGGTTTTGATCTCTCTTTTCTTCTATTTTGGAGTTGGTTTCATGACATTTGGTATCAGAGCGTTGGATTCTAGGGTTTTGCTGCTCTAAACAGATCATCGTGGAATTTTCGCTATAATTTTTTTTATACAAAGGTTTAGAAGCTAAAATTTTCCGAACACGAAGATGAAATCCTGAGGAATGACCTGTAAGAATTTCAGTTCTTGGTTCACAACATTTTCAGAGATATGATCTGTGGAAGTTAGGGTTTTTTTAGGCTCCCGAATTTCACCTCAAGGAAGTGACCATGGGAAAATCATCATAACTCTTTCTCTGAGCATCAGATTGGGATTCTATAAAAAGTGGCTGAAATAAAATGAACTGTAGTTTCCTGTTAATAAATTTCAGAGCCGAAGGAGGAAATAGTGACACGTGGCACGTCGTACAAGTTCACTCTACTGAAACAATCCATAATTAGGTCATTGTGAGAGGTTGGGCATAACTTTGTATTGAAGCATCCAAATTGGGTCAAACCTATGGAATTGGAAAGAATATTCAGAGGGACATTATAGTACCAAATTTTAGATACTGAAGATTTGAAATTACAGGGATAATTCAATTTCAATATCGAGCTCCTCAAAAGCAAGAAAAAGGTGTGTATTTTTTTTTCAAATTTCATAAGTATTGTTTGAAAAATCAGTTTGAAGTGATTCCAAGGGCTAATTGAAGCATAGATATAAATATTGGGTTTTAAAATTCCCCCTAAAAATAATTCAACACCCATTAAGCCCTTAGAACACTCTACTATGACTCATGAAGATGAAGAAGTGAAACATGATATATCACAATTACAAGAGCAAATGCACCAAATTTCACTCTCGGAAAGAGAAAAAAAAAAGAAATGGAAGTTTTGAAGAAATTGTGGAAGCTAAGATGGATGGTTTGAAGAAGGGAATGGAAGCTAATGTGGATGGTTTGAAGAAAGGTGTGGAAGCTAAGATGGATGTCATGGAAGCTAAGATCAATGGTATAGAGGAAAAAATGAAAGACAACATGGAATACATGAAGAATGATCTAAAAGCAGACATGGAAGGTTTGCCAAATTTGATACAAGAAATGTTTCCTAATGGCGAAAAGATAGTAGAGGAAACTCATGATGTAAAAAAAAAAAATGTTAGTCAGATTTCATAAACTCTAATGTTGGATTGAAGACCCACCATATTCCAAAGATCCATCTGAGGAATTTTGATGGCAAGGATCCCGTAACATGGATACTACAAATGGAGCAATATTTTGATCTCAATAATGTTCAAAACACATAAAAGGTACTCATTGCAGCTTTATATTTAGAAAAAAATACATTTGTATTGTATCGATGGCTTTTCTCCAATAAAAAAATTGTCACTTGGTCAATTTTTACAAAGGAAATGATAGCACATTATGAGGATACTATTGAATTCTTAGTTAAAATGAGACCGGGGGGGGTGAATCAGTTTAACACATACATGAGCTTTTTAAATTTTTCATCAGCTAATTTGCAGCTTACTTTTATAATCAACCTTAGTACATGAACAGTCTTAATATGTTGCAGCAAGTATTAAATTAATGTGACTTCAAACTTATTATGAGAGCAGCAAACATTAAGCAAATTTGGTAAATCATCTCAGCACACAGACAACACAGATAGAGACAGCAGATTTAAGTGGAAACCCATAAAGGGATAAAACCACATCTTATTATTGTTGTGATGCAAAGGAAAGCTCCAAATCCCTCTCACCACTATTTTTCTGCAGGCACCGACCTACAGGAGGCACCAACCTCAATTCTGCAAGCTACAACTTGCAAGGAAGCTCCAACTCCCTTCAATTTTTTGCAGGCACCAACCTACAGGAGGCTCCAACCTCAGTCAGGTACAACTGATAGCTATAAAGCTTCAACTTGATAGGGAAGCTCCAACTTCCTCAATTTATCAAACGGAATGTTTGTTGATTTACCTCAGATATCAGCTCTGTTCTGTAGCATCTCTTTATGCTCTTCTCTTCCTTATCTTCTCTGCCTCAATCTTCTATACTCTGCATTCTCTATCTTTACTCTCTCTCTCTAATGTATATCAAGGTGATATTACTTATAGAGATTTCCTGATGACTGTTTGTTTTCCTCGAGGAATTTGAAATGGATAGTCATACCTATTGATTTTCTACCTTCTCATTTCTTTTCAGCTCACTCAGAAAAATATAACTGTAGGTACTAACTTTCATATTACAGTGGGAATTTTTTTCTCTTCCGGAGACTTGCCAATGCATCACAACAATATAAATTAAAATCATTTACATTCAATTACAATGAAAACTCCAGCTCACTCATTCAGCCTCTTGGCTTGCTGCGCATTTGTCTTTTCTTTGACTTTGTCTTTGTCCCTTTTGACTCTGTTTGTTTCCTTGTTCACTGTCGTAGGGTAATGACCATATGCCATACATATGTAACTATGCTTTTTATATCATGCTAATTGATTCTCGGCACAATAATAACAAGGCATTTTGATATGTGCACTGTTGTGGTGTAACTACTATGTATCTGTAACAACGCCTTTTATATATAACACAACTTCAGCTCTTGGCATAATTAGAATAAGTTTTAACATACAAACTGCCGCGTTCAATATAACAATATAGAGTCATTTTGATACATGAAAATTCCCTTTCGGGCCCACTTGCCAAACTTGTATTATCCTCAGAGGCGATGCGATCACTCCGATTCGATGCGATGTGATAGATCGCTTTACGAATATTTCTGATTGCGATTAATCACAATCGCAACTTGCATTTGCATGTTCCGATGCCCTGCTCCTTCTCTGATGCGATGAAACATTGTTTACCGAAACTCAAACATATATCAGTCATGGTTTATAAACCCATCGAGTCCGGTCTTTCATCGCAATTGCAACTTCTATTATCATGCTCCGCTGCCACACATTTCTCCAATGCGATTGACCATTGTTCATTTAAATGTGCCGATGCGATTAGGCCGGAATTCAAATACATGTTAATCACAGTTTATACGCCCATCGGGTCCAGGCTTCAATTGCTCGCAACTTTTAGTTGCATGTTCCGATATGCCTATACTTCGATGCTCCGATGCGATTAGGCCGGAATTCAAATACATGTTAATCACAGTTTATACGCCCATCAGGTCTGGGCTTCAATCGCAATCGCAAATTTTAGTTGCATATGATCCGCTGCCAACCTTTTTCTGATGCGATTAATGAGGGTCCCACCACATAAGGCTTTTCTTTTGATAGAACCTTTGGTTCTTTAAATCTCGCGCTACATATAAATGTATATGCTTTAGACCTATATATATATATATATATATATATATATATAAGGTGCATCATATGTATCTCACTGCATATATATAAGCTTTCGCTTCCGTCTTTAGTATATATTCCGGCTGGGGTAATGATTCTCGGAATTTTCTGTAGTGTATCCTCCAGCTGGGGTAGCGATTCTCAGAATTTTTTGTAGTGTATCCTCCAGATGGGGTAGCGATTCTCAAAATTTTCTGCTCGCTCTGTCTCTACCTCTGCTGCTCGACCATTTCATCTCTGCCTCTGCCTTCGTTGTGCCTCTACCTTTACTGCTCATTTCATCTCGACCTTTTCATCTTGATGATGTTTGATAATGCCTCTGCCTCTGCCTTCGCTGCCTCTGTCTCTTCCTTTCTACCTCTGCCTTTCTACCTCTGCCTTCGCTGCCTCTGTCTCTGCCTTCGCTGTGCCTCTACTACCTTCTGTAAATATTAACTGTTGCCTTCTGTTGTTTTCCTTTTCCTATCTCTGCATCTGCTGCCTTCTTTTCTATCAATGACAACATTTCCAACAGTCTCTGCCTTCGCTGCCTCTGTCTCTGCCTTTCTGCCTCTACCTTTCTGCCTCTGTCTCTGCCTTCGCTGTGCCTCTGCTGCCTTCTGTAAATATTACCTGTTGCCTTTTGCTACTATCCTTTTCCTATCTCTTCATCTGCTGCCTTCTTTTCCATCAATGACAACATTTCCAACAGATACAAAGAGAAATACATTCTTTAGCCAATTGATAAATCTCAAACAAAAGGGTTTAGTGGTGGAGAACATTGAGGACTTCCAAAAATTGAACATAAGAGTAAATGATATTCCAGAGGAACACATGATTGATGTCTTCATGGGGACTTTAAAGGATAACATCCAACATGAGGTTCGCCTTTAAGAACTTAATTCATTGGAGAAGGAATTCAGGTTGGAAAGAAAAAATGAATGTAAAATTATGACGACAAGGAAGCCTACCACTCACATCTATAAATATGGAAGTTTTGCTACTCGTAGACTTCCAGAACCTACAAGGTTGACACCACAATGATTGAAAGAAAAAAAGAGAAAAAAGGCTTTGCTACAGTTGTGATAGAAAATACACTAAAGGTAATAAGTGTGCTGAGAAGAAATTATTTTACATAGATTGTGAAGAGGAAGAAAATGAACAAGAAACTTCAAAAGAAGAGGATATACACCAGCAATCGGCCCTAGAGAAAGAATAAATGAGTCTGACCATATCATGTAATGCATTGGCAGGAATTACCACTCCTCAAAACTCTCAATATAGAAGGACATATCAAGAAGAAAAAGGTAATAGTGTTGATTGATTCGGGTAGTACCCATAATTTTATTCATTGTAAGATAGCCAAGGAATTGAATTGCTTCCTATACCCAGAACTAGAATGTCAAGTGATGTTTTCAAATGGAGGAACTATAAAGTTCTCCAAAAAATGCCATAATATCAAGCTAACCATGGGGGAATATGTATTGAATAGCCCAATGCTTTCCATTCCAATGGGAGGGCCTGATCTTGTACTAGGAGTACAATGGTTACAATCTTTGGGGACAGTGGCTTTTAATTTTCAAGAATGTTTCTTGAAATGTTTTCGGAAGGAAAGGAAGTTGAATTACGAGGTATCGCAAGGAAGCCAAGAAAGATAATAAGCTCTAATGTCATGACAAAGTTTCTAAAGAAAGAACAACGAGGTGTAATTGCACAATTATTCTCACTATAAGTTCCAACATCAAAATCATCTATTTCTTCAGATCTCCAAAAATTCTTGGACAATCATTCCAAGGTGTTTGAAACTCCCAAATGACTCCCACCTATTCGTGATCATGATCATGCCAAACATTAGGCCTTATAGATATCCTTATGTCCAAAAGAGCGAAGTTGAATGTATGTATGATTGCAGAAATGTTAGAGGCTGGTATAATTCAACCTAGTCAAAGTTCTTTCTCTGCTCCAGTAGTATTGGTGCACTAGAAGGATGGATCATGGCATATGTGTCTGAATTATAGGGAGCTCATTATAAGCTCACTATTAAAGATAAATTTCCCATTCCTATGATTGATGAATTATTGGATGAATTACATGGAGAAAATTATCTTACCAAATTGGATCTTCATTTAGGATATCATCAAATTAGAATGAAGACTGAAGATATTCCAAAAACAGAATTTCGAACTCATGAGGGTCATTATGAATTTTTGGTCATGCCTTTTGGCCTTACCAATGCACCTTCTACATTTCAAGAGTTGATGAATTCCATTTTCAAACCCTTCCTTAGAAAATTTGTGCTAGTATTTTTTGATGATATACTAATCTACAACAGGTCTTGGAAGGATCATGTTGAACATGTTGACAGGGTGCTCAAACTATTGCAGGAGAAACAATTATATGCAAAAACATCCAAATGTTACTTTGGAGTACAAGAGGTGGAATATCTGGGTCATATTGTATCTCACGAGGGTGTTAAAGTAGACCCTAACAAAATTAAAGCCATTAAGGAATGGAAAGTCCCCACAACCATAAAGCAGTTGTGAGGATTTCTCAAGTTAACAGGGTATTATCGCAAGTTTGTTAAGAATTATGGGAGAATAGCAGCACCTCTAACAACATTATTGAAGAAAGATGCATTTTCATGGACTCCTGAAGCAACTAAGGCCTTTGAACATGTTAAAGAGGCAATGTGCCTAGCACCGGTCTTAGCTACGCCAGACTTCACAAAAACCTTTATTGTGGAATGTGATGCCTCAGGAAATGGAATTGGTGCAGTTTTAATGCAGGAAGGAAGACCCATTGCATTTGAAAGTCGTCCAATCAAAGGAAAGTATTTACATAAAACTATTTATGAGAAGGAAATGTTAGCAATACTACATGCACTAAAGAAATGGCGAACTTACCTAATGGGAAGACACTTCAAGGTAAAAAATGATCATGATAGTCTCAAACACTTTTTGGAACAAAGACTATCTTCAGAAGAGCAGCAAAAATGGGTCACAAAGATGTTGGGTTATGACTTTGAAATAATCTACAAAAAAAGGAAGCTAAATGTTGTTGCAGATGCACTCTCAAGAAAGAATGAAGAGGTGGAAGCATTGCTTTGTGCCATTTCTATTATCCAACCAGATTGGATAACCGAAGCAAGAGATGAATGGAAGGAGGACGAAGAAGTGTGGACACTCATTCAAAAGTTGTAGCAAGATCCTAGTACATCTGATACATTTAGTTGGAAAAATGACTCCTTATGGTACAAATATCGCTTATATCTTTGTAAGAATTCCCAATTAAAACAAAATATTCTTTTGGAATTGTAGACTTCTCCTTTAGGAGGACACTCAGGATTTTTAAAAACTTTTTTTCCACAAAAAAAAATCGAACTTTCTATTAGAAATAGATAGTCTCAGAGCATATGCAGAGCATTTCAGTACAACTCCATTCTCCTTTTTTCAAAGAGGAATGGGGACTCAACTACTTTGCAAAACCTGGTGTAATGCCAAAGCAGCTAGTATAAAAACAAAATAACTCTCTAGAAATAAAGCATCTCCTTTTATTCATCATCCCTCGGATTTGAAACCGAAACAGAGATGAGAACAAAAAGGTATTAGATGCCAGGACGAAGCCCGAAGCTTC